>OZ010596.1:4681163-4808663 GCA_963932145.1 Acanthosepion lycidas
TACAGAGCACTTCAGAGACAAGAGGAGCAGAGGAAAGCTGTATGTAACTTGCTCAACAATTCTAAGCAAATGTCTAGAAGAACGATTACCAAAAAACATATATACATCAGGATTTCTGAGAGCAACAAAAAGACAGAAAGTTGTGGAGAACTATGATCACCCACATCCTGAAGGGTGTGGCACAGTCTGTTAAATTATTTTTAATTATTAATTTATAACAGATTTTTCACAAGGATCAAAACTCACTGAGAGTGGGGTAGTATAAATTTTTCTGTGGGCAGGAAATGTACTATTTACTTTCTAATTGAATTAAAGTTTTTTTTTTTTTTTTTTTTAATTTAATATAGTTGTTTACGTAAATATAAAAATGTTGGCATTTGCTATGTCCTGACGGGTTATGCATGAGACCAAATTAAACTTTTATGTATTTGTTTAATAAATTTGACTTCTTGTAGCATTGGTTATAAATGCTACTTTTTGCCCCCCCCCCCTTCTTTTTTTTTTTTTTTTTTTTTTCACACACTTGCTCACTTATTTATTTTGTGTGCTTTGCTTTCTTTTTATCACTTTGGATTTTTGGTTTTTTCTCTTTCTACTTAGTTTTCATTTACTTCAAGATCAAAGGAATCTATTTTTACTTAATTTTTTTAAGTAATCTCACTCAGTAGTAAGCTATAGCAAACAGCTACTACTTCAAAATGTAAGAAAAACCTGAAAAATTGCATATTAATGGTACTCTCTCAATTACCTGCATATCTGATGCCAGTAGCACTTAAATAAATTAGTTAAAAAAATGTTTTTATAATGTGATATTTTAGCTGCTATGGTGGCCTGTGAATGTAAACAGTTAGACATCTGGAAGTACCTAAAAACACCTTTAGACCTGCTTGACCTCTGCTAGAAGTCCTTCCTTAAGAAAGATAGACTTCCTTTCTGGCAAAGACCGTCTTGTACCTTTGACCAAGGTTTTTTATCTATTTACCACTCACAGGTTATTGAATTCTTTCTTGATTTTATTCCCCACCCACATACTTATAGGCCATTTAGTTACATTGTCTGGTTTTACAATCATTGAATGCTAGGTTTGGATCTCTTAAAAGAAGGAAGTTGGCTTCCTGTTAGATCATCCAGATATTATATCCCTTTACCTATTGCTTTTGATGTTGCTGTCATAGTTTCAGACTGGCTAATCTTATGCTGAATAAGGTTTATGTCTAAGTTGCAGGATTGTCTCTAGAAACACCTGCTATACTGCAGGTGTTTGTCTCCAATTCATTTTTATTTTCTCCAGTATTATGAATTGGCCCCCTACTCTGAAGTTAGGTTCAGTTATTGGTTTCCTCTTGTGTACTTTTAAAAATATTATTTTTAAATGTGGTCTTAAATTGTTTTGTAAATAGTTATTCTATAAAACAGGCTCATGACTAGTACCAGTATATCAATTGATTTTGTAGTGTTTTGCTCCAGACTAAGATAAAGGTACCAAATATCTATATCCACACACATTAAAGCTATATATATATATATATATATATATATATATATATATATATATATATAAAAAAGTCATCCACACACTGTTTCGCTGTTTCACAGCTCATCAGTGTGGCTAGACATCCGGTTGCCTCTAGATAGGATTGAAACCCGACTGAATTGGTGTTAGTCGGAGATTCTACCACTAACCTTTCGGTGCACGGCAGGGATGAAGGTGAATTTTAGCGTATTTATTTTTAGATAAACACACGCAGTGACCGACAGTGACTCAATTCGCTTTTGCCGAAGAGTCTCTCTATATCAGCTATAATAATCACTGTTTACAAACCCACACCTCCTCCCCAGAGAGCTCAACTGAAATTAATTTTTCAGGGGCCAATATAAAGTCATCCACAGACTGTTTCGCTGTTTCACAGCTCTTCAGTGTGGCTAGACATCCGGTTGCCTCTAGCTAGGATCGAAACTCGACTGAATTGGTGTCAGTCGGAAATTCTACCACTAAAGGGGGCATGGTAGAGAAATGGATAGCACCTGCAATTGAGGAATCGGAGAACAGAGTTCAAATTTCAGTTGAATCCATTGCATTCACTTACATGCTAATGCCCTTGGGGAAAGGTGTGAATCATCTTCTGCTCTTGCCCTTCCCAGCTATGGATAAATAGTGGGACAGACCAGGTTCTATAGTTTTGGATGGCAACCAGTTTAGCTGAAGGACAACTCTGAATTCAAAACTTGCAGAGGGTTGTTTGGGGACCTTGTGGCATATTGTGAATCAGTTCTCTGTATTCAGCTCTTCCAAAAAGTGTGGTGGTTGGTTCTGTACAAGCTTTCATCATTATAATAAAATGTTTTGTGCAGGTAGTCTGTTGGTTTCTAGGAACTGAGTTGCTTCACCCTCATACATCAAAATCAACAGAAGAGTTTATGAAAAACTATGTAATCCGTATGGGTAAACCCAAGGAGGATAAAATCCTGAGAGCTCAATGTAAATCCAGAGCAAATGATTTAAATAAAAACAGACCACTTTAAGGTTCTATGTAATAAATTATTTCACCACAGCCCTTTTAAAGGACTGCGGATCATCAGACTTTACTTCCAAAGGTTGAAACAAAAAATGAAAAGAAATTTACACATTTTTGATGGGCTGTATTAAGCATATGTAAATTAATGAAGTGAGGTAGTGAGGGGGAAGAGAGAAGACACGAGGGAGTTATATGTAATTTAAAATTTCTATTCTTTTATACTTAAAATTACTTGAGGTCCAGAACCGTTTAAATGCGTCAATGTCTGAACCTTTGACACATTTAAACGGTTCTGGACCTCAAGTAATTTTAAGTATAAAAGAATAGAAATTTTAAATTACATATAACTCGCTCATGTCTTCTCTCTCCCCACTCACTTCGGTAATTTACATATGCTTAATACGGCCCATCAAAAATGTGTAAATTTCTTTTCATTTTTTGTTTCAACCTTTGGAAGTAATGTCTGATGATCCGCATTCCTTTAAAAGGGCTGTGGTGAAATAATTTATTACATGGAACCTTAAAGTGGTCTTTTTTTATTTATAATTATATATATATTGTTACGAACTTGTAGCATATAGATGAACTGCAGGTTTTAAAAAAAGGAAAATGTGGGATCTTTTCTCGGTCTTCCCTCAGAAATGGAAGCGACACAAGGGAATCAACGAAGAACAGACACAAGACGATGGATTTCAAAATATAACATTTATTTTATAAATATATATAAAGGAATGAAGAAAGGGGGGGGGGGGAAAAAAACAAAAAAAAAAAACATTCATTTAACAAAGGGGGGAGGGTTCATTAAAGAACAGAGGGTGCGAGCGAGTGTATATATATATATATATATATATATATATATACACATATATATATATATATATATATAAGAACAGATCAAACCAAGAGAATCAACTTATCTTTCAGTCGAGTTGATATTTTCACACAAAGTTCTGATTCGCTGAAGCGAGAGTTCTGATGCTAAAACAACATTTTGGCCGTCCGGCAATTTTCCTGAATTCTTTTTCTTTCACAAGTGTTTGGGGTTCCACAGCATTTCGTATAGGCGGTTCGTTGAGTTGATTCCGTTTCATAGCAGTCCTTTCACCCCTAGTCAACAGACTTTTCTGTCTTCTTCATCTCGGTGGGCAGTCTGCCGATTTTACCTAGTGACGTTCAACTCCCGCTGGTCAGAGGGAAACTGAAAATCCTTTCTTAGATTCTGCTGTCCCCTAAGACGGTCACATGGGTTCACTTTCGTCCTTGACCGGGTACGCAGGAGGATGGGGCACAAATCACGCAGTGTTTGTGTGATGGCCAAAAGTTCAATCCACGCTTAGTGTGTTCTGATCACGTGAATCGCAGCAGGAGACCCTAATGGTGCCTGGAATTCACTCATGGTCAAACGCCTGATAACTGCGAAATTTTGGAAGCAGGTCATTCTCGTGTCTGGTCACTTCAAAGTTCACGGGCCCTTGGTTCGTGGGTGGAAGAGTAGATAAAGAGGGAAAGAATTTGTGAAAAGAAGAGGGGGATGTGGCTGATCATGGAACATATTCGCTCGCAAGTCGATAGCATTGGATTAAATTTTTATATTTATTTATTTATTTTTCTTTTATATTTAACTAATTTTCGACGAGAATTTAATATTTTACCTTGGGGTGCTTTTTAGCCTAACGTCTGTGTAGTTAATGAAATCACGGCTACGTGACACACACACACACACACACACACACACACACACACACACACACATCTATATATATATATATATAATAATACATTTGCTTTCTGACCATGAGACTTGGGTTCAAATCTCCCCATGGTTGATTTGTCAGGAAGGTGACTTTTGTGGAGAAGACCTGGTAGTGGTTGGGGGCGGGGAGCATATGTTCATTCAAACATGTTCATGAAATATGTTTGAATGAAGATATGCTATTTCATCTTAACATCAAGAAACTGATTAGAAAAATGAAAACGATGAGTATAAAAAGTCATAATCTATTATATATTATTCAATGAAACCTATTTTTATATATATATATATATATATATATATATATATATATATATATATATATGCACTCCATGTGCAAAAGAATTACATTCATTGGCATCAACACTGGCTGGACATTTACACTCGTCGTTAAGTCTGGATTTGGTACTTTCTGACTCTTTCATTCCAGTTGTTGAAAAAAGACCATTTTCCTGACAACAATGTTGTCATTTCTGGGGTGTCATCTTTTGTTTGTTGCTAGTAAAAAGTTATATCCATTGGTGAGGAGTAAGTAGAAATGTAGAAACTGTAGCTGAAAATTTGCTCTGTCCAATACGGTTGTCAAGACTGTGGAAATAAATGGTTAGCATTACATTCAACAATTTCCTTATACAATTACTATGCTGTTAAACATACATTCTAAGTTGAATTTGTTTTTGTTATTTGTTTTTTTTTTGTTTTTTTAATTTAAAATTATGTTCATATAAACACCCATATGTATAATTCTGGCTGTGTAGATATTCTTTTGAAATATGTCTTTTAATATTGTGCAAATAAGTGAATTTGAAATGAGCATAAATTGCACCATATTAACATTAGCTTAGGCTAAAATCATATGTTCTTTTATGAATGGATAAGTTTTGATATTTATGAGATAACACTTCTGCTGTTCATTAGTTTATCTAAGTTATTTTCAGAGAGAGGGCATCAAGTTCTCTTTCATGAAAGAATAACATTATTTTCTTAATACTATTAACCCTTCAAATACTGTATAGTGTATTCATTGCTACTGTTGCTCTGTTGTTATATTTTTGTTAAGTTTTAGCATTAGAAATTTTTATACAAGTACTTTTGTAAGATGTCTGGTGTTTTTTCTTAGAATTTTCTGAAATTCTTGGTTGACTCTATAAAACCACTTTTAGTTTTGTGTGTGTGTTTATTTTATAATTGATAACTTCAAGTGGAGATTACAAATCTTTTTGAAAGTTTGCTCTTTGTTTTGGAGGCAGTCAACTCTGAATATCTGCAGGGTTTTGCTTCCCCTTTTGGTTTTTGACGTGGCTTGTGGAAACTGAGCTGATATCAGGATAGTGTCCATGTGACACTCATCACAAGGCGTCACTCTTGTGATTAATGTCTTTTATTGTCCCCTCTGATATGAGGCGGCAGTGCTTTGAATCTGGGTGAGGTAAGAAGCTGCTCCCTTTTACTCCAGAAATAATATTGATGGTGGTTAATGACATTTCTGCACAGAACTAAACATGTCCATTGTCACTGTATTTTCCTACCCTATTCTTCCAAGACATCGACTCTCTTTTTCTACATTCACAGAATATATTCTTGATATCCCAGATTTGTGGTGCCTTGTACATGATTTTGTCTGAATATTGAATATTCCTACATTTTTTAAAAAATGTTAAATATTTTCCATTCAATCAAATAAACCTTGAAGATTAATCAACATTTTTTTTTCTCTTCTCTCTAAAACTGTTGTAGAGTAGCTAGCATCCCTTCAGCACTCTACCAGATGGACTGGGTCATAGACTTAAATAGTCTACAATTAAGGACTTCAACAGTTGATACTAAGTTGATTAATATTCAGAATGATCTTACTTTTTTTGATTATACAGTATTTTTGACCCTCCTCTATTCCTTGTAAGTTGTCTTGTTAATTGGTTGTAAGTTTGTTTTTTTTTGTTTTTTTTTTTTTTTTTTGTTTTTTGTATGTATCCGTTAGCACCAGTATTTGGTGCTGAATATATTAAGCACTCATTCTTCTCTGTGTATCATTCACTTTGGGAATACAACAAAAACATTACCTATTATCTACTTGATAATAACATAAATGTGTTTCTTTCTGACTATGCACATACATTTCTTTTCTGGCATTCATCAGCAATGGTGATGAAAAGCAGAAAGGGGTCTCTCAGATGATTAATAGAGAGCAGTTTTGTTTTGGAGATGTCAAAATTAACAAGGCATTCCTGCACCAGTTAACAGAGATTCAGTCACTTTTCAGATCTGCTACCAATTTGACCTTATCAAATCGATCAGAATTACTATTAAGGCAGGAGTAATTAGTTGTCACCAGTATAGATACCAAATTGAAAGCTGAAGCCATTAGGAATGTCATTGATGAAAATTAGGGACAATGTAAGTCCAAGGATAGAGCTCTGGAGGACAGCTGCATTAATGCAAAAAGGTCTCAGGGTGGTTATTAAGGACATCATTCATTTCACGATTTGATTATTTACACTATTTACATGTAGACTATTGTTCTTGTCTTTGTTGTCATCATCATACTTTGGCCAAGGTTCTATCTTTGTGATAGGTAATTTTGCTGCTTACAGCAAAACCACTACAGGTTTTTCCTATTCTTTCAATATCTTGGTCAATTCTGGTCTAATATAAGAAACTTCTCGTCAGGTATTTCATTTTAGAAATACCAAGATGGCCGCAATGAAAATCATTTAGCATTCATTTTTGTAACACACTTGGTATTACAACTCTCTGACCGTACATTGATACACCATCACATATTGAGTACACATTCAAGTCTAGATTTTTTTTACTTTTTGCAATTAAAACGTCATTTTCTGCTTTTTCTTTTATTACATCCAGGATCACTGGTAACTCTTGTACTGCGTTTTACGAAATGTTGTTTTTTTTTTTTTTTGTTTTTTTTTTTTTTTTTGTTTTTTTTTTTTTTGTTTCATTATTTCCATTTTGCTTTTAGTGCTGTGATGACCGTGTCATTTAAGGGTTCTAAATTTTTAGGTATTAATCTATATAATCCATCCACATGTCTTAATTTTTTTAGATGGTTGGTACTCCATTGTAAAATTATAGTTTAACAGGATGGTATCTGAGCATTGTAGTTTATTAGCTGTATGAGTAGGTATACCTTTCTTTGAACCATATATTGTTAATAAAGTTTGTAGTATGTTTGCAGCATGAAATTTCTTCCATGAATAAATTTATGAAAATTTCTTCACACCAAATATAATTGTTAGAGCTTCTTTTTCTATCTGGCTGTAATTTTTCTCTGCCAGTAGAAGTGATCATGAAGCATGAATGAAGGCTTTCATTTTACCACCATCATATTTGTATAAAATCACTGCTCCAATCCTGTACTCACTAGTATCTGACCACTACTACAATTTCTGCTTTTGGATCATAGTGTGTTAATGATAAATAAGACGCAAGTTTGTTTGTTTTTTTTTATTTTGTCAAACGATTTTTGACATTTATCATTCCATTTCCACTTTACTCCTTTTTTTAAGTAAATTGTTAAGTTATGCATATTATGTACATAAATTTGATCAATTAGCCAGTCCTAAAAAAAAAAAAACTTAACGTAGTCACATTTGTTGGTGTAGGCATATTTTTAATTGCAGTTGCCCTTGATGGATCTGGTTGCTGAGCAATTTTATCAATAATTTGAGCAAGGTATTTGATTTTCTGCAAAAACAATGCACATTTTTCTTCACTAAACTTAAATTTGTATTCTCTTATTTTTCCCAAAATTCTTTTCACATACCCAGCATATTGTTCTTCTGATACACTTTTGATCAAAATGTTGTCCAGATATATCACAGTGAAATAGCAATCCACAAGCATGGTATCCATAGCTTGTTGGAAAACAGATGGTGCCACCTTTATACCAAAAGGAAGTCAGTTAATCTTATATAATCCTCTGTATGTATTGATGTTCATTAATTCAGAACATTCATTTGTAAATATGCTTCAGAAAGATCCAGCTTTAAAAATATTCTTCCACCATTTAACTAGGAAAATTTTCTTCTGTCCTTGGTAATGAGTAGTTATGTGTTTCTAAACAACTGTTTAAACCAATCAATTTATCTGTGAAAACACAAATTTTATTTCTTTACTTACACCACTGGTTAATTTTTTCTATTACACCAATTCTTTCAAGTCTATACAACTCTTCATTAACTTGTTTTAATGTTTCAGTTTAAATACTGGTGCCAACCTTTTTCACTTGAAAATCCATTTTGAATTTTGAATACCAACCCAGTTCATTTGACAAAACAGCTGGAAAACAATTTTTTAATTCTTCACTCTGACTTTTTAAATTGGTTGCATGTCCACTTAGGTTTTACAATAAGGATTTATTGGCAAATTCCAAAGTTCAAATAGTTCCATTGCTAGTATTTTTTAATACATAAGCTTTAGTTTTTAACTGCTTATCATGGAATGGGACATTGCAAGGGATTTCTCAAAAAAAAAAAAAAAAAAAAAATCTAACAGGAAACTGAAGTCACATCTTTGGAAGTCCTTTTTAATAAAGGCTTTCCAATTTCCTTCCATGGGGTTTCACTGATTATTGAAATATCACTACCAGTGTCCAGTAGCATTTTAGCATTATTTATTTTCACATTTACAAATTGTCTTGTGACCAATTTATCTGTTGCGATGTTGTGTACTAATTTCTTCCCGTGAGAATTTTTTCTTGGTTTGGTTTTTGCTGTGTGACTTTATATGTCCTCTGTTGCCACACTTGTAACATCCGATATTTTTAAATGGACGGTTTTTCCAAGATGTAATTTACAGTATCTAAAAAAAAAAAAAAAAAAATTTTTTTTCTCCTTTTTGTACATTTGTCCTTTACTTGTACCAATGCACATTCTTTTTTCTGAATTTCTTCATTGTGTTTCAGATTTAGCATTGTCTGAAAATCATCTACTATTTCTTGCAGTGTAATATTATTGTTTTGTTCAATTTTTGTTAAAGTTTTCACTTGTATTTCCACATCATTTTTAGCTCTTAAACCTTGCATGAAAATTAATCCTTTGAACATATCTGGAGTCATTTCCTTCATTTTAAAACTTTCACATTCCTTATTGACAATACCAGCATATATAACAAAATCTTCATTCTTTTTTTTTGGTTAGATTCAAGCACCTCCAATCAGCATTAAACAGAGAGCTCTTGTCATTAGAGATTTTCCTCAGAATGTGTATCATGTATTCAAGCCCAATTTCACCTGATTATTCAATAAAATATAATTGCAGCATTTTCCTCAACAACAATCTTGTTTTTTCTCTCATCTTCCCAGCCACTGCATTCCTGACTGAATATTTGTTCATATCTGCAAAAATATGCAGAAAAAGTTAGTCCTTCATCAGGATTGTATACAAATTCTGATATGGCATTTTGAACAGCATCTGGTGTAAGAGACATGGAAGAATTTAGTTTTCTTCAGAATTATATCCAACAACTGTTGTTGTTTTTGTAGATCTAGCAACTGTTGATTATATTGCTGTTGTTGAATTTCAAATGTGGAAGCCAAAATTTTCTCCATGTTTACAAGAATGTTTTTTTCCTAACCAATATGGTTGAAATTCTTGTAACTCCAGTTCCTGATTTCTTATTACTGTTATAAGTCTGAAGTTCTGAATCTTCGACACAATGGTTATAAATCCTGAGTTTTGAATTCCTCATTGATACTATTCTATGGCTATTGTTATAATACCTCTTACATAATGTACTTCATATAAGGATTTGCTATATGTATGCTTCAACTATGTGCCATGATGCTTGTACTGTATTAGTCTGAAGACTGACTTGAAACAGCTACAAGTCTTAACTCTTACCTGTAGCTCTTTATAGTAATGGATTAGTTCATATAGTCACCTGGGGGTGTACTATATACTCCACAAGAGTTTATGAACTCAGTCTCTAAACTGAATCTTTAAAATAAATATTGGATTTTTCATATAGGAGATGTTGATTGAGTGGGGACTCAGTTGGGAGTATTCAGTCTGGAATTTAGATTGTTTATAAAAAATAATTTTTATTTTCAAACATAGAAAATGAAATTTTTTTCAGAGTGAGAAAGAACAAGGGTACAAATGGATGTGTTGGCTGTAAAAAAAATGTCGATTATTGACAGTTGTACTAAATTGTTGTGATGCCAATGTCTTCTATTCTCCTCATTCTTTTTTTTTTCTTATTTTAGCTTTTCTTCAATTTCCTACTGAATTTTTATGTCTTCCTCTTTAAAATCAGTCAGACACACACTTCACAAAAAAAAATAAAGCGACTTTATTGATAATCAAGTATAAATGATAAAGGGCATGGATTTCTTTGTCAAAATATATTCAGTTGCTCTTATATTAAAATTGTTCTTTTTCTGCTGCTGCTGTTTTTTCTTCTAATAATAATTATTAGTATTAGTAGTCTTCTTCTTCATAACACTGTTGTTGTTCAGTTTTGACGTCTTCTTGGGGATTTTGTGATACAGAACTGGGCAATCTGTAGATTTGATACTTATTCAATGTAATCTGGAGAATGGCCATAAGTGTGGGTAACCTAGTCGAGAGTGGATGGAATTCTGTGCCCAAATCTTGATATTTACTAGGGTCAGGATATGTCTTGCATAAATGTTATAAATGTTCTGCTAAAGTTCTGTTTTTTGCTCAGGCTTTACTACACTCAGAGGGGGCTGAATCACCCTCCCCCTCCAATTCCCTATGTATTCCTTTGGTAAGAAGTGCGTTACACTCAAAAATTTTTTTCCCAAGATTTACGAACACAGCAATCTTTACCTTTTCAAATCTCATGTCAATCAATATCTGCTATATCCTTGTAAATTTCCTATTTCCTCATCTTATGTTTATATTACAACACCTCCCTCAGTAATCTACCTTGATTGGCTCTTACACCTTGTACTGAGTATTTTAGTAAAATTCTTTGAGGGACTTAATTATCATTATTCTATGATAGACATTTGAACAAGCTTTTGATTTCATTCAAAGTGAATGAAGTTTTAATTAATGATTTATTTAATAAAAAAAATAAATCACATTCTTTTTGTGTGACCCAGTTCTTTTTAATCAAATGTGTTAGGATGAATACTTGCCTCAGTATATCTTATTTACACACACGCACATACACAATATTCCTATACAGAAGAACAATTTAAAAACAGCGATTAAAAACATTGTGAACTCAAATAACATTGACTAAACTCTGCATTTAAAGGGTGCACAGTAAAAAAGTGGCAAATTTATTATCACTGCTTTATCTTTCAGAAGTAATTGACCTTGAATAAATTTCTTGAATATTCATCACTTTGAATAAAACTACTGCCTATTGATTATCATGCTTACCACTTTGTGTTGAACCTTCGGGCAAACATTTTGAACATCTACAATGATTATTCAGTTTGTGAATAAATCATGATAGCTAAATAAATTTTTTTCTGAATTTACCACATTTTTTTATTTTTTTATTTTTTATTTTTTTTTTTTTTACTGGGCAGGGCACCCTGTAGATACATCGAATGCATTAAATTAAAAAATTTAATATACTTAAATCTTTAGCATTTCCTCTCAGAGCATAATTATAACTGATAATTAGGTTTATATTCTCCCTCACCACCATATACAGTAGAGTCCAAAACTAAGGGAAAAAATTTTAAAACCTAATATTTGTTAGAAATAACAACTGTGAAAAGCTGAAATTTTGACAACTGGTAGTCGTTATCATCCATAATAACATACTAAAATTTGAATCATTTGCAAAGGATAGAAAAAGAATTATAACAATTATTTATTTATTTTCAAATTTGGAACGTCCAAAAGTAAGGGACAAAATTGAGAAAAACAATGTAAACAGCAAAAACACAATAAAAATACATGTACAATCAATATTTAGTAAATGAGCCCTTGCTCTCAATGACAGCTGCACATCTTCGACTACAAGAATGAATCAGTTCTTGACAATCCTCGATACTAATTTTAGACCATTCTCTTGAAGCTTCACCCACAAATCCTCCGTGTTAGTGGGATTTCTTTCCATAACACTCACTCCTAAGGTCTTCCAAAGATTTTCTATTGGATTTAAGTCAGGACTTTGCGGTGGCCAATCCATAATTTCAAAATCTTGCTCGCTAAGGTAACTCATTACCACCTTTGCCTTGTGACATGGGGCATTATCTTGCATAAAGGTAGCCCTATCGAAACCTGAATTCTGTATGATTAGCACAACATGATCTTGAACAATGTTTTATAGATCTGTGCGTTTACACGAGTTTGTAACCGGACAAGAGGCGTTGTACCTTGGCTAGAAAACGTTCCAAATACCATGACGCTTCCGCCCCCAAACTTGACAGTTTTCTTAGTACACTTTGCACTTAATCTTTCACCAATACGTCTCTTTACATTGTTTTTTCCATCATTTCCAAATAAATTAAACTTGCTTTCATCACTGAAAAATACTTTTGCCCAATTTTCATATGTTTGCAAACTCTAATCTCTTCTTATTCTTCGAACTAACAAGTGGTTTCTTCCCTGGGGTTCGATTAAACAGCCCTATTTCTTGCAGTCGTCTACAGACAGTCTGTCTTGACACATTAACACATGAGGTACTATTCATAACCCTTTTAATTTCTGTGCAAGACTTAAAACGGTCCTTTAATGACATACGCTGCATTATTCGATCTTCTCTTGCTGAAGTTTTGCGGGGTCTGCCGGTTTTAAAAGCACTAACTATTTTGCCAGTATCATTGTAGGATTTAACAACCCTGCCTACAACACTCTTGGAACGTTTCACTTTCTCTGAAATCTCTCTAATGGTGTGCTTTTCCTTGTGTAGCTTCACAATAGCTTGTCTCACAGAGTAATCAAGTTTTTGGCGTTTCGCCATGGTGCCGGCTGATGCAACATTTACAAATGACTAAGTAAGACTTATTCTTTAGAGGAAATCAAAAAATTTGAATATACCATACTGTTTACATTGTTTTTCTCGATTTTGTCCCTTACTTTTGGACGATCCTATTTTGAAAATAAATAAATAATTGTTATAATTCTTTTTCTATCCTTTGCAAATGATTCAAATTTTAGTATGTTATTATGGATGATAACGACTACCAGTTGTCAAAATTTCAGCTTTTCACAGTTATTTCTAACAAATATTAGGTTTCAAAATTTTGTCGCTTAGTTTTGGACGCTACTGTATATATATATATATATATATATATCTATATATATATATATATATATATGTGGTGCAGTAGAAACCCCTCCTATATAATGGTAAAACATTAGGAACAATCGTACCTACATCTAGCTAATGTCACTCACGCACACACACATAGTTATTAAAACATAAATAAAATTAGAATATATATAGTGAATACTAGACCTGACTTCTTTAGAATTTCCCCTTTTCTGGCAAGATTAATTCTGGACAAACGTACTTATAAACTTTAGATTAAAATAAAATTCTTTTTCATTTAAAATAAACTCTATTTTAGGTATACGTTTTCACAACATCGCCCACGTGATGCTGACGTGATCGTATTGCGATACGGAACGCTGATCTTAAAAATTTCAGTCATTCTGTTTTGATTAGTTTTATGTCTGTCATCTTTTCATGTTTGTTTGAATATTGTCTAATTTTAATTGTTTTAATAACTATGTCCTGAAGAAGGTCTACTAGACCGAAATGTCTGACGTCGACATTGAAACATTAAAACATCATACTTGCATATTCGAATTTTTGTTTTTCCATATTTTCTTTATATATATATATATATGTATATATATATATATGTGTGTGTGTGTGCACACACACACATACAGGGTGTGGCTGAAATAGCTCTCATAAAATGGTGTGTATATATATATATATATATATATAATGACATTAACTAGATGAAGATACCATTGTTACTAATGTTTTACTATTATATAGGAGGGGTTTCTACTGCACCACATTTTATTTTATTTATATATATGTGCACGCACGCACACACACATACATACATACAGGGCGTGGCTGAAATAGCTCTCATAAAATGGTATGACATTAGATGAAGTCACCATTGTCACTAATGTTTTACCATTATGTAGGAGATATTTCTGCTGTACCTATCTCTATATATATATATATATATATATATATATATATATATATATATAATTGAAGTCAACACCCAGAGGTGACGGTCTGTTTCATGCTCAACATAATCATCAGTCCACTTTTATATTTACATACGTTCTGTGCCTGATATTGAGCACTTTAACCCATAAATATAGCATAAACTAAAACTATATTTTTTTTTATATTAGTGTATTTGTATAAGCTTTTTTGTTTATAGGCTCCATTAAAAATCGGGAAGAAGTGATTGTCTGTGATCAGGGATTAATACCTGCCTTAATGTGACAAGGCTGTTGTCTGTATAATAATAATAATCTTGTTTGTTATTGTTTATTAATAGATATTCCAAAATGTCTTTTAATGCTTATACTTTGTCAGTGCTTTTTTTTTTTTTTTTTTCAGAATGCTTATGTTCTGCCATGAAATGTTTCCCAACTTGTCATGGTGTTATGCTGCAATGCGTCTTGTTAAAATCATTTGTTACTGAACAAATGATAATATTCAGTGGGCCTCTGACACCCAACACAGACAAAAACCTCAACAGTCTAGCTTGCCTTCAAAAGGTCATTGTTAAACAGTTATAGGATTGTGAAGGAAACTCAACCCCTTGACCTTTTTGCTGAGATTATTGTTTGCAATGAGCGGGTAAATGTCAAGAATCCTTCCAGATAGTCTTGGAAGGGAACAAAGTCGTGTATTTGTTTTCATAGTTTCCGTTAATGTTACTTGTTGCATCTCTTGTGTCTGTGATGACAATTATTAACCTTAAAATGTAGGGGGTTTCCTTCCCATTCTTCCAAAAGATGTTGGTGACTAACCTGGAGGAAAGAGTGTAGATGTAGCATTATTATCAAGTTGTCATTCAAGTTTTCTTGGGAGTTGATACCAGTC
The DNA here is from genome assembly GCA_963932145.1 of Acanthosepion lycidas. Taxonomy (NCBI): domain Eukaryota; kingdom Metazoa; phylum Mollusca; class Cephalopoda; order Sepiida; family Sepiidae; genus Acanthosepion; species Acanthosepion lycidas. Next base: position 4,696,473 of record OZ010596.1, read on the forward strand.
TATGGGATTGGGGTGATGGGGACAGCTCACCAATTGTCAAAATGACAAAATTCAGGAAAGACAGGTTAGTTTTGTTTGGGTGGCATTTCAAGTTCAAAAGATCAGAATGAAAGTATCAGATGGCACCCCACCCTCTCCGACCACCTTCATGCATTCTTTTTGACAGAGTTTTAGTTGTAGCAGAGTCAGGCAGATGTTTAGGTCAAAATAACCTGCACATTTTTGTGACCATTGAATATAGAGGCTGCTTCATTAGCTGGGATGTATCAGTATTAGTCTTGGGTTAGAAGTTCAATGTAATTACCCTAAACAGACTGAGTGCTTCAAATTTTAGGGCTCAAAAAGCTTCTGTAATAAATCAGAATTTATTTGGGAGTGTTGGTTCTGGATTAGCTTATCTAATTAATAAATTATGATGTTGGATGAAAAGGGATGTCAAAATAGCAAATTCTTCCCATTTCATAAGTACTATCTTTATAAGTCATTTCGACAATATACATTCATCTTAACACTGAATTTGTAATGCTTTGTGTATTTTCATGTATGCATGCATGTGCACACACAATAGAAAGAAATAGTCTTTTCTTTTTAAATAGAAACCTTTTTAAACAATTTAAGAATATTTTAAAATTTCAAACAAGGCTGCCAAATTTTATTTATTTTTAGATTTGTTTTGAATTTTCAGACACACATTTGTTAGATCTTGTGGAATGTTTGAGCAAATTTTATCCAAAGCAGAAAGCAAATCTTTTGAAGAATTTCTGGTTATTTTTTTTTCCTTTTACAATCCAAAATGGATTGGACATATGAAACAGGATTTATGTTAGAAGACTAATTCGGCTTAATAGTTACTTAATTTCTTTTTAGTTTTTTGCTAAATATGTTCTTGTTATATTTCTGTTGGAAAATATAAAAATAGTTTAATTGTTTATGAAATTTATTAAGTTGTTGAATAAAAGGTTTTTCATGTTACCATCTCTCTCTTTCGAACATTTTTTTTTTTGGGGGGGGGTTACAGAGTGAAATATTAATTCTAATTTGATTTTTTTTTTTTTTTTTTTTTTTTCTTTATTTTATACAAAGAACTTTTCACTCTGCTGCCTTTTAAACATGTTATATTTTGAGACTAAATCCTCACAACATGTAAAACAACATTCCCTTAAGTTATCTGATTAAATCATTTTCTCTATTTTTGTTGTTCATTTGAAACCAGTCCTGATTACTTTTTCACATTTTACTTTGTCTTTATTTACCAAACTACCTTGTGTTCTCTCAGCCTTTTATCTTAGTAGACATTGGCTTCCCAAATAAAATTTCTCCTATAGACACATTTAAATATGGTCCCACTCTTACATCATGTCCAGTTTATTTCCAGAGAAGTTTTTTTGCTGTAGACTTTGATGATTCAAGTTTTTTTTTCTCAAATATTAATTTTTTTTAAAGTCAAATAAGTCATAAAGTATCCATTTTTAATTAAATTTAGGCAATGTTTAACTTCTGTGCCCACAAAAAAAAAAAAATGGTGTGTGTCAAAAGAACGTTTGACTTTCTCAGCAAGGTTTGTTTTAAAGTGATAATTAGAATTTTAATAAAACCCAAACACATGAAAGTGAATTTATACATTAGACACTATTTATTAGATTGAATAAAAAACTTTTCATAGTTATTTATAAAATGGTAAATAATAAATATTGCATTGTAGTTGGTTTACATATTTTGATAATTTTGTAATTTTTTTTTAATGTTGTGAATAAACATTGCTGAGGGAGTCAAGTGTATACAGTAATAGTGATGTCAAGGGAATAACTGTCATTTTGACAGAACTGTTTTTTTGTTGATCCTTTTTATTTATTTATTTTTAACATTGCCTAAATTTGTTATTGATAGATTGTGTAACACGTCTTACTAATTAACACTGCTACATGTACTCAGGTTTTGAATTGCCAGTTTTCAATATGCCAGCTAGAATCTGACATGGATAACACTTCATCCAAGAATGAGATCTCGAGATCTTTTAACCCCTACAAGTATTTCCATAGTCATTCTCTTGTAGGACTTTTTATTCCATTTCTGATACTGTAAGGATGTATGATCACCTAACTCTTCTTTAATGCGTACCTGTAAATTGGATTTTTAGTTGTAGAGCTCAATTGCCATAACAAATTTAAATGATGTCGGAATAAAAATCCAGCCAAGGTTTTAGCTTGTACACACAGATTGTTCACAGCAACATGAATAAAAGACAATCTAAAAAAGCAAGCTGAACTTGAAACTTAAAGTATTCCAGAAGACAATCATAAGTGTATTAATTCCACACTCCTCCTCAACACCAGGTAGGTCTCGTAACCTGTCAATCCAAATCACTCACCCAATGCCAGGTAGGTCTTGTGACCTGTAAGTTCAGAAGCACCTCTATATGTCGAGGCCTTATGTTAGTATAAGTATTGAGATTGTATCCATTGCTAGGTAGCTTACAGCACCTGATATTCCTCAGCAGTCACTCACCTCAGTATTGGCCAGGTGAGAACCAGTGTTTTAACATATAGCCATTAATATGTACATTAATGAAATAAAGAAATGCTATCCAAAAACATTTTTTTAATCAATGACTGTCCTGTTTTAAGAATAAAAAAGATCTTTAATGTCTATATATATATATATATATATATATATATATAGAGAGAGAGAGAGAGAGAGAGAGCTTTATTTGTAAGTAAGCTATTCAGTTAATAAAATGTAAACGGTCACCTTGTGTCTAACATTGTTCATTTTTATCAAGTTAAGCAACCTGTGCAGCAACATACATAACAAAACCAATTCAGATGTTGGTTAATTCCTCTTTAAGTCATTGAGGCTACAATAAAAGTGAAGGCCTGAATATTGCCACTTACACTTGGAATGATATTTATAAAAGTAGATAAACTCTTCTGTTCAAATATCCCCCTCATGATTAATTTGTATGTTTTTGCTTGAGATTTTAACCAGATTGTATGTTTATTTAGATTTCTATAGCAATACAAAAAGGAAACAACTTAAAATTGATCAGTGGACAAGGTATCGTACTGAGGAATTTCTATCTGGTATTCAGAGTTAGGATAATTTAAAACCTTATCAATTAATACTTTTGCTGACCTTACTGCAATTCTCTTTAAAAAATTAAAATTGCCCACTGTCAAAGTATATATATATATATATATATATATATATATATATATATATATATATATACACACACATTTTCAAAACACTGAAATGTCAGTACCTGGTGGTTGTGTTTTATAACCTAACTAGCACTTAGTGTGATATCCAAATCAGTATACTCATTTAGTAGTGTACAATATTTTATCTTGTGTATTAGAGGTGTTGTTTAGCTTACCTTACTGCAGAGTATGTTGGCACCTGTGAAAAATAGCTGTCAATGTCGCCATTTATTTTTAATAAATGGTAATTTCATATTTTTCTCCAAAATGGGCCAGCTCAGCCAGGCAACAATGCAGCAATGAAAATGTAAAAAAAATTTTTTAAAAATGTAAAAAATGATAACTGGAGAATAAAAGAATTTGATCAAATTTTATTGGATGACTTTTATACAGATTTCATATCAATGTCTTTTTTTCTTTTTTTTTTTTTTTTTTTTTTCTGAAAATTTTTGTTTAGTTACATTTTTCCCCTTTACAGTTATCTGCCCTTAGAAAACAAGAAAGGAATCAATAATTTGTCATTAATCATGTAGCTGTCTAAGAGCAATTGTCTCTTTTTCTTTTTGTGATTCAATAGAAAACGTTGCACAATAAAATTGAATTCATTCCAAACTCTTTAAATTTATCCAAGCTTTCTTGCTGTTGGCTCTTTCTACCTTTTCATTTTGGTTACACAGAACTGAAAATAAATGTCATTATGAGCAAAAGAATGTTATCTTATATAAAACAAATAACCTATATTTGCAAACTGTGTTTAATTCTTTTGTCACAAACTGCAACATTCAAAAAGTTTGATAAATTTTGGCAACGATAACATGGTATCTTTTAAGTGTATTTTTTGTGGTACAATGACACAAGTTTTGCACAATCAACCAATTGAATGAGAAAATTGTTAGCACGCAGAAAAAGAAATGTATCAATGCAAAAAAACTGATTACCAGCATAAACCTAATAGTTTTATACAAGGAAATGGAGGAGGGAACCACATGATGACTCAAAAATCAGTCAGTTATGTGCTATGCATGTCTTTCGATACATGACTGATGAAGCAGATCTTTTCCTGCAGTAGGTTGCCATTTCTTTCTGCCAATTGCCATCCAAGGCTATAGAACCAAGTCTGTTCTGCTGGAAGTGGAGTAAACTGTTCTCCTCGTTTTAGATGGGAAAAGGTACTTGGTCCTGTTGGTTCCAGCCCTGCAGCAGTATCTTCCTCATTGCACTAAGAGAAGTGGTGGTCAGTGTAATATCAATGCCAGTGTTACAGTGGTTGCAGGGACTGGACAATTTTTGTCCTTGGCCCATATAAAAACAACCTTGTTCTGCCTTTATGGGAATATCAGGTAAATATACCTGGGTATAAATACCTAAGTGACCAGAGTATTGTTGCCCATGTTGAAATTCAACAGCCTAATTTCAAACAATGAAGCAATGATTATGTTTGACAAATGTTTAAGTTTGTTGTACTTTCAATCAGAAGCTATCCTTACAAATATATCTACTTGAATCTAACTTTGAGAGTTAGTAACAGAAACACATAATGCTATCATGAAACAGATAAAAATTGATGGATTTTTTTATCAAAAATAAACTGGACAAAGTGTTTGAAAATGTCATTTGATGACATAAATGTTAAATTTCTTTCATAAAATGACTTTTCTTAATTATTTTTCAATAATTTAGGTATTCGATATTCTGAAATTTTGAATTATTCAAACATATTTTTTCAACTCCTCTCCCAATGTATTCGGATAATTGAGGATAGAATAAATATATGTTGTTATCAATAGAAAATTGGAATTCTGTAGTACTTTTCATACTTCTTTCTCTAACTTTTCACCATAATACATGTTCTTTGAAGGGTGGATTTCACTACAATGCATGTTCTTTGAAGGGTGGATTTCTGACTATCTATATACGTCATGTGGTTAAATCATGATTTCTATGTCTACATGTATGTTCTGCTGTTTCTATATTGCTTTTATCTTAGTCATTTGCTTTCTTGGTTGACAAAACTTTTGAGGACTTGGAATCCAAACAGTTTGGTTCACTTATTCTTACTGCAGTTTAGTTTTGGCATAAAACCACAAGTCTTGGTTAGAGGGGAGGGCACACAAGGAGAATTGTACTCTGTACTCAATGAGAAGATATGGATCCGTAGACAATAAATGGTTTGAGAGCCTCCTGAAAATAACTAATTTTCTTTCTGCAAGAGTCCCCTTTGCCAGTCATGTTCACTCCCTTCTTGATCTGTCTCTCCTTCAGTTCAGACATTTATAGCTCAAATATGCCTTTTGCTATTTCCATGAAGCTGAATCATCCTTATTTCCTCAGAATTTCAAATGCAAAGAAAGTTCCATTCAGACGGCTTTTACACCAAGAACTGCTACTTTTGTTGTTCTGCTTCCCAGTCACTTTCTTACTCCCCTAAGATCAAAAATAGATTCATTTGCACTATTTTCCTCTTTATCTCTAAATGCATCCACCTGTTTATTTAGAATCCTCTTACAAATAAAGGAGAGAAAGGGGGGGGAGAGAAAGAAAATATGTCCATCTCTGAGACTTTTTTGAAATTTCCCATTTTCTTTTACTTTTAACGCCGTTTGAAGTCTTCATTGCAAATGGATTGATTTATTCCTGCAATTTGCCGCCAAGAAATGTTTTTCTTCCAATTTCATAGATTAATGCAAGTGGATCACAGCAAGAATTTCCTGACATCTGTGAGCTGAGAAAAAGATTGAGACATGAGGAAAAGCACGAGGGAGGGAAGAAAATGAATGACAAGGGGGAAGATAGAGGGAGAGAGAGAGAGAGGGAGGGTTAATGATGGAGCTGAAGAGAGGAGAAAAAACATGTAAGAAAAAATGAAAAATGTTGATTTTGTTACAAAATCATTTGGTGCTAGTTTTTGCTGTTTTAATTTTTTTTTTTTTCTTGTATCTCATTCTCATTTAGAAGAGAAACTTAAAACACTTTGTGAAACTGAAAAAAAAAAAATACTTAATACTTAGAAATAGATGTTATATACATTTTTGGATGACTACAAATTTCACAAGTATCCATACAAATTGTGTGTGTGAAAATGAACAGTTGTGTGCATTTGTTTTTGTAAAAGCTAAAAAGCATAAAAAAAATCCTACCCAAAAGGACATGAAAATTTGGATAAAACGGAATGTGTTAAGTTTATTAAATTTAAAAATAAACTAAACCAAATAAACAAATTTCTGTGGACATGACAAAGCATTTTTTGTGTCGCTTTTGTTGTGATATTTCAGCTAATTAATTGTGCAATCTTTGAGGGAGGAGCCTTTTTATAGAAAAATTTGACAAGGAAAAATTAGTATTGGAGTATATTAAGAAAATATATTGCAATTTATTTTGTTTCTTATTCTAAATTCTAATGATTTCAGTGTTTATTAAGAATAAGGAAATGAGATTTTTAAGAACTTTGTTTATATTATTTACCTTTTGACTGTTACCCTCATTTTTGTTATCATAACATTTCAGCTGTTGTGCTCTCTAGCCTTCTCCAGGTGCTTGTTGATCCAGCTAGCCTTCAGGGAATTTTGAACTGAACCCTTTATTTAATCTAGGGGGGTAAATTGTTCTCATTCCACTGTTGATGTCTAAGGATATCTAGTCTTGTTCTTATTTAGTAATGCTCAGTTATTGCTGTTTTCACTGAGTTTAAGTCTACATGACTTTGGCATTTCAAACCTGGAACTAAGAATTTGTCCATGCACAAATGTGTATCTGTTGATATACAAGGCAACTCAGACTAATACTTGCTATTGGAACATAGAAGTTGTCTAAGGAAAAACCTTTCATTTTCTATAGATGCTTATTTTATATAGAAGACAGATGAGCTGTGAATTTCCTAGCTTTCAAGGCTCAACATATCTGCCAGAAGTAATGCACAGAAAGCAGAAAATGCAGCAACTGGTATTTTGATAAACTTTCCACAAAAGTATCATTACTAAATGAATGTTGATACTCTGTTAACAGACCAGTTTTCATCTTTGTTTTTATATATATATATATATATATATATATATTACGCCAAAAACTTGTAAAAATCGATATACAATTACAGTCATATTTTGATGCATCTCATCAGACAATTGTAATTTACTGGTGAGTGAATGAGTTATTTAGATTTAGAAGCAAAATACAACCACTTTTTATGAAAAAAAAAAATTGGTGGGAATTATAAGGTTTGTGGGCTTTATTCAGATGAACCAATTGAATATGACCTACATTAAATTTAAACTAAGTGAAGAAGCAAGAATTAAATTATTTTTCATAAATGAGTCATGACCTGTAGATTGGCAGTCAATGACAGCATGTCTGTTAAACAGAAGTGGATATATTGCTCTGCTTTGTATTGAGCCCTCTTTTAAATGTTACGAATGTTAGAATTACACTCTATTTGTTCACATCTTACCTGGAAATAGCTATATATATAAATATTTATATATAATATCCTCAGTGTGGTTAGACGTCCAATTGCTTCAAGCCAGGATTGAAACCTGACTGATCTGCCATCAGTCAGATATCTTAGCTCTAGGCCATTGTCGCACGGCAGAAAGGAAGGGAATTTTAACGTTTTTCTCTATATGAAAATATACCAGCAACTTAGAGAACTCAATTCAATTTCCTAAAAGAGTAATGCTTATATATATATATATATATATATATATATATATATATATGCATGTGTGTTATGATCTTATTAATTTGTTATAGGATGTGAGTTTCTTCTAATTACAAACTGGGTCTTAACTCAAATAAAGTGTTGCCTGTATGTCATGTAAAAATTGCCTCTCATGGCCAAATAATGTTGCTTTTAGAGTTGGTGATTAATACAATTAATAACATAAAAATTGAAATGATAACAACATACAGGTACTCCACATAACTGAACAGAATTAAATTTATTAAGGCTACATACAGATGGATGTTGACTTGAATTCAGCATGGATTGAAATTACATGTGTGATTGCATGATAGTTCATCATACTTCTTGGAAGGGATGAAAGAAAACTGAGAAACTCTCTAATGTTTAGCAATTAGAAAATTGTAAGGGACATAACTCCTGTTGAGTTTAGAGCCATCTCACATTTAATTTTATTCTTTTTATTTTTTATTTTATGGTTGACTCGAACAATTCCTTACCTTTTTAATATGAAATAATGAAATACAACTGTAGAAATGAATCTGACAAGTGGAAAAAGAGACTCCAATTTGGATGCATCTTGTACAATGGGAATGATTTCTCCCTTGAAGCATTTGTTGACCAGTTGATACCTTCTCTTTCATAATTGGTTGTTTGGAGGCGGGTAGTGAGACAGTGGAAGTGATGCAGTAATAAGAAATATTTGGTTATTGTCCAATGACAGCCAATCTGTTGTTGGAACTAAGCAAACTTAAGACTGTTATTTTTTGAGTGTAGGGTGCATTCTCCCAACTCTGCTGTCAATGTTGAAGGACAGAAATTTGGCTGCTGATATCATCTGTGGATTTGTTTTATTCTGTTCTTTACTTACAACAACAACAACAACAACAACAGTCATTATAGTCTTCTTTTATGTTCCATGGTTCCTTACAGCTTTCTGTCCTCTGTTGCTTTAAGCAAAATTTGTCCCAGTCTGTGTTTCACCATCCATTTGCATAAACTTGTTAGGTAAGTTATTTACTGTTTCTCTTTGTCCCTCTTGCCTTTAATATATCCTGTAAGTATCATTCACCAAGCCTTCCTTCCTAAACTGTCTCTTTCTGATTGTAATTATAAGTGTATTTTTTGTTTCTGGTTTCATTAAAACTTCATGGTATTATAGTAACATTTCTTAAAATATTCAATATGGTATAAAAATTAAAATTTTAGTGATTCAGTCAGTTAAGTGTAATATGTAATAAACAATTGGATGATCATCTCTTTAGATTTGTGACTGACTAGGCAGAAGATTTTCCCCACATTAAGCTGTTTCTTTCTATAGTAGACTGGTTACCAACCATAGGTATAAGACACAATCCGTCCTGCTATTTGACTCTTAGCTGGGGCGTGTAGAGATGGATTTATAGCTTTCCCAAAGGTATATGTGCATAAGTGAATGTCTTGATTCTAGCATTACCTGTATTTAGGAAAAACTCTACTCTCTCATTACAACCAGCATCTCCTCAGAAAAACGAGATTGTTATTATAAACGGAGAGGATAATTCTGTGCATGTCTTTATTTTTCTTTTTAATGTATGCCTGAGCCTCTAAAATTTCAAATTAAACTTGTGACTGCTTACTCATATGTACAGACAGAAAAATTAAATGAAGTTGTTACCTTTTGTCTGTCTGTGATGCTCTACACTTGTAGAATTGATTCTTGTTGCAATCTCAGATTGCTAATCAATAAACGGTGCGTGTAGATTTTGTGTATTGAACATTCAGTAGCTGATAACATTCAATCAAGGAATACGGCTCTCAAACCACTGTTGCTGCTTCTTGGGGAAATTTCAGGTTTTAATGCTTCTCTGTTGGTGCAAATAGTTTCCTGATTCTAGAAAATTGCTTTTTCTTTTCACTTGAAATTCTTTAAATTCACTTAAGATGACTTTTTGAAGATGTTTTTTATCTTTTTTTTTTTTTTTTTTTTTTTTACATCTTTGTGCTGCTCCTCTCTATTTTGCTTCTTACTATCTTTACTATTTATACTTTTTGCCTTTTCTTTCAGTTTTACTCCCGCCCCAGTCTCTCTCTCTCCCTCATATTCATGTCACTCTTTGTTACACTCTGACCCACTTTCCCTTTGTCATGTTACATTTTTCCAGAGAACACCATTTGCTGTTGTTTTATATATATATATATATATATATATATATATATATATATATATATAAAACATAAATTTAGTTCGAATGATGTCCACATATCACACAAACTTTTTCCACTTTGTCATACATCCCCACAAAATATATATATATATATATATATATATATATATATAGTGTGTTTAAAATAAGTTTTACTTAAATGTAGGCTAATTTCAGACAAAACTATTTTGTTAATTAGAACTGATAAGGGGGAAAATAAATGTGAAAGAATGAAAGGGGATTGGGGAGAGAGAGATGGTAATCATAACGAAAAGGGAAGAGAAATAAACACACTCACTATTATATACATTATGTAAAGGGGTACTGAAAAACTTTTCATATAATGTATATAATAGTGAGTGGGTTTATTTCTCTTCCCTTTTCATTTTGATTCCTGTTTCTCTCTCCCCAATCCCCTTTCATTCTTTCACATTTATTTTTCCCCCTTACCAGTTCTAATTAACAAAATACTTTTGTCTGAAATTAGCCTAGATTTAAGTAAGACTTATTTTAAGCACACACATACACAAATATGAGAGAGGGAGACTGTAAATTTAGCATGTAGGTGGGGAATCAAATTGAGTGAGATTTTCTAGGATCTGCTCTAAACCCAAATAGGGATTAAAATTCCAATTCTGACCTTAAGTCTGATCTTCACACTTTAGGATCATGAGATTTTTGAGTTGAGTTAGATTTGGGAAATGAGTGTTTTATTTACTGAAAATTTATGAAAGAGAGGAAAAAAAAAATTTTTTTTTTTTTTTTTTTTTTTTTAACATATGTGATGCAACCATGTCAGTTCCATTATGGAACAAATGGTTACGATGATTCCTCACAATTTGAATTCATGGTAAATAGAAAAAAAAATTGTCAGTAATTTATTTTTGCCAGTTGAATGGAGCAATAGAATGTTTTGGTCACCCGTCAATCAATAACCCTGACTGTATAATTTACCCAGAAACCATTTTTGCCTTGTAAAAAAGCTTTAAAATATAAAAAAAATAAAACAAAATAATTGTAAAGAGCAGAATGACAAGAATAACAACCAACATTAGTTATTATAAAGTCCATTTTGAAATACTTTTCAGTTTGTCCAAGGTGTGAAAATAAAAAATAAAAACAAATATTTATACATACTATAGGCAATACAAACTTATAATTGCTGGTTTTTAAATTATGGATTGGAAAAGGGGATTTGTTAGTTGCTTTGTGGGAAAAATAAAAATGACTAGTGGTGACTTTGACCCTTTATTTTTATTAAATTATTACTTTCCTTTTCAAGCTTTTGTTTGTATGAGGTACCGCTAAAAAAAAAAAGAAAAAAAAAAGAGGCATACATGAAGAAAAAAAATGCTCCAAACATAATAAAAACTAAGTTTTATCATCAAAATGTTATTAAGAGGAAAGACCAAAGGATTTTTTTTTTTTTTTTTTTTTTTTTTTTTTAAATGTTCAAAATTTTGATGAAAAATTATTTTTCTTGCATCAGAGGTGGGCCATAATTTAGTATGGGAAGTATACTAGTAAGTATTAGTATGGCATCTTTTTTGTGACAGAAAACATTGATCTGGAAATTTTAGCAAAAATCAAATAATTGTTGGATTTTAATGAAACTTTCAGGACTTTCCCATGAATGAAATCATTTTAGAAAATGTTTCATTTTTTTAGAAAATTTTTTTCAAAACTTTTTTTTTTTTACATGTTATCCCCCACTTATTTAATTTCATGAAATTTTGAAAAGATTACTTTTGTCTTAAAAAATTTTTTTTCAATTTTTAATAATGAATTTTTCAAAGAATTGATTTTTTTTTTTTTTTTTTTTTTTTTTTTTTTAATTAGAATAAGTTTTAAATCATAAAATTCTGTATAATTTGTATGTGTTAGGTGATATTGTTATTAAGTATAAACTATATTTACTAATCATAAATGGAAAAGCTTACTGCAATTAAGTGATTTCCCCCCCCCTTACCATACCAATATTTTAAAAATAATTTTTTTGTGTATAAATGTGCCAATTTTTGTAATGTTGACATCCATACAGGATATTATCAGAAAATAAAAGCGGTAACTATACTAAAGCCAATGTACTTAAAATTCAATAAAATATTGCATTATGGAGGATATTTTCCTAAATTTTAAAAATTAATGGATAGTTTAAAATGATATTTAAAAAAAAAAAAAAAAATACTAAACAATTTTTTTAAAATTTTACTGATATATCTCCCCCCTGTAGAAATATATACTTAAATTTACAGATGTTGATCTGTCAGTAGAGCTGCCAACACCTAATAAAAACACCTACCACATGTTAAAAAATGCATTTCTGTGATATTTTAAACTAAAATTAATATTTGTTTCAAATTAGATTAATTAAACTTTAAATTGACTAATATTCTTCAAATAGTTTCAGAAAAGTATATTTTATTTTTAAAGAGAATTACATTATGCTGACAGATGGCTAAAATCAGGGTATTTTTTTTCTTTACTAATTTAAAAAAAAACTCTAGTTAATTGAAATTATTCTTTTGAAGCACAAAGTATTTTGCTTATTGGAAATATTCATTTTAAATCTTAGGTATCACATTTCTTTGGAGGTGCTTATTTATAAGTGATAAACAGATTTTTTACTTAATCAAAAGTTTTGGTTTCATTTTTAGAAACTAACTCCATTATTATTTTCTAAGATGAAAATTATTTCTACCTGCATATACACTCAATTCGCTTTTTGCACATATTAATTTTTTTTTCACTATTTTTTTTACTTTAACGCAGATTAAACGTCTGTCCTTGTGTGACCACTGAATTTATTGCAAGTGGCAAGTAAATGATTAAGTAACATCAATCAATTATAATTTACAAAATGCCGAAACTCTATGTAACATGAAGTAACAATTTAGCGAAGTAAAATAGAATCCAATCTATTTTTTTCCGTATAGTGATCCCCCACTATCTGGTGTGGGCAGGACCTATGCACTGTACATACATAGTATTTCAAAGAATGTATATGATTCCATGTTAGTTTATAAGTGATGATGAAGTGGTTCCACTATCTGCAAGCACAATTCTAGAAGGCCTCCAAATAGCCAATAAACTTGGAAATCATTTTCTTACAAATAACAATGTTGAACGAACTGTGCAATTCCAACATGATTTGAAAAAGATTATGGCACATTATGAAGAAAGTTATAATGAACTAACAAAAACAAAATCACAACGTCCGATAACTGAATCCGTATTCAAAACCAGTGAAACAAAAGAAATGGAAGATCTTAATTTTATTCAAGATACACATGAAGATATATCACCATTAAATATTTCCAGTGATGAGTGATTTTGTAGCACTGAAAAACAACAGAAAGCAGGCATGTTTACTGTCTAGTAGTGACACTGAATGACTAAATGATTGTTTTTATATATGTATAAAAAAATTCATTTTATTTGTATATGAAAATTAAGTTTCTTTTTTATTAAATATATTTGAATGGAACTTATCTCTAATTTTCATATGTATACACACACACATACATATATATATATATATATATATATATATATTTTATTTTTATTTATTTATTTATTTTTATTTTTCATTTTTTTTGCACGGTAGTCGCTGAAACCTATCCATCATGCAAAGAGACAATTGAGTGTGTGTATTTAACCTTAAAAATATTTTTCTGCTTAAGTTAAATCTATACTGTAAAATTATCATATTTATAAAATATTTAATGATCCTTTTTACTTTTACAAGTTTGTATCATTTTTTTCTTTTTTGTCAACTAAAATCTCTTTATCAAAAGCTGTTAATATTTTAATAAAAAAAATTATTTTGTAAATAAAAACTTATTAAAAGTTAAAAATGTTTTCATAATTTTTTTTTTTTTGTTTTTAGTATATTGGATCATTTTCTGTGACTGGTGAAGATCAGGATGCAAGGACATGTTATGTGAAAAAACACTTGGAAGATATGAGGGTATGTATTGTTAAATAGAGATTGGGTTTGTGCTTATACGTCAATGTTTTTTGATTTTATCTTTATAGAGAAAACACATTTTATAATTTTCTTTTTTCATTTTTGCTGAGCACAGTTGATAGCCACTATTTATAATATTAATGTTCAACTTTCCATCAACTATAGAATGTGATTCAACATCTTTTACAGAGATTTTTTAATTAAAATTGTTTCTAATAATTGACATTTGGTGGGGTACATTAAAGAATATCTTTCATCAAATTCTTCACTTTCATGGTTGCTGTCTTAACTCATATATCCAATAATTTAACCCTTTTTAATGAAATCATTGTTGGCACCCACTCATATCTGAGCATTGGAATCATGATCCTCTCTCTCTCTCTCTCTGATCTCTCCCTCCCCCTAGTGGCTGTGGCAGAGGTGGCTGTGAATCAGAGTTTGACGAGGCCCTTCATTGAATTATATTTTGGTGGACAATTCTGTGTGACAGAGAAGCTCACACACTTGACCAGGAGTGCCTCCCTCATGGCTCAAAGGAGATTGAGACAGGCAAGATCTGGCAAATCTGGTTGCATCAAGCTATCAGATGCTTGGTCTGTTGATGTCTGCCTTGATTATGCTAGCCTGACTGGGGCTGCCCTCTTTTGCCAGTTTGGCCGTTGACATAGTGTAGATTTTTGTCTATTCCACCACATGTTTTACTTTTATTAAAGCTTCATCAGAGACTGAAATAGGGAGAAAAAGAAGAAAGAAATTCTGGTATTTTTGCTTTTCTGTTTGATTTTCTTTGGTCAGTTCTGTATCACATGCATTTAAACCAATGTTAGTATAATTTGTGACCCCCCCCCTCCAAATTCAAGGAGAGCTGACACATCCATCTGAAGTTTCATGAAATTAACGAACTCCAAGCTTACCTGAAAAACCATAAATATTGCTATATTATGTTTATGTAAGTGTATAAAAATTCTAGTTTGTCTTTGTGGGAATTATTAGGTTGGTGCAAAAATAATATCGTTTTTTGACGTATTTTTAACGTCAAAAAGCGATATTATTTTTGCACCAACCTAATAGATTATAATGTATATTTGTAATTGTGTATGTGAAATAGGATTGACCAATGAAAATCAAACAACAGTCTGTTATGTGCCATGCATGATACATGCTTAGGTGATCATGTATCTTTTGATACATGAATGACGAGACAGATTTTTTTCCTGCAGTAGGTTGCCATTTCTTTCTGCAGTAGACCAGTTGCCATTCAAAGCTGTAGAACCTGGTCTGTTATGCTATTTACCCATAGCTGGAGGGAGGAGAGGATTCACACCTTTCGCAATGGTATTAGCATGTGAGTGAATGTAATGATTTTGATTGGAATTTGAACTTGGCTCTCTGATTTCTCAATCTGATCTGCTATCCATTACTCCACTGTCCCTCCTCTCAAAAAAGTAAAAATACCAGAATTTCTTTCTTCATCTTTTTTTAAGGTAATGGATTTTATTTATCAATCTGACTTATTCTCTGAAGCTTTAATAAAAGTGAATATGTTAGGTTGATAAATGTTTGCTATTTCTTTTTTATCTTGTTCTGTTGTATCCAGATCCGATTTATATTTGATCCCAACTCATGTTATTGTTTGAAAAAAATTTTTTCCTACCCTAAAAAAAAATATTTAAAGAATAGTGCATATTGAAGATCCTAAACTCATTAATATAAAAAAATTGTTTGTGCAAAAATTGGAGCAAATATATTTTAACATTTTAAGTTTGGTTAAAATGTACTTTACATATCAAACTGAATAGCTATTTGAAATACTGAGGTGAAATGTTATCATTATCTGAACTAACATTTTTATATTGCCCCACCTAACTTCTCCAATCAAAATAAGTGAGGATGCTAGTTTGAATAATTTTTAATTTTTTTTTTTTTTATTTCACCCTAAGGCAATAAAGTTACTAAAATGCAAGGGGTTTCTGCTATTAAGAAGACAGGATATTAAAAGAACAAGAATTAAGACAGTACATAATGACTGACATTGCATTTCAATTTTTGAAAATCGAAATTGACTGGGAAGCAAGAAGCCGGTAAAGGTTTCTGCAAGTGAGAAGTACAATAGAAGAAACTGTTATTTACACTATTTACATTGTTCTGACTGTTGTCCTCCTCTTTGTTGCCATATTCACAACATTTTGGCCGTTGTATGTTCAGACCTTCAGGGTCTGTCTATATATTTGAGATGTGGTATTGTAACTATTTACACTATTTATATTGTTCTGACTGTTGTCCTCATTTTTGTTGCCATATTCACAATGTTTTGTCTGTTGTATACTCCAGCCCCCTTCAGGTGATTAGAATTTTGAACTGAACCCTTTATTTCATCCATCAGGGTAGATTGTTCTAGTTTCACTTGCCAACTGTTAGCATAGAAGTTACAGTAACATCTAGCCATTTCAACTGTAAAATGATGAGACCTTGCTGCCAATCCAGTACTGCACTTAAATTCATAAAGTCTAAGGGCCATAGTGGGAAGTTTATCAGAACAATTATTTTGAAAGTATTTATAGAAAATGCACAGGGAAGCTACATGGGAAAGGGACTGAAGCCAAGGTGCCAGGTTAGGACCAATAAGATTTCAGATACTTCTTTGGATTTATCAAGAATTTCTAAATATATAGCAGGAGCATCAGACCAAATGTGGCAGCAATATTCAAAGTAAGGATGAATGGTATCTTTATAAATATGTAAGATTCTGTTGAGAAAAAATTGTCTAGCACAACATATAATCTTTCCATTTAAAAAATGCTGAAATGTTACTTCAAGAAGGCACAACGAGGTTAGCATCACCCATACTGATGGAGGTTAAAAAGAGTTCTCTCGGATAGTTAAAAGAGAGCAATTTCATTTTTGAGGTGTTAAAATTAACAAGTGACTGCTTGCCTCATTTAACAGCAGATTGTAGATCATTTTTGAAATAAGCTAGCATTTTGACCTTATCGAACTTGTCCGGCAAACAGTTGTCATCCGCATAGATGCTGAATTGGGAACTGATGACATCAGGAAGGTCATTTATGAAAATTAGAAAAAAAAACGGTCCAAGAATAGAGCTCTGGGAAACACCTGCATTTATGCAAAAAGACCTAGAAGAGTGGCCATTCAAGATAACTTTCATTTCACAATTTGTTAGGAAAGACTGAATCGGTTCAAAAATTCATCCAGAAATGCCATGACCTTTCAACTTATGAAGACCAGCATGCCAAACACTGTCAAATGCCTTAGAGATGTCCAAAGCAACAGCCCGTGCTTCACCATTGTTATCTAAATCTTGTTAGACTGTTTCAGAAATAATTGTTAACATATCAGCATTTGACTTAGAGAAGCAAGAGCCATATTGCTTATTTGAAAGAGACCCTGCAATGTGAGGTGCTTAACCAATCTAGAGTTAATTAGTCTCTTCTACTTTGTCAAAAAGAGGTAGAAGGCTAATTTGGCCAATAGTTAGAAGGATCAGATGCTTCATCTGAGTCCTTAAAGACTGAAACTACCACAAGGCATTTTAGTGTAGAATTTAGAGAGAACAGAATCCAGTTCAGGAGCACATTTCTTAAAAGACAATTGCAGAGATATCATCAAATCGACATGCTTTGTGAGGATCCAGTTTAGAAATGATAACAGAAACCATGGACAGAGTTAAATGCCTATTTACTCAATAGAGACTCAGTTTTAAATGGAAAGTCAGGTAAAGGTATTCCAGATGAGTAGAATTTGAAGAGAATTTATCAGTGAAACCTTCTATTTTATCTGCAGAAGATGTTAACATCTCTAATTGTGTGAAGAGGGGAGGGATAGAAGACTTACTCTTATTTAAGACACTATTACACAGTCGCCAGTAGTCACATGAACTTGTTTGAGGCTGTATGGTGCTTCATTCTATCTGCAAACAAAGACTTAGCGTCTTTGAGGACCTGTTTACAATTGTTTTGAGCACTCGCAAATAGGCACCTGTTGTGATAGGAAATTATCAAATTGGTTCACACAGTAAAAGTGATTCCTATGGGCAATGGTGGCTGAACAGGCTGGTCTGAACAAGAAGATTGTGGTTTTTTTCAAGAAGGTACAAAAGCAACAATGTCAGCTTTAACCCAAGAAGAAACCTTTGTGGCACAATTCTCAATAGGAAGGTTAAAAATATCGATCCAAGGAGCATTTCTAATAAAGTTATAAAATAACTAAAATTGTTAAAAATAAAACTTTTTTGTCCCACTTTGTGAGTGATAGGAGTTAAAAACAAAAAAACAAACAAAAAAAGACAAAAACCTAATGTGTAGGAATTGTCTAGTTACTAGGTTTGGTGACATATCAACCTCAATGGGTTATTTAATGCCAACAAAATTTTTAGTAGTATGTTTTAGTAAGTTTGTATGAATAGAATATGTATTCTTTGTAAAAAGAAAAAGAAAAAAAATCACTTTGTAGATCAAGTTTCATTGACATATTTTTGTAAAGATGGTATTTTGTATTGCTGGTCGTATTTTTTTTTTTTTTTTTTTTTTTTTTAATGCCAAAAATTATTGCTAGTAATTTTTTTAATTTCATTTTTTTTTTTTTTTTTTCTTCAAAAGTGTATTGCTGGTAGAATTTTATTTATTTTTTTTTTTATTCAAAAAAAGTATTGCTGGTAATTTTTTTTTATTTTCAAAAATTTATTGCTGGTATATATGCAGGCAGAGAGAAAATCAAAGGAGTAGGATGGATACTACATCAAGAATTCAAGAAATGCATTCTGGGATACTACCAATTATCTGAAAGAATTCTGGTAGTCAAACTGAAAGGAAAGCCTTTCAATGTAGCTATCATAAGAGTGTATGCTAGACAATGCCAAAGCTTGTTGCAAATCATAAGAAGTCATAATTATCATGGGAAATTTGAACACCAAAGTAGGCAGAGAGGGCATAGGAGATAGCTGGCAAATTCAGACTAGGAAACGGCAATGAACGCAACAAAAAAATGGGTTCAATGGTGCACAGCCAATGACTAGGTAATAACTAACACATGGTTCCAAGAATATCAGAGGATGGAAAGTGTGATGCTGAGATCCAAAGACATATAGGGATGGCCAAAGACGCATTGCAAAAGCTATGCAGGGTATTATGAAACGGGGGGGGGGGTTGTTGTAACAAAGAAAAGAGTACTGAACTGCTACATGATGTCCTCCTTTATGGTAGTGAATGTTGGACAATTTCCTCAAGGATGGAGAAGAGACTCAAGGCAACAGTGTGATTCTACAGAAGGATGCTAAGGATGCCATGGACTGAACATGTGAGCAACAATGAGATTTTGGTGAAGATGCAAACAATGAAGAAACTTATACTTAATATCAGGAAGAGGCAGCTGAAATTTATGAGATGTAACGAGAAAGGAGGGATTGGAAAATCTGATATTCACAGGGCAGAAAGAGAGACAAGGGAAAGCAACATGTGAATACTTAACAGGCTTAAGCAAATAAATGACAGAACAGGGTCTGGGATAAATTGAGAGCTACAAGGGACAAGAGGGGGTGGAGGGCCATGATTGCCCATGTCCTGAAAGGACATGGCAAATAAAAGATTGCTGGTCATTTTTAAATGTATTGCTGGTAATATTTTTTTTTCTTTTCCCCTCCAAAAATGTATCATGTATTGCTGGTATTTTTGAAAAATATGAATGAATTCTGGCATTACAACCTGAAAGATTGTCCAATATTCTTTGGAATCACTATCTGTCAGCTATTCTTGGGTTGTTTTCTGTAATCTTTTTCTTTAGAAAAGACTGTGAAGCAATTTTTTTTTTTTAAATCTATTAAGTTTAAATAGTTTATAACTAACAACACTAAATGTTATTAAAATCAGTGTTTATTTTTACTTACCTATGATGCCAAAATCTTCAAAGATTGAGGTCATTTCTATTATGACCCCGTCATTCCCTGCTGCTTTGTTAAAGTTCAGATTTTAAAATTTTTAGACAAATATTCTGTGTTTAGTGTTCAGTACTCTTTTGTTTCCATTCCTTGGCATTTAGGTCTCCCATGATGATAATGATTTCTTGTGATGTACAAGGGGGCATTGTCATTGTCCAGAGAGTTGTAAAAACTTATCAATTTCCTCCTTCATGATCTGCACTCCGTGCATATACAACAATAATTGTTAGGCTAAAGGGCTTCTTTTTCAGTTTAACAGGATTCTATTTGAGATTTGGAAGTACCTCAGAACACATTTCCTCATATATTTATCTAGTATTAACCCTGCACCTCTTTCATTTTTCTCTCTTTCTGCATTATATTAGCCTATATGTGTCACTCTATTACTTGCCCACTTAGAATGGCAGTATATAATCTATTCATCTCTTGCTATGTTTTCATGCTGGCCACATTGATATAGAATCTTTGTTCCAGTCCACCAATTACTATTTTTTGTTTATTGCCAACAGTTGCTGGATAAGTCTGGTAATTTCATGTCTGGTTGTTCATGTATAACCTTATTGTGCGAGGAGTCATGATAATCAGGTGACACCTGCTATACATGTCCTCTTTTACTATGTGAGGAGTTCTCCAGTCTACTTTACCCACTTCACAATGTTACTTATTCTTATACTTAGTGGAGTGGTCTCCCCCCCCCCACACTCATTGTTGCCTTCTCTCTCTGGAGTATTTAAATCCAAATATCCCTTCTTTTTTTTTTTTTTTTTTTTTGATAATGTCAAAAATTCATTATTTAATGGAACTACAGACAAGATAAAGGCAGGTCTTCTGGAAGAGCTTGTGTAGTTGGCTGGTATTCCTGTTTCCTCTCTCTCTCTCTCTCTATATATATATATATATATATATATATATATATATATATATATATATATATATAATTTGGCAGGAGAAAAACTGTATGACAAAGTGGTGGGTGGGAGTTTTCTTGTGATGTATTTTGTCCTTTAGGACTTCATCGGTCTAAATTTGTCATGTTGATGCGACTACACATGCACACAAACCAGGGACACTGGGAAACTCAAATTTAATTTTTTTTTTTTTTTTTTTTTTTTTTTTTTAACCTAGCTGAATTCATTTACATTCTTTTTCTTCTCATCACATTTTATCTGTGATAATAGAAGTTCTGCCAAGAATGGTGAAATGTTGTAAGAGCACAAATTTACTGTAGATGATCTTGTGATCAAGGTACTCTCTAAACATTTTTGTCATAGTGAATGGCTTTTCTCCTTTGATCGGAACAGCATTTTTCATGTCAAAATTGTAGTCAGCCTCATTACAGTAAGAAATTGGCTAGATTGAATTAAAAAAAAAAAAATTAATTTCAGCTTCCCAGCACCCCTCATTCATGAGCATGTGTAGTTGTAACAATGCAACAAATTTAGTCTGAAGTCCTCAAGGATAAAACATATCACAAGAAAACTTTTTCTACTTTGTCATACATTTTTCCTCCCAATATATAAAAATATGGATTTTTCTTTTTATATATATATATATATATATATATATATATATATTTATATACACACTTAGAATCATAAGATAAACACTTTTAACAATTATTGAATTTTAGTTTTTATTGGGTAGGTGGTGACTGCTAGATAAATAGTTAATGGTACAATAAAAAAATATATAAAAGCCAATATCTGATGCCATTGAGTTGAGCGCTTGAAAATGTCTTCCAAGTGCCAAGTAATATGTTCTTTGCAATTATATCAGACACTGGTTTCCATTACCTGCGCTGAAACGGAGAAAAGAAAAAGTCCTAAATTTTAGTTAATAATGATCCCAAAGTGTAAAACATTAGAAATGTCAAATAGAAATTGTGAAGTGCTTCCCTTCAATTGAAAAGGTGAAAGTTCTTGACTTAATAAAGAAAGGAAAGAAAAACAAAAAAAGTAAAAAAAAAAAAAAAAAAAAAAGGGTGCCAAGGTTTATGGTGACTATTGTAACTTCTGTTACGACTTTTATTATTGTCATAATAATTTCATTTTTATTATTAGTTATTGTTTCTTCTGGAGCACAAAGGTGGCTATAGTACATTGGTTTGATTGGTTGCACTAATTCTTGTAACTTTTGTTTCATAAAACTTGTCTTTAAATATTATGAAGCATACTCATTTACTTTAGACAATAAAAAATCTATTGGAACTGTATATATTACAAAAGTATAATCAGGGTGGAAGATGACGAAATAGCAGAACATTTATAATTGGAAACAAACAATATTAAATCTGCTGATGACTTCAAACCTGCCATTTTATAATGGGGTTAATAAAACAGGCTTGTCAGCCATAATTCTTGGTTGTTTTTCTAAAAAAAAAAAAAAAAAAAAATGTTTACAATAAACATTTCAGCTGGCAGTTAAGCTCATTTACTTTATACTGACTGTTGACTTTTCTAGATTTTAAATTGTCTGATAGAAAAAAATTATTCACTTTCCAGAATTTAAAAAAAAAACATTAAGTCTCCCAGCCAGAGATTGGTCAGTTTCCTTTGGACAAGGTTTTTTAATCTATTTTCAGAACTTTGCCAACAGTCATTTTCCAGTGGATATTGTCAAATTCTTATTTCATATAAAGCTGATTGATGAAAATGAATTCTCACCTTTTTATCATTTTACCATTGACAGTTTTGGGATGTGAAGGTGATGAATTTTCACTTTACCTACCTAATAAGTTACTATTTGAAAATTTAAAACCCTTGTTTTCCGAAACAACATTCTTAACCGAACGAAGTGAGAAAAGAGATGAACATTCTAACACCTTTGTTTTCCGATGCACTTATATTACGAACTAATGAGAAAAAGACAAATATAACTGCTAATATGTTCAGGAGATTCAGTTTTATAGAATAACTTACAGTTAAATGCTTATGTTAATTCCATTATTTTATACTACCTTCCTAACCTTTATTTTTACTACTATTTTGGTCTCTTCCTTCCAAGGTGAATCATTTCTCTCTTCTTGGTTGCTACATGTATCCAAAGGTGAGCCTGAGAAACAGTAGTTAGGACTGCAGAAAACAGGATGCTACATGCACCCAAAGAAGTCAGAAGAATCCTCTTTTGGAAACATTCTTCTGTCTATGGATATCTTGTTTTTCAGTAGAACAAGAACAATCTACTGCCCGTAGATTGCCTAAAGGGATCAGTTTGAAATTTCCTGATGGTTACCTTGATTGACAGACATCTGAAGATGGTCAGAGGTCACAATGGCCAAAATGTGATGATGATGATGACACTAAAGATGCAGACATTATGTAAGAATGTAAATAGTGATAATTCTTCATGTTAGAAATACGCACAGAATTTAATTTCCAAATCTCTTAGAAAATACTCTGACTGAATATAACCAATGGTTCCATTTCAGTTTTACATAGTGCTGATATATATTCCCTGAAGGAAAAAAACTGTATAGTTTTATTCATATAATCTTTTGCAATGTCTTCAGGTTATAAAATTTGTCAAATAAATATGCTATCATCTCTCCTATCCAATTTGATGATTAATATTTAAGTTTTTTCAGGTCTTTAGTTTCTTGACTTATAAATTGCCAAGTGAAATTTGCAGTTTTTTTCTGGGGTTATCTTTGATCTGAATAAAAATAAATGTTCCTCTTTTTGCATGCAATTTTATTTATTTATTTTTGAGGCAATAATTTTAGCAATACAAGTTTTACTAATTAACCAATAGCTGAGGGAGAAGATGGATTCATACTTTTCTTATGGTTATTTGTACAGTTGAATATAACAAATATTTAGATTTCGGCATTAAATAACCTGTAGAGGTTGATATGTTGATACAGCCAATTAATATAATCAGATGACCTGAATAGATATCGAAATTTCATAATTAACCAAATTTCTCTAAAATCAAATATTAAATCAAATCTGTTTTTGAAATTGCTCACATTTTTTTTTTTTTTCTATAAATGTTATGTTCAATTTACTTATTGGCTGAGATAGACTTATTCCTCCCCAACTCTAGAGATCCTAGTCATTGTCTTAACCCAGTCAGAAACTTACTTGCTTATTTTCACTTCTTATCTGTCTTACTCCCATTGCCTTGTACCAGGCTAAACTTAGCTTAAAAAATATCAACATTAAATTTGTAAAACACAAACTTTCCAAATATTTTCATTACCAGAAGCAAATATTAGAAATATCTCAGCATTGTGTGAATTTATTCAAAATCAATGACTTTTTTAAATTTTTTATTTTATACTATTTACATTGTTTGGACTGTTGTCCTCATCTTGTCATATTCACGTTTTGGACATTGTACGCTCCAGTCTTCTTCAGGTGATATGTGTTGGAATTTCGAATCAACCTCTTTAGTTTGTCCACTGGAGTAGATTGTTCTAGTTCCACATGCCATGCCTTTTCTGGATATCTCGGTTTCAGTTATTTCCTTTTTAGTATTAGGTCGGTGCAAAAATAATGACGTAATAATATCGTTTTTTGACGTTAAAAATACGTCAAAAAAGACATTATTACATCATTATTTTTGCACCAACCTAATAAATCAACTCTCGAAATTTTCTGTTAACCTCTACTGTGGCCAGGTATTGAACTCACAACTCTTTGGGTCAAGTCTCTGGATTACTTCAAGTAACACTTTTATCTACTGGTTCATGTGAATAAAACCGTTGTAAGAATGAGGACAACAATGTAAATAGTGTAAATAATTACAATACCTCATCTCAGAAATATAGACAGATTTTTTTTTTTTTTTTTCTTTTCTGTTTTTAAATATTTAAAACAACTTTGTAATACTCTAATTTTTTGTAAATTGTATTTTGTTTGGAATCTTAAACCTTGATATTGTTAAACACTAGTTGTCTGACATTTCAAACTCTGGGTGATCAGATACTAACTGTGACTGTGCTTCCATTTTTATTTTGGAGTATATGAACTTTGCAACTAATAAAAATATGACTGGTACAGGTTGGGGTAGGGAAATATAGTAGATATATTTTATTTATTACACAGGAAGTATTGTGGTCATATTGGCGACAAAGAGCTGAAAGGATCTGTAGTGGCATGGGGCTTAGGGGTTAAAATGAACAGTTGATTTACCCACACCAAGAAGATTAATGGAGAATGATAATGACAAGGAAACACATGGGTAATTTAAAAAACAAGATAAGGAATTTATTTACGAATTTACACGCTTGAAGTTGTTCAGTAGCTCGTTTCAGGAAAATAAATCAAATTTTGAAGTCTGTCTTTTTAACAAATTGTCATGAAGACAAAATTTTCATACAACAGATTAAATGATCTAACACAATATTCAAAAATGTTTGAAAATAGAGGTAAGAGTTTGTTTCTAACAGAAGTGATATACAGTTGCATAAATTCAAAAGTAGATGAAGAGAGATAGTTTGAAATACTTCGATTTCTTGGATTGTTGAGACAAAATTCTTTTGAAGTTCTGTGTGTTTAATTAAAAGACAATAATATAATTGGCTAGTAATTTTATACTGGTAAAAACTTCAATACTGGATGTAGTGAACAGAAATAAAACCTTTAACATGACTTCAGGCCCTTTTCTCTTAATTTTTCTCATTTTATATGAAAAGGAATTTCACATATGCTCACTACTTTCTTTTTTTCTTTCTTCTCTTAACTTGACAGCTAATTTCTGTGAAGATAAGATTTTCATTGGTACAAAAGCAATTTCCCATAGGCTCATAAATTTATTTCCGTCATCTTCTCAGCTCACTAGTCATTCTCTGTGAAGGCAAGGCATTCATTGGTTCAAAGATAATTTCACATCTCTGTCTTTCCTCAGTCCTCCGAATTTGAAGGGAGTGGCTAAAGGGAGTTATTTTGCATTTATTACAGACCAATAGTAAATCTATCAAATAGCCTTAAGTGTTTAAGAAAGCGTGAAAAACATTTGTTTGTTGATATGAAAGTTGTTTAATCTGTGGGAGCTAAGAAATTAGAATCCTTTTTTTTTTATAAACTTTTGTAGTTCCATGAACATGACTTAACATTTCTATTGCTCTCTTATCTAACAAAGAACATTTGTAGTTTTACATTTTCACTTTAATCTTAAAGTTTTACTTTCTCAACATCACTCATTGTCAATTTACAGCAGTTAATGTAGTCTCGGAAATTAAAACTCAAACTCACATCCCATTTGCCTCAGAAAAGCCTGTCTGAATGCGCCAACTGAGTAGATTGCACAAGATCAAATCTAACTTTAACTCATCATTCCATTCCATGACCTGTCTTAATATATTTGTTTTTACACTTGTAAATGGTGTTTCATTAAGACTGATCAGTCAGTGGTAAATAAATTGGTGTTATTTGTGAAAATTTATTTATTTCTCTATTGGATCATGTTATTTAAGTCATGTGTGAAAAATAATATTGCCCAAATGTCCACCAAGACTTTGGCAGCATACCTCCACTCAATGGTCAAAATTTTTGGTGATGTCTCTGCATAGTTGCTCCTCGATCTCACCAGTATGCCTTATTATCTCATCCTTCAGCTGTTGAATTGTTGGTTTGTTGGCATAGACCTTACTTTTGAGATGACCCCAAAGGAAGAAATTTAAAGGCGTCAAGTCACACGATCATGGTGGCCAATTGATGTTTCAAGAGACAATGCAACATGGGAACTGCTCATTCAATAAAGCCATTGTTGCATTGGATGTGTGGCCTTTAACACGTTTGATTGTTAATCTTTCTATGGTTGAAATTGCCAGACTTAAGGTGTTAATTCTGAAAGGAAAATAAAATAAACCATTAGATGCTTAAACTTAATTTGCATTTAAAATCGGTCCAAGTTATTGGGACACCTTTTATTAGTAGAAGCCTTATTAATCATTATTATTGTTTATTTTGACTTGTATTTTTTCTTTTCTTGAGCTGTCAATCATTTGTCGTGGGGAGCTGTCTTAGGATCAGAAATAAAGGATAAACTACCTTGCCCTTAGGGAAGCCTAGTTGAATGCACCAGCTGCTTTAAGTTGTGATAAAAACAATGAAGAAACTAATAATATTAGTAGTTGATAATGCTTCATTAAAAATGAAAATCTATTTCTTTTAGTTGTATAGTCGTTAGGGTTCTTGTCTCCAAAAGCTTTTGTTTGTTTATAAAGTGTTCATTAAATGCAGTACTGAGCCACTAACATGTCCCACTAATGTGGACATGTCATACAATATCTCCATTGAATTCCATTACTGCACTAACAACAGCTTAAAAGAAAAACGTAATGCACAACATGTCACCATAATCATTGCATTAATAGGAATGACAAAAACAAGTTGCTGTTTTTTTTAGTTTTTTTATAAAAAAAAAAAAAACAGACGCCATATATTGTAAAGGCATGAAAAAAAAATACTGGTTCAAAGGCTTCAAAAGTTGCTGCTCCACTCAATTAATGTGTGAATTAATCTATCTGTACAAGTCAAGCACAAAGGCAGTCAAACTTCTCGAATGGCTAATTGCTTATTATGCTGTTATTTGTCGCTGTTTCCCGTCATCCAACAAATAAAGACTGAAGTGCTTCTACAAGGGAGATAACTCTTGCTTTTGTTAGAATAACTGGTCAGTAATAAAAAAAAAAAAAAAAAAAAATGCTCAATTGTAAGATCCCACCTTGATACAAAAAACAAAACTTCCAAAAAACAATGTATTGATTTGAAATCATAATTTTCAGAAGATTATTAATACATTCTCTTAAGGATATTAAATTTAATATGTACATGGAAAGATTATATTGAATCAATTATTACTTCTGTTGCTAGGAAAGTTGGTTCACTGTGTCATGCTTAGGAATTCTTCTCACCAGAATCTGTCTTATTCATTGATAAGTCTACAATTCATTCATACATTGAATATTGCTACCCCACCTGGTTTAGTGCTTCTATGTATTTAGAGATTCTTGATAAAGTCTAAAGAATCTGCAATATTATTGGTCCTGACCTGATATCTCAGTTTTAGTTACTTTCCCATGGTTATAACATGGATTCTTTGTGCCTTTTCTATAAATATTTTCATGGTGAATGTCTTCTTTAGTACTTCAACTGTACAAATTTAAGTACAGTATTAGATTTGAAGCTAGGTCTCATCATTTTATCAATTTAATTTTTAAATATAACCATAATTTCTATGTTAACCCTAGCAGTTTCTTTTCTTACACTTATTCGTTATGAAACTCTTTTGGTTTCTTGCTTTCCAGTCAACTTTGATCTTCAAAGATTTAAATGCAATTTCATTCATCTTTTGTCTTAATTCCTGTCCCTTTATTGTTTTTAATAATGTTTTCTTTCTTTTTCTCATATTCTTTCACACTCAGTAACACCCTTGTGTATTAGTGACTTTATTGCCTTACTTGGGGTGAAATGATTAAAAAAAATATTTTTCTTGAGAAAAGAATTTTTATAATTACAAGATATTTCCTTTTAAAACAATTGGATGTCTAACTTTTCACTTAATTCAATACATCTGAAAAAGGCAGAACTGCTTGGCAGCTGATTTCTAATATTTGATGTATGTTTTATTTCAGCAATTGTTTGAAATTGTCTTTAACTTTCAGAACTCATTAATAGTCTGAATTTTATTTGGAAAATTGGACATTCATTTTCTTGACTGCCTTTTTCTTTTTTTTCAATTTAATTTTGCCGAGCCATTCTTCAACCTTCATTACATGTGTTGTAATGTCGAGTATTGTAGTCATTAATCAAGTAAATGTTCTCTCTCTCTCACTCACTCACTCACTCACTCACAGATGTACTATGACTGCTGTTCTTTGTCATGGGGGTTTATTTATAGTTGCCGGTATAATATTTAAATTAGCATAGCTTAATCTGGAAGAGGAAAATAAATTTTTTTTTTCTTTAGAAAAATGCCTACAGTAAAAAAGTGGTCATTAATAGATTTCAGCAGTCTTAGATTGCTAAAACAGGTACCACCACCCATGTGTGCCCTGGATGATTGTAAACTATACAGAGAGAAGTTAACTGACACCTTTTTGCTATAAGAAAATTATAAAATGGTGAAATCTAAACTTGCCTGATTTAGCTCAGCAAAGTTATTTGGAAATTTGGTTATGTTTTGTCTGGAATTGCCTGGGTGGATGAGTGATCATATGACTTTTTATTAGTGTATCTTGTGCTGTTGATATAGACTGATCTGGTTGGTATATTAACGACCACTGTTTCTTGTATATATTCCCATTTTTCTGAAGAAATACGATTCATTTTTTCTCTTCTGGATTTTGGTGCTATCTACTGAGGCATTTGCAACCTGCCTTAAGTGACAATGCACTCATATTGCTATAAAACGCTCAGGTAAAACAGTAAGTAGAAAATGGATGGTAGATATCCTTCCGTAGTCGAAAATGGACAGTAGATATCCCACTATAATAGCACCAGGATTTTTTTATTTGGTGAAAGATGATGGATGGATAGATGGATTGATTGATTGATTGAAACGAGTAGTAAGACCATCTAGAACATGAAAGAGCCCAATTGTCTAAATCAATCTTTACAAAGTAATACAACAGTATATTGAAAAACTTTCACTGTCTTCTTTCATCATGATATACTAAGGGTGCTGAAAATAGCAACTGAGTGGTATAATTGCCATTTTCTAAATGCAGCAAAAGTGGTAATAATTTTAGGGAGTTTTTAAAAATCACTTTTTTTTTCTTTTTTAATTCTTATATACTTAAATGTGATTTTATGTCACATTTAAAAAAAAAAAAAAAAAAAAAAAGATGTGAAAAAGACTTTACTAAAGAAAATAATTTAAAAGGAAACTTTAAAAAGTATAACAAAATATTTCTTTAAATTTATTTTAGTATATTTTTAAGAATAGTAAAATGCATAATCCATCATCAGTCTATTATAATGCTACTATACTATTGCTCTTGTTATAACACACTCTTACTTATATAACATACTTTGTATAAGCATTCTCTATACATAATGCATAATCCATCATCAGACTACATGTGATTCTTTTTATTTAGGTTTATCTGCAAAAAAAAACAATGTCATTGCAGCAAAGATCTGGGTTTTCCTACTTTTGGAGAAATAATATTTCTTCAGTAATCTTGATGAATTGCTGTTTTCAAATTTCATGGGTTTTTGGAGACAATTTTGAAATGCATTTTAAAAATCTCTGAAACATCCAGATTGTTTTCCTATCTTTTGATAGCTGAAGTTCCAATAAAAATATTTCTCACCTTTTCAAAGTACTTTGTATATTTGTCAGTTGATTATCTAATAAATCATCACTCGTGACTTCATTAGAAAATTCTTCTTCACTTTTAGATTATAAATTTAAGCTTGATTGCTCACTTTCACAAAGATATTCAGTAAGTTTTTCATCAATAATAACCTGCTTTGCCATTTTGAAAAAGGGGAAAATTTGAAATTATTATAATGCCACTATTCTATGGCTCTTGTTATAACACACTCTTACCTATATAATGTACCTCATATAAGGATTCTCTATATATAATGCTTTGGCTATTCTACCATGACACCTGTATTAGTTAGTCTGAAGACTAACTCCAAATGGCTACCAAACTTACCTCTGACCTGGAACTCTTTATAGTAATGGACTAGTTCATATAGTCACCAGGAGTGTACTATTTACTCCACAACATAAATTAATTGCTCAAGCTTCATAGCTTTTGGTTACTGATTGGTTGGAGGAAGAAGCGATTATTGTTATCCTTGAAACATTACAAAATTTGGTAGCTTGCCCTTGACTTAGTCATCTTGTGTATGGCAATAAACTACATCTGGCAGCAATGCCTCTGATTGGGAGATTGGAGGTTTGGAACCACCTCTTAATTGCTGCTGTTCCCACATCCATTCTGATCTGGGGTGATAGCACCTGTTAGGGTCTCGGCTATTTGCCCATAGCTGGGACCCTAATCCTACCCATGCCTTCCAAACTCCACCATGAAAGTATAAAAATAGATTTTTATAGTAAAAATACTAGCAATAAATTTTTGAAGGAAAAAAAAAAAATTCCCAACAATGTTTGGCTCTTGGCAAAAAAACAAAAAACACACTTTACAAAAATACGTCAATGAAACCTGATCTACAAACTGATTTCTTACAAAAAATACATATGAACCTATCTTAAAAATCTTGTTGGCTTTAAATAATCCATTGAGGTTGATAATCAGTAAAGCAAAATAAACCAAACCGAACCGAACCTTGACTTGGCTATAATTTATGCACATGTCAAAGGGTAAGAAAGATGTGGAGTGACAGTCTTGTAAGAGGTGTGAAAGTTAAACCTCCTCTGAAGTTGGAGTCAGCTTCCTAAAACAACTGCATTTCCAGACATTCTGATATGCTTCTCTTTTCTGTCTCTTAACTTGTATTATCTATTTAAATGCCTGAACAAAATATCTTTATAATATCCCTTATTGTTGGTGTCATGTTTTGGCTGTTGTGTCCTCCAAAACATGATAGCAACAATAAGGACAATAGTCCAAATGTAAATAGTGTAAAGTCTGCTCTAAAACAATTATACATGTCCTTGTCACCTCTAAACAAATTGTTACTTTTTTATAAGTATTGTAATGTCATATTGGCATGATGAGGTAGAATCTGATAAATACTATGATACAGAATTTTAAATATTTGGGAAGCGTGTTAACAGAAAGTGCAACACTGAGATCCAAGGATGTATTGGGATGGCCAAAAATGCCTTCCAGAAGCTAAACAGATTAAGAGACAGAAAATTTTGTTAGAAACTAAAAAAAGAGTATTGAACTGATATGTGATACCTGTCCTCCTGTATGGCAGCTGTGGTGAACAGACCTGTAGAAGCAAGTGAGCCAGAGTGGCTTGCATCTGGTGCATAGGAAAATAAGGGTCTTACCTTAATGTGCGGCACGTGTCATTGGCAAGTTTTCTCCGTGAAGATGTCATTACTCTCCCATATAGCAATTCCAGCAGTATGTGTGGTAACAAGGGTTTTTGTACAGTTTGGCATGCTTCGACCAATAGCAAGTCGTGTGATGATACTTGACTGCGTCCCACACATAATAATCAAGGGGGTTGCAGTCTGTGGAGTTAGATGGCCAGATGTAAGGGGTGATGTGATTACAGAAATTCTCCAACAGCCATGACTGGGTTCTCTTTCTTGACATAGGGTCTTCCAGCAGCTACCCTCTTGACTCAGGGCAGCACTACCTCCTCAAAGTACTTTATGTAGACCTCTGTGTTGAGTCTGAAGCCCTCACCAACAAATTTGGGAGTTCTTTTCTTATCAAAATGACCAGAGTGTTTTCCCGCAATGCCATATCTTCATAATCACTATTAGACTCCTCCAACTCTTTCCAAATCCTCTGCACTGTCCTCAGATTGACACCCAAACACTCTGAAATATTTGTATTAGAGCTTCTGGCATAAATGCCAAACAGTATAGCATGCTGTTTCCAAATTTCTGACAGAGTGAATTGTACCATGGTGCTCTTTTTCTCACACACAGTACCCAACTGACCCTACTATACTATGCTGCTGACAAAATCAAATCAATGCATATGTACAAAATTAAAAAGTAAGTAAATCAGGCAACCAAATGAAAGTGATTCTATTTTTCATATTTTAAGATAAATAGCTCTTTTTGGAAATTTATTTATAATACTTGTTGATAAAAAAAGACTGTATTTTATTTGAATTGGAAAATGTAATATTAAATACACAAGTACATTTTTAGAAATTAAAAATAAATGTTTTCAAGTATCTCACTCTTGTTTTAGTAAATGTATTCTTTCACTGTTATTGTAGGATGTGGTAAAAAGCATGAAAGTGTTGTTGGTTATCTCCCTTTCCGGAGTGAAGGTTTGCAGTAGTAAAGGGGAGGTAAGTCTATCTTACTATTTTTTTTCTTTTTCAATGATGAGTGAATATCTTCCCAACCCTCTAACTCACCTATTTATGAAACGAACAACAATGCATTATATTAGGTTGGTGCAAAAATAATGTCGTTTTCGCACATAGTAACATATGTGAGAAAACGACATTATTTTTGCATCAACCTAATATAAAAAAAAAAAAAACAACAAAAAAAATAAATCAATCTTGTAAGAAGAATTATTTTAAAGATTAATTGGTTAAAATTTTAAAGCTACTTGTACATTTTTTTTTTTTTTTTTTTTTTTTTTTTAATAGTTTGTATCTTCATATTGGAAAGTTAATCTATTATAAAAATAAATTACATCAATTTTATTAAATTTAACATCACTTAAAAAAAAAATAATGAGGCGTGGAAACTGGTGTAAAAAATTCTTTGGTTATGTAATCTAACATTTTGTTTATCAATAACTTTTTCTCAATTTATTCTATGTAGTTCAAAACAGATTAAATGAGAAAATTCAACATAAAAAAATAATTTGTTTGAATTTCTGGAATGAGGAGTTATCATTATTTACACTATTTACATTCAGATGATTGCCTGTAAGTTATCCAGAGGAATAAATATCTGAAGGCCAGAGGGCACAATGACCAAAACATTTTGATAACAACAAAGATGAAGACAATAGTCTTAATGTAAATAGTATAAATTAAGAAAATTAGTTTATCTTTTTTCCTCCTTTTTTTCCTCTATTTTTCCTTCTTTTTTTTCTTCCTCAATTTTTCCTTCTTTTTTTTTTTCTTCCTCAATTTTTCCTTCTCTTTTTTTTTTCTTCCTCAATTTTTCCTTCTCTTTTTTTTTTCTTCCTCAATTTTTCCTTCTCTTTTTTTTTTCTTCCTCAATTTTTCCTTCTCTTTTTTTTTCTTCCTCAATTTTTCCTTCTCTTTTTTTTTTCTTCCTCAATTTTTCCTTCTCTTTTTTTTTTCTTCCTCAATTTTTCCTTCTCTTTTTTTTTTTCTTCCTCAATTTTTCCTTCTCTTTTTTTTTTCTTCCTCAATTTTTCCTTCTCTTTTTTTTTCTTCCTCAATTTTTCCTTCTCTTTTTTTTTTCTTCCTCAATTTTTCCTTCTCTTTTTTTTTTCTTCCTCAATTTTTCCTTCTCTTTTTTTTTTCTTCCTCAATTTTTCCTTCTCTTTTTTTTTTCTTCCTCAATTTTTCCTTCTCTTTTTTTTTCTTCCTCAATTTTTCCTTCCCTTTTTTTTTCTTCCTCAATTTTTCCTTCCCTTTTTTTTTTTCTTCCTCAATTTTTCCTTCTCTTTTTTTTTTCTTCCTCAATTTTTCCTTCTCTTTTTTTTTTTCTTCCTCAATTTTTCCTTCTCTTTTTTTTTCTTCCTCAATTTTTCCTTCTCTTTTTTTTTCTTCCTCAATTTTTCCTTCTCTTTTTTTTTCTTCCTCAATTTTTCCTTCTCTTTTTTTTTTCTTCCTCAATTTTTCCTTCTCTTTTTTTTTCTTCCTCAATTTTTCCTTCTCTTTTTTTTTCTTCCTCAATTTTTCCTTCTCTTTTTTTTTCTTCCTCAATTTTTCCTATTCTTTTTTTTTTTTCTTCCTCAATTTTTCCTTCTCTTTTTTTTTTCTTCCTCAATTTTTCCTTCTCTTTTTTTTTTTCTTCCTCAATTTTTCCTTCTCTTTTTTTTTTTTCTTCCTCAAGTTTTTCCTCGTCTTCCTCTTCCTCTCTATTTTCCTTTCTCCCTTTTTTTTTCTTCTTCCTCTATTTTTCCTTCTCTTTTTCTTCTTCCTTCATTTCTATATATAATGTATTCTTTTTTCCAGAGTGTTTATATGGCACATGCATTGAAGAGAATCTCTTTTGCAACCTGTGACCCAGAATATCGCCAATTTTCCTTCCTTGCTCGTGAACCTAAGGGACAGATCAATGTGCAATTTTGCCATGCCTTCATTACTCGGAATTCTCCAGAGGTGAGTTAAAGGCAAGGCTTGTCTTTTTATGGAATTTTTATGTTTAGTCTATGAAAAGCAGTTTGTTGTTTCCTTTGTTCATTTTTCTACCATAAGATCTGAACTGATCTCTTTGAAAGGAATCATTGAGACTATCATTTGAAATATTTTGCATGTAATAAAATGAGTCTGAATTTCATAACTACTGGTTGGATGGATGAAATAGTGACTTGTTTTACACTGATTAAATAGGGAAATAGTGACTTGTTTTACACTGATTAAATAGGGAAATAGTGACTTGTTTTACACTGATTAAATAGGGAAATAGTGACTTGTTTTACACTGATTAAATAGGGAAATAGTGACTTGTTTTACACTGATTAAATAGGGAAATAGTGACTTGTTTTACACTGATTAAATAGGGAAATAGTGACTTGTTTTACACTGATTAAATAGGGAAATAGTGACTTGTTTTACACTGATTAAATAGGGAAATAGTGACTTGTTTTACACTGATTAAATAGGGAAATAGTGACTTGTTTTACACTGATTAAATAGGGAAATAGTGACTTGTTTTACACTGATTAAATAGGGAAATAGTGACTTGTTTTACACTGATTAAATAGGGAATGAGTAAGAAACTATAAATTTAACATTTTACAGTTTCTGATGAAGCTAAATAAACAATGTGGGAAGAGGGATTATATGGAATTGTTTTGATTTTTAAATTTTTTATGTTTTTATTTTATTCATTATGTAGATCACGCGCTTAACTACGTTACGATGTAATTTTTATACTGGTAGTTCTTAAACTTTTTTCTTTTTGTATTGGTAATAGGATTTATATTTGCGTGTAATATTTTAAATTCTAAATTCAGAAAATTTGCTTTGTGGACTAGCCCTAAATTCCCTCTGCTCTTCATGTAGAATAAAATGCACACAACAAAACCTTACGAAGCACATTACATTAAGTGAGAGGTATTTCCAGATTCACACTAGGAAATAATTTTTCTGTAAATTAACCCCCCTTTTAATTCAAGGGGAGATAATTTTTGTTTGTCGCCTTTAACTGGTTTAATTTGAATTGTATGTTGGTTATTTTGAAGGGTTTTTTTTTTGTTTTTTGTTTTTTTTTAAATCTCAGCATTTTAAGTAATATCTTTTTTTATCCGCAGTCAAGATGTTTTGGAAAAATTTTGGGCTGCATCGTGTTGCTGTTTATATTGAAATATTTTCTTTTAAAAAAAAAAACTCTACGGTTTCATTTGAGAATCATGGCTGTAATTTTGTTAAAATGTTTGTTTTGAAAACAAAATCGATTATTCTTGAAAAATTAGGATCATAATCTGTTATGAAAAAGAGAAATTTATGTGTATGGACATGTCAACAACTTCTGTCAAACTTGGATCTTTGTGCCTGCAAAAAAATAATGTGTCAAATGAATGTTTTTTTTTTCTCTTGACACTGCTATCATTTTCACTACCTTTTGCTCCTTGGCAATGTTTGTTTCAAAAAGCAATGATTAGACTTGTAATAAAACTTAAACATATGACCAGAGTGAATTTATAAATTTTTTTATTGAGAATTTATAACAAAAATATTAAACACTATTTATTAGATTGTTTAACAATAATCTTGTATTTACGCCATTCTTAAAAGTAACATAATGCAATTATTTACACTATTTACATTATTCGGACTGTTGTCCTCATCTTTGTTGCCATATTCATGTCGTTTCGATTGTTTTATGCTCTGACCTTCTTCAGGTGATTGGAATTTCAAATGGAACCCTTTATTTTGTCCATTGAGGTTCAGTTTGAAATTGTTGAAATGTTATGAATATAGTGTAGAATCAGATTCCTACATTTTTTTTAAATCTTAAATTTTGTGCAAGTTAAACACATAGAGGCTCCCAACCAAATATAACAACTGATGTATTTTGATTGGTTGTAAAATATTAATTAGGTGTCGTCAACTACGTCTGAAGGTACCGACCCAAATTTTGACCTCTAGTTGACGCCATAAAATGTAAACATGTTCACGAGCCTCCCCACGTGACCAAGAGAACTAATAAAAACGAAACTTCAACACTACTTGGTCAGTGGGCACTTAAAATATTGAATAAATTCACTTGACTTCATTGGAAATCAACACAGCAAAGGAGCCAAACTTTATCTTCAATACAACAACAAACCTTGTCAACCATTTCCAGGCTTAACACTCACTCCCACAAAATATTCTATTCCACAAGAAGAATCCCTGGTTAATGAGCGATAACTCTATAACAATCAGTGAGTCAAGAACAATACTTTTTTCTATTTAATACAAAAACAAAAACAATGGTTTAATTTTCCTATAAAAACAAATATAGCTAAGTACACATTCTCATTTTCACACATACAGTACAGTAACTCAAATTCTTTCAGTAACACACACCAAAGAACTCTATTGTGTTTATCAACTTTTGCACTATATATTATGTATTTGTTGTGTTTATAAAAAAATATTTACTGTTGAACAAATTCAGAATTTCTTCTACTTGATTATTTCTCTTGTTGTCTTTGTTACATTTGATATTGTAAAAATTGTAGAGGGTCAGTTTTTATTTCTATTTATAACTAATACAAATTGGCTGACCCACTATAATGGCAACAAAGATGAGGACAACAGTCAAAAAAATGTAAATAGTGTAAATAATTACAATACCTCATCTCAGAAATATAGACAGATATTAATGCAATGCAATATTTATCATTTACTGATTTATAAGGAAATATGAAAACAATATTTTTATTCATAAATTTATAAACATTTACTAACATAATAAAAATATGTGAACCAACCAACTAGAAGAAAATCATTATTTAACATTTTATAAAGTTTGAATCAATTGGCAATTAGCCAATGTTTTGCTAACCATCACAATAAACAATATAATAAATAAATATTGTTTATTATTTTTGTCAATTCTCAAGAATAAAGATGTATAAATTCACTTTTATATTTTTAGGTTTTATTAAAATTCTAATCATTGCTTTTTAAACAAAAAACATCCTCGAGGAGTAAAGGTAATTATAATAGCAGTGTCAAGGAAAAGCTGTCTGTTTGACACCCTTTCTTTTTTTTTTTTTCTTTTCTTTTTAGGCACGAAGGTCTAAAATTGATAAAATTGGCTAACTTTGTTTACCAGACCTTTTCCAATTCAGAATATTTGATTATATACAAATGTTACTTTAGGTTAATAATAGCAATAATAATAATAAATACCTATCAAAACAAATTAAACTCTAGTAATTTTTATGCATTTCAAGGTGAGAAATTTATTATAAAGATTGCAACTTAAATTTGGAAAGAAATTCTCTTGCAATGAGATTCCTATTTAAATTTAAAAAAATGCCTGGTATTGAATATTTTGTGATATAAAATCATTTTTATAGAAGAGAAAATGTATGCATTGAAGACAATAAAGGAATTTTGTGTGTGTGATTCTGACACAGATTTGTGTCAAAAAGTATTTTGGGTAATGGAATGCTTCATAAAGTGATTTTTTTTTTTTTTTTTTTTTTTTTTTTTATCATCCCATGACTCATAGGGGTATTGTGTGTACTGCAGTAGAAGTGGTGTTTCTTGGGGAAGATAGACTGACAGAGCCCAACCCTCTCTAGGATGGTTTTGAATTCAGTTTTTTCTTCTCCTAGACTGGTTGCCACTCAAAGTTATAGAACCCAGTCTGTCCTATTTACCCATAGCTGGTGGGAGAAGAAGAGGATCCGTACTTTTTCCAATTGTATTAACACATGAGTGAATATAATGGATCCAACTGGAATTTGAGCTGCTATCCATTACTCCACTGTGCTTCCCACACAGAAACTGTTTTAAAACAGTTTAAACTGATTTAAAAGCAGCAAAAATAATCTTTTAGTTCCATTTTTTAACAGTTGAGGAAGCCTCTCAGATTCTATATATTTAGAAATATGAGAATAGATAAAATATATGCCAGAACAGTTATTTTAATTTAGTGGTTAGTGAGTTTTGGCAAATTATTTACATTTGAACTAATGTCCTTAGTTTTGTTATAACATTTCAGCAGATATTATGTATGGAGGGTAGCTGTTATTCTAAAGGGTATGTTTGATGCTCTGTTTTTGGTATATATCTGGGTCACTCCTTACAATTTTTGCATGGTGTAGGTATTGTGTAATCCCTTTTTTTATATATAAAAAAAATCAGCTGGCCTACTTATAACTCACACAGAGAAGCCAACCTTCAATAAACAATACCTTAACTTCAATTCTTATCATCTATACAGTGTGATGATATGATGCCTAAAACACAGGGCAAAAATCAAGTGGTGACTCAGACATGTGCCAATAGGAAATGATTATCATAAAAGCATACCCTTCAGAAGAATAATTACCCTGCAAGTGTAACATCAGGATTCGGGTCCATACAACATCATGGCAATATTCAGAAGTAGCTTGCATTTATGCAAAAGTCTCTGCTTAGTCAAGCTTAACAGAAGAGGACATGACAAAGAATACAAAGGTGAAACCAGCCACCTTTTAAAAATAAGGCTGGACAAACAATGAAAAATCATAATTAGTGGTGATACAATGAAATCGGACTTGGCTGTTCATGTATGAAAAGAATGATCACCAATCTCTATGGGATGAAGTAAAAATACTAGACAGAAAAAGACTGGATAGTGAGATGTCTGAAGGAATCAGTACATATGCTAGGCTCTTCAGATATAAATACCATGCTAAAGTTGTTAATAAAGAGAATGACAGCAAAGCTTCTGTAGCTACAGTAAGAAAAGAAGTTGATATGAATGCAAGTGTGACAGCACCAAGCAGAAAAGATCATTACTTTTAAAGCTATAAGGCCTTGGTTCGGTATTTTCCCAATAACCTAATCGATTAATGTGTTGGTTAATGAATTGTCACCTTGTAATTGTGAGTTCAATCCTTGGTCTAGGTCGAGGGTCGGCAACCTGCGGATCCGGCCCGCGAAGGCATTTTGACTGGCCCGCAAGCCTGATTACCAATGACTCTATTTTTAACATGAGAGATGACCTTCAAATGAAATTTATTATATGTCATTTTCCATAGAATGTCTGCACATCTCTAAAAATATTAGACTATCTGCCAGTTATCTTTCATGAGACTTGTTTTACCAAGTTGCATTGCCTACGTTTAAATGTCAAATAATGGATACATATTTGTTATGACCCTTGGCTACATTAAAAGATAGCAGAAGCAAAAGAGGCCAGGGAGGGACTGCGAGGTAACAGAAATCTAAAGACGGTTAAACATACGCACATTATACATACATGCCTCATGAATGTGTAGATGATACCGCATGTGTACGTACGTAAGTGTATATGTCTATATTTCTTAGATGAGGTATTATGTACAGTATTTACATTAGTCGGACTATTGTCCTCATCTTTGTCGCCATATTTGTCACAACGTTTCGCCCGTTGTACGCTCCGGCCTTCTTCAAGTGGTTGGAATTTTGAACTGAACCCTTTATTTCGATCACTGGGGTAGACTGTTCTAGTTCCACGTTTGATGGATGTCAGTTCTCTTGCTAATTTTCCCTCTGAAAGTTCGCCACTGCTTTAACCGGGTATT
Organism: Acanthosepion lycidas; assembly: GCA_963932145.1. Classification (NCBI taxonomy): domain Eukaryota; kingdom Metazoa; phylum Mollusca; class Cephalopoda; order Sepiida; family Sepiidae; genus Acanthosepion; species Acanthosepion lycidas. The sequence goes on from OZ010596.1 coordinate 4,736,945, forward strand.
GAACTCACACTCTTTGGGTCCTGTCACTGGATCTAACCAACGCCTTTATCCACTGTGCCATGTGTCCTTGAGGACATCTGGGTATCCAGTAGAACCTGGACATCTTCCCGGTTCTACTGGACCATGTGAACTCAATAAGACCTTCGATACAGTTCACAATGGAGAAAGAGAGTAACAACACACTCCCATTCCTGGATGTACTGGTTAGATCCAGTCACAGACCCAAAGAGTGTGAGTTCAATACCCGGTTAAGGCAGTGGAGAACTTTCAGAGGGAAAATTAGCAGGAGATAACTGATAACTGACATCCATCAAACATGGCACGTGGAACTAGAACAGTCTACCCCAGTGATCGAAATAAAGAGTTCAGTTCAAAATTCCAACCACCTGAAGAAGGCCGGAGCATACAACGGCCGAAACGTTGTGACAAATATGGCGACAAAGATGAGGACAATAGTCCGACTAATGTAAATACTGTAAGTGTATATGTTTGCAACTATTTGTACTCATATGTATGGGTATATGTGCTTCGTTTTTGTTTGATGTGTGTGGTTCGTTTGTGGAACAATTTTCAATAACAGTTTCAAACCTACACGTCATAATTTCATCCATTTCACTTCGGTTGATTTTTTTCACTTTGAAGTATTTTGACATTCCTTGAGGAAAAGTAATTATTGTTTTTTTGTTTTTTTTCGATTTCTCAATGTTTATTTTCATTATGGTTTTAAATATTTCGGTTGACAGGGGTCTGCATATGTAATTTTCCTTAATTTTTCATTAATGGCCTTCGTCCGGCCCGCGACCCGTCATTATAACACGATCCGGCCTGCGGGGTTGAATGAGTTGCCAAACCCTGAGCTAGGTAATACAGACTTAGATGCAGTGGAAGCAGGGTGAGCAATACTAAAAATAAGAACTAGACAAGATCTCTCTAGACATTGGCAGTGGAACAATAACAGTTACCCCCATAGATTAAATAAAAGCTTTAGTTCAAAATTCCCTGAAGGTTACCTGGCTTGAATATACAATGTTGGCAAGTTTTTATAATTTAATCTAGTTGTAAGAAGTTAATTGTTCATTGAACTAGACTTTTATCAAGAGATTTAAGCCTTTGTTAACAGGTATAGTAAGTGTAGAGGGATTTATTATCTAAACAAGTCAGGAGTTTATTTTTGGCCAGTTATTAAATCTTGATATATATGCTCGTGTTACCTGTTAAACAAATGCTTAAATCTTAAACAATTCTGGTACAATCAAAAACTAATCTCTCCCTATTGATAAATAAAAATATAAGGATTTGCCAAATTATTACAAACCAGAGTTTATTTCACTTTCAATAATAATTTTTATAGACAAATTGAAATTATTGATGCGATGCTGTGTTTTTGTTTTGCCTTTTTTAACTGGTATTCACCTAATACAAAGCCCAGAAGCCACTCAAGGTAGAGGGTTTTCTGTGGATATAGAAGACAGTTAACAACTGACTCTTGAGGTCAGGATTGTAGTATTTTGTGTAGAATCTATTTAAGAGTCTGTCCCACAAAGCAGTGATTCATGGGGGAAAATTTAAGTGGAACTTCCTCCTTATAGTTGGAATATCGAGTGAATAAGGGGTTGTTCAATTCTATGGACACAGTATGAGGAGTTTGGATTGTCCTCTATTTTTTCTTACACACTTTATATCCAAAAAAGGAATCACTTGTACAAACACAAGAAAAAGTGAATAAAAAAGACTTGGTCACAGTACCTAAAGAATGGATTTTGTTTGAACATTTGCAATGTTATGTCTGTTGGAAAAGGGGTCTGCAAAGTGGAAAATCTGCCTCCCCACACCCAACTAGGCTGTGTAAATGACTTTGGACTCTAATAAAGCTGGGAAGTGAAGGTAGGGCAGATCTGGCCAAAATGTTTGTGTTTTTTTTTGTTTTTTTTTTAGCTTGTCTTTAGATAGATACAGAGACAGATTGAAATTATAGAATGTATTGATTGAAGATTGAAATTATAGAATGTATTGATTGAAATTAATCCTAACACAAATAAGACTCTTTGTTACTTATAGTATATCTACCAAGGCATTTACGATCTACTGTAAATGACGATATACTCTACCAAACAAACAACTTACGGCCTACAGCAATTAATTCCTCAAACTACATACAGTGCTATTTTAACCTAAAGAGTAGGGTATTTATCCAATTTGTATTCATAAAGGAGGTATTAGGTTGGTGCAAAAATAATAACGTAATAATGTCGTTTTTTGACGTTACGTCAAAAAACGACATTATTACGTCATTATTTTTGCACCAACCTAATATCTATGTAATTCCATTTCAAAATAAACGAGCTAATGTCACATAAAAGCAAAATAATCTAAATTGAAGATAAAGTGGTTTCCTTTTTAAGAGTTAGGGTTTTTAACATATTTCATACTTCCAATAGTTGGTAAATATCGCACCATAGAGAATGAACAGTAGATAACCTACTATAGTAGAGAATGAACAGTAGATAACCTACTATAGTAGAGAATGAACAGTAGATAACCTACTATAGTAGAGAATGAACAGTAGATAACCTACTATAGTAGAGAATGAACAGTAGATAACCTACTATAGTAGAGAATGAACAGTAGATAACCTACTATAGTAGAGAATGAACAGTAGATAACCTACTATAGTAGAGAATGAACAGTAGATAACCTACTATAGTAGAGAATGAACAGTAGATAACCTACTATAGTAGAGAATGAACAGTAGATAACCTACTATAGTAGAGAATGAACAGTAGATAACCTACTATAGTAGAGAATGAACAGTAGATAACCTACTATAGTAGAGAATGAACAGTAGATAACCTACTATAGTAGAGAATAAACAGTAGATATCCTACTATAGTAGCACCGAATGACTCTTTACAAAATTATAGCAATAATTTGTATTTCTCTGATATCTTATAAATTTAGGAGTAGCTGTTTACATTTTTGGCAAGCCCTAACATCTGTGGTCTGTGATGTCTGACTTATAAAAATCAAGTATGAATATTTGTTTGTGTCAGCATTTTTAATCATAAAGCCAGACTCACCCAAATTTTAATTATTGTTCTTTTAGTGTTCACATTACAACAACTGTTTCTGTTGTGGGGGAGTGAGATGAGTATGATTAGATAATCTGTTTTGTCAAACATTTAAATACTCGTCTTAAGCTTTTTCCTGATTTAAATGTGCTGGTGACTTGAGAAACAAAAATTGATTTAGGATATATTTTTTAGATATTTTTTGCCTGTTGGGGGAAAAAAAAATATCAATATATGGAAAGCAGGTAAGAATATTAATAACGTTACATCATATATATAATGTGTGTGTGTTTTGTCAGCAGTCCCTCTTTTATTCAAAGTACTATGATTAAGATTTTATTAAATTTTTTCTTGTGTTCATATAAGTGATTTATTTTCTCTACTGTGTGTAAAAACTGTCTCAATTTTCTATATATCCGAGCATTTTCGTCTATTCTATTAACCATTTTCAATGTTTTTTGTATTTTAATTTTTAATTGAATGTATTTTTTTTTTATTTAAATTCCTATAAGGTTAATTATCTTAAATTTTCCACTTAGAAGATAATTTTCTCAGCCATAAAATAACAAATAAAGAATAAATTTTACAAATGTTGTGAATACACAGAGGAAATATCCATTCGTTTGTGTTGGTTATTTTTTACAATGTAAAACATTTTTGTGGCTTACCAAATGAAATTGAAATTTTTCCCTTTTTCCATGCAGGGAAATTTTCAATCTTAAGTCTTATTGAGTCATGTTATTGTGGAGTAAGAAAAGTCAATTATAAAATATCATAGCATTTCCTACAGCTGATGAAAATTGATTTGGCTGTGACATGCAAATTTAGAGAGAATATTTCCATAAGTTTGTGTTAGAGAAAAGATCACTACAAGTCCCAATTATCAATACATCAACTGTGAAAAGGTTTTAATAATTATAGTGATCTCTCCCACACTCAGAGATGGGGCAGGAGGAGGAGATTTTATTTTGTAATGGTTAAAGTTAGCAATGATAAATGATTCATAAATATGAATATCCTTTTTGTCACACCCCTTTTTTGTGAATTATATATTCAGAAGCTTTCTTGTGTGAACATGCAACCTTGAATTTAAACTTGCTTTTATTTTTTGGACTTCATTTTAAATTTTTTTTTTTGTTTTGTTTTATAATGGAGCTGGTTTGCCATCATTTTTTTTTTTTTTTTTTTTTTTTTTTTTTCATTTTGATAAATCTTTACCTATTATCAGAATTTGAATTTGGACATTTTACATGTTCATTTTCACTTGGCTCATCTATTCTGTGTAGGTCATCTAAATGTGATTTATATTGGGTTTGTTTCTTGAAGGTGGGGGTATTTAGTTGTTAGAACTGTTTTAAAGTTAGCAGTTAACTCTAACACTTAGATATAGAATAGTTCTCCAAATATTTGAGTGAGAATATGGTGGCAATAAGGTTGATATATAAAATAGTTAAATTGTTATATATTTTCTATTTTTATTTATTTTAAGTACAAGTACATTGAGCAATTTTTCATTTGTTAAACTGTCTTTTTTATTTTTAAAACAACAAGCACTTAACATTTCTGTTTTAAAAATAAAAATAATTAATAAGAACACTGGATTATAACTCTTACTGTTCTTATTATTTTAATATATATATATATATATGTGTGTGTGTGTGTGTGTGGTCAGTCTGCCAAATAAATTTGATTTAATTTTTCTTCCTTAAACTTTTTAAGGTTGATATATCAAAGATGTTTAGTGTTATATTCATATTGTGTTTTTTATTAGGTTGGTGGCACCCATCTCCTCTCTGTCTTTTATCACCTTTTATAATTAATTTATCTGAAGTAAGTAACCACTTGAGTGTTGTTTTGCCCTTTCCCAAATGGTGTTGATGTAAATTGATACAAATGTTAAGCAGCTGGAATCAAAGCTGTTCCTATGGTTCTATTTAGTGTCCTACATCAACTATCTTGTACTTCTGTAATTTTTAGGATTTTTAATATTGACTAATAAGTTAAAATCACAGTTGTTACTATCTGATATTGTTCACACTAATTTTATGTTTAGTTTTTTTCTCTCTCTTTTAAAGTTAGGAAAGATTTTGTGTGATTTTTCAAGACCACTTTACAGCTTATTGTAGGTTATTTTGCTTTGTTCAGATTTACAAAACTCACAGATTGCTGACAAATTATGTGGAAAAATAACAAAGTTGAAACAGTCTTTTTCATAAAAGTTAGTACTTTATACAGTGTAACATCAATTGCGTGACTTTTGTGTCTGGCAAACCAGGGAAATTTACATTTCTAAAGGTTTTGATGTGTGAAAAACCTTTGTAAATTAAGCAATCTAATGATTTAAAAATTGCATGATGCACTGTCAATCAGTTTAACCTAAAATTATATTCATCAATTTAATTTTTCTGGTAGAACAGGTTCATTTTCTCAATAAAAATGCTACTTTAATTAGTATCTGACTTGAATACTATATGCAGATTTTCACTTCAACATCTAACTAAAAATTACAGACATTGGCCAATAATTTGAGGAATGAAAAAAAAACACAAATAAGGTAAAAAAACAAAAAACAAACCCAAAATATATATTTCTGGTCACTCACTTAAAAAAAAAAAAAAAAAAAAAAAAAAATCCAATATCACCCTACCTTTTGTTTGTGTAGACCTCAGAATAGAAATTACCTGTACTATACTTAAACCTAAATGACCTTGATTAGACTCAGAATGGTTATATAATTAATTATTAATAAATGATTATAGATTAAAATGTTTTATATATATATATATATATATATATTAGACACAAGTGTTATAATTATTTTTTCTGCTCAATGTTATAGGTGTTATTTGCTGGGAAACACTATATGAAAAGTTCTGTAATGTTTAAAAAGTGGATATGCTATACAGTCTGATGAGAAAGCTTAGTGGTAAAAGCCCTGGATTAGAAGCTGTAAGATTTATAGTTCTCTCTCTGGTAGTTTTATTTGTGGTCAGTATATGGTATTGTGAAATAACTTAATGGACAATCAACCTTAAATTATATCACTTTATATTGCTGCTTACCTTATGATTACTGTTTCAAGATTGTACAAATATTTTTTTTTTTTATGGCAGGCAGTGGGGAAAAATGCTATATTTGTATCTTTTAACCCAGAATCAAAGTATTGAATACTACATCAATAGAGCATTGTTTCTCAACCTTTTTTTTTTTTTTTACTTCCGTGAACACTTGTAGAATAACTAAAACTCTGGGGTGCACTTAAAATTTTTATTAAGGAAAAATTAATCATGAAATTTGAAAATATGAAATTTTGGTTTAGCATTCCCATAGAAGTTTAGCAGTGCAGTTTTCATTTAAGGGGATTTATGAAGAATTTTTTTTTTTTTTTTTTTTTTTTTTTTTTTGATAGGCTGATAATGACTGAGGAAAGCAAAAGGGAAAAGATTATCCACTCCTTAAAGATTAAGGAATTTAACATTCATTTTAAAATATCAAATTACAAAGACTTAGACATGGAAGCCATGAGCTTAGTGTCTCTTGCCTTTTAAATGTAAAGACTTTTTAAATATAAAAATAATTAATAAATTACTCTTCTGTTAATTTGGGGTGCACCTGGTTACCTTTCGGGACACATTGTTTGAGAAACGCTGTAATAGAGAATTTTTTTTTTTTTTTTTTTAAAACCTCAACATGAACAAGCGACATTTTGTTAGGCCATGGAAAGTATCCCTAATGACTTATTTAGGTTAGAAAAGTACTTGGAGCTTGCGTTTGTATAGTTCAACTACAAATTGTCAGATTGAACTCATATTTTAGGCTATCAAGAAAGCCTCTTACTACCAGGCTGTAACATGGCATTTAAACAATCTCATAGTGAACTGCCAATTTTGTTGATAGGTCATTAAAGGTGCTCCCATTGACCTATTGAAGTAATGGGTATGTCTTTTCATTATCTATGTATGATTCACATTGCTTACTAAACTGAATTTAGTTGTGTGTGTGTTTACTGTAAATTGTTCAGTTGTTAAAGTACTCTACTCAAATACTTGGTGCGAGTCTGTTTTTCAAAAGAGGTGGTTGAAACTTGTACTTATAAATGTGGGTGGTACCATCTGTAAGGCAGTGGTATGTGGAAAGGAAAGCACAGGGCATGGGGCACTTTACCATCAAAGATTTGACACTCCTACATAATACACAGCATGTTTTTATTAAATACTCTTTATTCTAACCACTATTAACGTGAAATGAATCATTTTTCTTTGTCATTTAACAGCAGTTTGAGTCTTTTGTCAAAATAAGAGCTTATCCCTTGTTTCTGTCAATTAATACTTAAATCTAATGAGGCTATTTAAAACTACTTGCTGCTTTTTATGTTTGATAAATGTTGATCTGTAAAGTCCCTCTGAAATGGTGCGTCTGAAAAATTGGATCAGGAAAGGGTAAGATTTGTTTTGTTTGTTCCTTTCATTACTTTTTTGTTTTGATTATGTGTTATTTGTAAACCTATTTTCTTGAAGACTTCTACAAAATTGTTTTTATTAGGTTGGTGCAAAAAATAATGTTGTTTTCTCACATGTTACTATGTGAGAAAACGACATTATTTTTGCACCAACCTAACACACACACACACACACATATATATATATATATATATATATATATATATATATATATATATATATATATATTTTAGGATATTAAAACAAAAACATGTTAAAAATTGCTACATCTACTTTTAACACCATAAATGTGTCTCCTCGGGCAATGTTAAACTACTGGTAAAAGAAAAATTAATTGCAAAAGCAGAATACTTAAAAAAAAAATAAATAAATAGGCTTGTGAGCTTTAATATTTAGCTCTACTCTGTATTGAGTCCTCTTTTAAATTAAATGTTACATACAGTGGAATTATACTCCATTTTACCCGGGGGGTGGGGAGATATATATATATAGGTAAAATGAGTACAAATGGCCTGACGATTGCATCTAGCATGAAACAGCCTGTCACCTCTAAGTGTTGATTCCAATGTTCACTTTTATTTATTTATATATATATATATATATATATATAACAACTTGAAATAATGACATTTATTCACTAGTATCAAGCTGTTGTTGTGCTTATTTCATTGAGCTTTTTTCTTTTTTTTTTTTTTTTTGTGAGGGGGTGGGCTCATTTATAATAGGGAATACTTTTTATATTAGGGGCTGCAATTTTCTTTGTTTCTGCTTCTGTTAATTTCCTTTCTCAAGGATAAGTTTCTTTTCCTTTATATAAATAATTGTCAAATACTGCTTGAGTTATTTACAGTCAACTGCTTTTTAAAAGAGAAGCATTGTAAATATCCATTTTTTTTGTCCCATTACTTCCAGAAACCATTTTGCTTTATACACACGCATAGAATTCAACATGTATTAATTTGAAATAATACAAGAATTTTATAACAGCCTCCTCAAGTTTTATAAATCATTCACCGTAAGCAAACATTTACCAGTATTTGTTCTGTTTCATTTTTCTTGGAATTTTGTAACTGATATGCAAATGTTTGTAAGTTTTGAATCTGATATTGACTAATCGGAAGTAATTTTGTAAAATGCAATGTTATTAATTCTGTGAAGAGGGGACAAACTATTGGGGAACCTTCCACTTGTTATCAAGATATGTTTCTTTTCAATTATCCAGATAATAAATAGTCTCATTTTTGTTTTCTTATTTTTCTTTTTCCAAATAAGATGTCTTTGAATGCTACTTTTGGTTTTAATTAACAAAATTTTAATAAATTATAAATTGCTGTTAATAGTTTTCCTATGAGCAAAATATATATTTACTTAGTTTAAAATTTTTAAAAAAATCTATAAAAGAAAAAAAAAGTGATTCCCCCCCCTCTTTCTAAATACTTTTGTAAGTACTTTTATAAGTACTTTTATTATAATGCAGAATTGCTCTTGTTATAACACACTCTTACTTGTATAACATACTTTGTATAAGCATTCTCTATACATAATGCATAATCCATCATCAGACTACATGTGATTCTTTTTATTTAGGTTTATCTGCAAAAAAAAAAAAAATGTCATTGCAGCAAAGATCTGGGTTTTCCTGCTTTTGGAGAAATAATATTTCTTCAGTAATCTTGATGAATTGCTGTTTTCAAATTTCATGGGTTTTTGGAGACAATTTTGAAATGCATTTTAAAAATCTCTGAAACATCCAGATTGTTTTCCTATCTTTTGATAGCTGAAGTTCCAATAAAAATATTTCTCACCTTTTCAAAGTACTTTGTATATTTGTCAGTTGATTATCTAATAAATCATCACTTGTGACTTCATTAGAAAATTCTTCTTCACTTTTAGATTATAAATTTAAGCTTGATTGCTCACTTTCACAAAGATATTCAGTAAGTTTTTCATCAATAATCTGCTTTGCCATTTTGAAAAAGAGGAAAATTTTAAATTATTATAATGCCACTATTCTACGGCTCTTGTTATAACACACTCTTACTTATATAATATACCTCATATAAGGATTCTCTATATATAATGCTTTGGCTATTCTACCATGACACCTGTATTTGTAAGCTTGAAGACTGACTCTAAACGGCTAACAGACTTAACTCTGACTGAAGCTCTTTGTAGTAATGAACTAGTTCATATAGTCACCAGGAGTATACTATTTACTCCACAACATCCCCCACTCTTTTGAGATGAATACTTTTATAAATATTTTTTATTTTTTATTAGTATTACTATTTCCCCCTCCCCTGTCTAGAAAGTTCACCAACGTATTTGACTTTGTAGTGTTTTCAGCTTGAATCCACTTCCAGTTCTTCACTACACTTTCTTTTTCTAGAACCATGTCCTTGTAGGTTCCACAACTTGTTGTGGTGATGACACATCAAAAACATCATATAGCATTGGTTCTTCGACTATTACAGATCTGTCATCACTGAATCTTTTCTTTCATCTGATTATGGTGTCTTTTATGTTCCAATTGTGTCCCTTTCACCATGTAAATCAATTTCCCGATTCCTGATGATGATATTATGCCATCTTCCCATGTTTCCTTGCCATCCTTATGTTCTAAAGAACATTCTGTTGCTGATTTTTTGCACTTATAAATTTCCGGCTATTTTGTGAAACTATCAACTACCACAAGATATGATCCATTGATAAGGACCTGCAAAATCTATATGCAGTCTTGACTATAGTGTGTCTGTCTTTGCTCATTGGTAACTCTCGTACTGCATCTTACAAAATGTTTTTTTATTTCCATTTCGATTTTTAGTGCTGCAATGACCGTGTCATCCAAGGGTTCTGAATTTTTAGGTATTAATCTATATAATCCATCCACATGTCCTAATTTTTTAGACGGTTGGTACTCCATCATAAAATTATTGTTTAACAGGATGGTACAATAACATTGTAGTCTATTATCTGTATGAGTAGGTATACCTTTCTTTGAACCATATATTGTTAATAAAGGCTTGTGGTCTGTTTGCAATGTGAAATTTCTTCCATGAATAAATTTATGAAATTTCTTCAGTGAATATAATTGCTGGAGCTTCTTTTTCTAACTAGCAGTAATTTTTTCTGTCGGTAGAAACGAGCATAAAGCATGAGTGAAGGTTTTCAGTTTACCACCATGGTATTTGTGTAAAATCATTGCTCTAATACCATACTTGCTAGCATCTGATGCTACTACAATTTCTACTTTTGGATCATAGTGTGCAAATGATAAATCAGATTAAATCCTTTTTATTTTGTCAAATGACTTTTGAGATTTATTATTTCAATTCCATTTACTCCTTTAAGTAGATCATTAAGTGGAGCCCTTAAGTTATGCATATTATTTACATAAATTTGATAGCAATTAGTCAGTTCAAAAAAAGCTTGTAACGTAGTCACATTTGTTGGTGTAGGCATATTTTTAATTGCAGTTGCCCTCAAAGGATCTGATTGTCTACTATTTTCATCAATAATTTGACCAAGGTATTTAATTTTCTGCAAAAAACAATTCAAATTTTTCTTCACTAAGCTTAAATTCGTATTCTCTTATTTTTCCCAAAATTGTTTTCACATGCCCAATATATTGTTCTTCCGATACACTTTTGATCAAAACATTGTCTAAATATGCCACTATGAAATCGCAGTCCACAAGAATGGTATCCATGGCTTGTTGGAAAATAGCTGGTGCCAATGTCATATCAAAAGGAAGTCGGTTAATCTTATATAATCCTGTGTGTATTTATGGTTCTTAATTCAGAACATTCATTTTCAATCTGAATTTGTAAATATGCCTTGCAGAGATCCAACTTTGAAAATATTCTTCTGCTGTTCAAATTCAAAAAAAATTTCTTCTGGACTTGGTAATAGATAGTTGTTTCTAAACAACTATTTAATCCAGTCGCAAAATACGCACAAACACAAATTTTATTATTTCTTTTCTTTACATACACCACTGGTGAAGCCCATTTCAAATGGCTAATTTTTTCTATTATGCCAATTCTTTCAAGACTGTCCAACTGTTCATTAACTTGTTCTAATGCTGTGAATGGTATGATTCGTCTTGGCTTAAACACTAGTGTTGAATTTTTTTATTTTGTTTGAAAATTAGTGTTGAATTTTGAACACCAATCCAGTTCATTTGAGAGAACATCTGGAAAACATTTTTTTTTAATTCTTCCTTAAAATTTTCACACTGACTTTTTAAATTGGTCACTTGTCCACTTATTGGCAAATCCCAAATTTCAAATAGTTCCATCCAGTCCATTCTATATAAATTCGTAGCATTTTTTAATGCATAAGCTTTAGTTTTTACATGCTTATTATGAAAATGACATTATAAACTATTTATCCAAAAAAAAAATAATAATTTCTTACAAGAAACTAAAATTGCAACTTTGTAATTCCTTTTTAATAAAGGCTTTCCAATTTCCTTCCATGTGGTTTCACAGATTATTGAAATATCATTACCAGTGTCTAGAATCATTTTCACATTTACAAATTTGTAATATGTGATATTGTAAATATTTGTTTTCTATGATTTAAGAATTATCTTCTTCAAAAATTGTTTTAAAAATAAAGTGCAAAAAAGATTTAAAATATTGATTTATATTTTTTTAAATCGATAACATTATTGTGTTAAGGAGACAAAGCAAAATATTCTACACTACATGTTAACCCTGTTAGCCAAGTAAAATAAGTTAAGAATGAGAGTCAAGAATGAAAAATGCGATTCTGAAATCCAAAGGTGCATTGGAATAGTGAAAGATGCCTTCCAAAAGCTAAGCAAAGTATTAAGAAACTTGAAAATTTTGTTAGAAACAAAGAAAAGTGTACTAGACTGTTATGTAAAATATCGGTCCTCTTATGGCAATGAATACTGGACAGTCTCCTTACAAATGAAGAAGTATAACAAAAATGTGATTCTACAGAAGGATGCTGAGAATAACATGGACTGAACATATGAGCAACAACAAGATTTTATGGAAACAAAAAGGACACGTATGTAAAATCAGAAAGGATAGTTGAAATTTCTAGTGCATGTAATGAGGAAAAGGGGCTTGGAAAATTTGACACTCATGGGATATACTGAAGTCAAGAGATACAGATGAAATCTGCAAATAACCTACCTGGCAAGCTTGTGTAAATGTTTGGCAGATCAGAGATTAGGAGAGATAGCAAAAAGATAAACATTGCTAAGAGCTACAATGACAGGAAGTTGTAGAGAGTCATGATTATCTATGCCCTGAAGGGAGATGGGACATAGAAGTTGTCAATGAGAAAAGTGCTGCATTTTTAATGATTTTTTAATCATTTCTTTGTAGCACTTTCTCATTGATAATCTAGAAAAAAAACAGTTTCTTTCTGGCTCTTACAGATACAAAGATCCTATTATAATTGAGTTCGTCCCATCCTTCATCAGTTCACATGACCTTTACATCCTGCCAATACCTCATAATGGACTATTTCATTTTGATCACATGGAAAGCGGGGCAAAGTGGCTACTTGGTTTCAGTGAAAAAATGAAAAAAAGAAAAAGGAATATAGAAGTGTTTAATGTCTCCTGCTGGTACCTAATAAATAATGAATGAATGAAAGAAGGGGAAAATAGAAGTGTTTAACAGTTGTTACAGTGAAATGGAAAAATTTGTCAATTTCAAATCATTTCATTTGTACCCATTTCTTAAAATAATGACCTGCATTCATATTTATGATTATTTCAATATTTTGTGAAAGTTGTTAAGCTCAAATATTTAATGATGCAATAGGGGAATTTCTGCAGATATTTTATTGTCGTAGAACACGCCATGAGCTTATTCAATCATTAACTGAAGAATTAAGATTCATCAGAATTGTGACACTATTTAGCTATGGTAATTGGCTAACTAATTAACCATAGTAATTAAAAATGGGAAATGCTTAAGGTGAGAAAGAGCTATATCGAAAGATGGACTGAGCGACATTTAAAAAAAAAAAGAATTTATTTTATTTACAAAAGAAAGATACTTTTCGCAAAAGACAGAAAATTCGTAAGAAAAAGCAGGACTGTGATTCTATCAAAATTAATTAATGTCACGATAAGGGGGTGATGCGCTAATATAAACAGAATTCAGATAGAAAAGCAAAGCCGGCCGACACATGCAGCCATGGAGAAAATTTGGCTTGGGACCACCCTGGAGAATAGCCATTAATTATCTTTCAGAGATATCATTTAATTTTGGTTCTTGGGTCCAGCGAAGAGACCCATCTGGTATATGTACGAATCTTGACATGAAAAAGAGTCGAAAAGGGGATCATTATTATTGCTTATTCAAACTGTTGACTTCAAATATAGCTTCTCGAAAATGAGCATCTGATGATAAGAGAATTTTAAGCCATGAAAAAAAATAAAAGAATTTAATTATCAGGAAAACACAACCACCCAGTTAAAAGTTGACTAAGTGGATTTGGGTGTCCCCAAAATACAATGTGATAAAGAATTATTTGGCAATCTGGGATTTGTAAATGTTTTGGCCGAAGAAAAAGGAAAAAAAATAAGGGATTTTGTAAACATGAGGGCCAGTCTAGCCACACCCAGACTGCCGAGAGATCATTGACCAACTGGTGGTATGGATGATGGGCGGAGGTGAATGTATGAGAAAGATGGAGAACACTCACTGAGATACCAATGTAAGAGAGGAAGAGTCTGGGAGGATAACTCTCCTCAGACTTTCCCTCACGGACGAGGGAGAAACCCCTGAAATGGAAAGAGATTATTCTTCCAAAAATGGGAAGTAATTAATTTTCCTGGCCTAAGAACAAAGAGAATTCTTGTTGGGAATTGAGAATTGTCAAAGAACCCAAACCACGACAGGCCCCCACCCCAGAGTTGGTCAGTGTCCATATAAACAAATGTCTTGAGGCAGCTGATCAGTTTCGGCAGTTTTCAACAGTTTCAAGAGATTTTGGAGTTGCAGTTGGAGACCAGCCTCACAGAAGCTGACCGAAAGATTTCGACGTCCTCTTGACTTAGTCTTCCTACCAAAAGTAAGTTTTTATTGACGAACGACTTAAGATACCATAACTCGCTTAAGAAACACAGAAAGTGTCATGAATTCATAGAAATGGGCAAGGAGAGAAACACACTCCTGTATTCAACAGATAAAGATAATTGTTATTTCTCAACATATTTGAACCTTGTGAGTTTTATTATTTTCTTTTATTTACGCTTGTGCAGTATACCCAGACTTCGGTAACCAGACGTTGGAAGTGATCTGGGAATGACAAGTTGGTATTGAACCAGGAATGACCAGATTGAACGGGACACAGGCTGGTGGCAGCGACAACAAGTCAACCCCAAACACTGGTGGAAGAAACCTTACAGCTTCACACCGCAACTGGGAGTTGACTATGGGCTTTTTTTTTTTTTTTTTTTTTTTTTTTTTCTTCTTAAGTCATTGAAGAACCAGTGAAGAAACAAAAATCCAACTTGCATATGTTTGTAGATAAACGGGCTACAATTTTTTTAACCCATAGTTGGGAGGGAAAGAAATGGGTTCATAACTTTCTGAAGGATATTTATGCAAAACTGAACATGACAATAGCCACTACACTATGAGCAGATCCTATTTTATTAAATATCATTTAAATTATTCCTCTGTAAATTATGTAAGAACTAAACAAACATCTGTTGCCGAAATCAGCTAAATTCTTTCTTTTGATATTTTGTCTTTCTATTATTTTGAATTGAATCCAAAATTTTGTGGGAATAAATCGAGAGTTTCTGCATTTTTTTTTATGCATTCCAAACGGAGAAATATTTATGGTTCACAGACTCAATAAAATTTTAGTTTTCAAGCCTTTCAAAGACTTCAACTTTCTTGAGACAAAGGAATTCATTTTGGAATTGTCTCTTGATTTCTGATTGGTTCACAGGACTCATTTGACCACACATTTTTCTTCACTTCTATTTAGGAATGATGACCTTTTTTGCCTCTTATTTTTTTCATTTATTTATTTTATTTTTATTTTCACTTTTTTTTTTGCTTATCTTTTTGTTTTTATTTCTTTGTGACAACCCAAAATGGTTTGGCAATTTTTATTTTTATTTTTTTATCACTGCACCTCTGAGTGTTGACCTCAAAATTACTTAACCATCAAAATACTGTCATTTTTTTTGTTATCTTAGTTTTAAGTGTTTTTTTTTTGGGGGGGGGGGTTTAATGTTTTTTTTTTTTTTTTTTAATTTTTTTTTTTTTTTTTTTCACTCTCCAGGAGTCACCTTTTCATAATCAGAGTATTTTGAGATTTAATCATTTGTCTTTCATGTGAGTCAAGGTTAATAGGAGTCACTTCTTTTTAGTCATCTACATTTGTCCTTAAAGGAAACTGTACTAATCCCAGTTTTACTTAGGACCATTTTCAGTTCTTTGAGGAAATGTGCCTTGATCAGATTTTGAACTTTTGTTTTATAAAATTTATGAAAACTTAAAACACTAATTAACTGATTTTGTAAATAAGGCATTTTCATGATTATAAATTTATTTGATTTATCTTCCTCTTCTATATTTGCTTTTTATCTTAATGTTTTCTTTAATAAATCAATTTAATTATTAACCTACTATTTTTTTTTTTTTTTTTTTTTTTTTTGACAGTGTATAATACCCTTCTCTTTCCTCTCCAAAATGGTTAAAACAAAATAGTTCCTTGGTCTTTCATGTATTTGATATTACCTACATTTACCCAAAAAACATAGGCTATATATAGTCACTGGTAGCCTAACTTATTATGCTGTAATATTAAATGTAAAAAAAAAAAAAAAAAAAGGGAGAAATTTGAATTGCCATTAAATACTATAAGGAAGTAGTTTAAGATGAGACTTGAACTCTTATTGCCTGCCTTACAAGTTAATCTTTCATCACCGAATTGCTTAAGACATGTGATCTATCAAAGCTGTGATGATTAGACAAGATTTTCATCTCTTCTCCTGTCACCATTCTTATCTTTTGATTCTATTCCATGCTATATTTTGCAATATTGTTTATTATCATACATATATATATATATATATATATATATATAAAAAATAGACCAACAAAAAAAACAAAAAAAAAACAACTCATTTAAATTTTGTTTCTCTTTTTTTTTATCTTTCATTTAGGCTGAAGAACTGAACACCATCATTGGAAATGCATTTAAAATGGCATATGCTCAACAACGGGAACGTCAACCGACCTTCAATGAACTGATTGAGCGTCAGATTATAGAGCAGAAAGCCAAATTTGCAGAAGATCAGGAACAAGCACAGAGAGACTTCCAGCAGAAGCTCAACGAGATTGCAACCCCAACACCTTTCTGTGAGAAAGCCATTCAGAGAATGGAAATGAGACGTCAGCTGAGTGAAGAGACGGCCCAGGAACGGGAGAAGGAATTGGCCCAGCAACAACAAACAACTTCGAGCACAATACGCAGTTGGCTCTTGGTTAGTTTTTTAAACATTTTTATTTTATTTTTTCCTTTTCTTCAGCAAATTTTTTATTCCTTTTTTCTAAAATGCAGCAAAATCCAAATATCTTATGGGAAGAAGTGATTTATTTTAAATTTTAAAATATTAGTCTTCTGGCTTTTTGCTTCCCAGTCAACTTTGATTTTCAAAAATTTAAATGCAGTGTCAATCATTATCTTCTGTCTTAATAATGATTTTTTTTCTCATATTTTCTAACACTTAATAAATCTTTGCATCTTAGTGGCTTTATTGCCTTGCTTTAGGTGAAATTATTAAAAAAAAAATCTTCATGAGCTGCATTCAACAAAATGTATTTTTCATAAATGACATCATTTACAAAGGTTATTTATTAAGCTCAGTTTAATCTGGAACCAGACCTCAGTACTTGGAGCACCTAGTATTATTCATTATACTAGTGATTTGTTTCATGAGATGATCTAACAATCACAATATGGTTGGTGCCTTTGGAGATTTCTTTTAACTACTAATCTTAGTTTGGTCTAACATAAAAACCAAATGAGTTGAAGAAGGGAATGACTGGTTGCCAATTACAAAGCCTTAAGATCTTAGTGAATCAAATATTATGAACAGAACAAATCAAGAACTTTTATGGAATTGCTATCAATTAAAATAGGGATCCACTTTGGCCCTGGAGGGTCAGTTATTTCTGTATGAGACCTTGGTTTGTTTAATGGGTTTAACAGGATACAATAGAATCCTAGTGGATATGTGATGAGTTAATGATCATGTTATATGACAA
The DNA here is from genome assembly GCA_963932145.1 of Acanthosepion lycidas. NCBI lineage: Eukaryota > Metazoa > Mollusca > Cephalopoda > Sepiida > Sepiidae > Acanthosepion > Acanthosepion lycidas. The sequence goes on from OZ010596.1 coordinate 4,754,759, forward strand.
ATGGAAAATGTTTCATTGAAAATAGATTTGATTAAGCGTTTTGCCATTCGTGGCTTCATCAGATCCAAAAACAAAAGAAATTATATGTATGTGTATATAATAAATCCTCATACTTTTTTTTTCCCTAAGTTGGTGTTTCTTGTGATTAAAGAAGAATGAAAATGAGTGATCTTTTTTTTTTAAAAAAAAAAAGCCCTTAATATTTATTCTGTATCTTTTCTTTATAATTTTTTTTCCATTTGTCAAATTTCTTAAAAACTTTGTCAGGATTCTATATCCTATTTTAAAAACATACAACTATATCCACTAGGTTTTATTTATTTTTTGTACCCTATAAATATAAGAAAAACAATGTTCAGATATTACTGCATTTCTGCAACTTAATATTTCAAGTGGACACTTTAAAGTTTAAAAACTGTCACACAATCTTCAGGTGACACAAGTAATGAGATACTCAATTCCATGCCTACCTGAAATATTAAGTCATGGAAAAGCAATAATATCTGTGGATTGTTTTTCTTATATCGGCTCTGTTTGTATATTTTTATATTGTACATGGAACACTGTTCTTGTAACATTCTTCTTTGTTTTTATTAACATGTATAATATGTGTGTGTATGTGTAGCATTTAGTGGAAAGTGCTCAATATCTGTGATAGAGCTAATATATGTGGTTGCATGGATAGTAGTTTGTAACCCTGGGTTTCACACTTTCGCAATCTTCAGACAAACTGGTTTATTTTTCCAAAAGTGGATCTATTTACACTTTATTTGTATATGGTGGAGGGGGGTAATTTTTCTTTTGTGTTTGTTTGGGATGACACTCACATACATAGACACATGCATACAGGTGCATGCTTGTTAGTCTGTAAACACACACACACACACACACACATATTCATAGGGATAATTACACATTTATACAAATGAGCAAACATATTTACACAAGTTTCATTCTGTCTATTTTGATGTCAAGATTGTAGCAAAATAGTTTGTCTGAAGATCACAAAAGCATGAAACCTTGGGTTACAAATTACTGTCCATGCAACTGCACACACACACACACACACATATATATATATATATCTTTGTTAGTTCCGATTTACCGGCCTGAATGTCTGAGAAATTTTCATAGTAAATATTCGTTCTCCGACAGGAATCGAACCTGTATCCTATACAGAACCATCATTTAGTCTGTCGGAGAATGAATATTTTCCATTAAAATTTCTCGGACATTCAGGCCGGTAAATGTTATTAATACTGTTTATTATAAAACAGAGCATTTACTTCAATATTTGTATCTATAAAAAGAATGTATAATATAAAAATCTCTTAAAATAATTGTCGGACTTTATCCATTTCATAATGTCTGACATCATTTGTTTACATTTGGATGCGTTTTGAGCAGATATGAATGTACGTGAGAGATTTATGGCAGATTGAAGTTTAAAAACAGTAAAATCAACCTTGCTAATTGAACGATTCTCTGTGGCTCAATCAATTAAGGAACGTCAAGCTAAATGACAGTTCCATATAGGATAAGGTACGATTCCTGTCGGAGAACGAATATTTTCTATGAAAATTTCTCTGACATTAAGGCCGGTAAATGTTATTACTACTGTTTATTATAAAACAGAGCATTTACTTAAATATTTGTATCTATAAAAAGAATGTATAAACATAAAAATGTCTTAAAATAATTGTCAGACTTTGTCCTTTTCATAATATATATATATATAAAAATCATCCTTTAGATTTTCAGGATCACTATTGATGACCTTTTGCCTGATATTGAAAGCAATGAACTCTTTTACCATGGAAGAAATGGCTCGAATTAAAATTAGTTATAAATCTATGGATTCAGATGATAAAGAAATCTGAAGGAAGTTTCATGCATTTTTTTCTGTTTTGAACTGAATAAATTGAAACCATTTTCTATTTTTGTGTAGGGAAGACCAAATGATCGGATTAAATATCGTTCACCTGTGACAGAGATCCTCTCAATGACCTCCGGTGGACGAAATGCTTCACCCCCACCACTCATCAAACCATTGAGTCCGGCCCACATCAGCCACTTGAGACAGCGCAACTTAGACTTTGCCTTTCAAGACCACCGTAATTCTGCTCCTCCCGGGGTGAGCAGCTCTCATCCCTTGTCAGTTAATGCAATCAAAGAATGCTTTGAGAATCATAACAGTAATTGTAAGAACAAGGGGTCACCAGTAACTGCCCTAAAAGATGAGATCGACAAGCACTTCAATGGTTTGACTCTGGAAGGCTTGCCAGTGGAAGCAGGTCTTTCAGAAAACTATTTATATCCTGTTTCCCATTCAAAGCAGTCGGAAAAAGAAAAGGTATTGACATGGTTGTTTTTGCTTTTTTTAACTTTTACTTTTCAATCTTGCTGCACATTGATTCTCAATGTCTTTGTCTTTTACACATTTTCTACTTTGAGTTCTATGCACTATTTTCATAAAGGTTTGTTCTCTGTATCTCGCCTGTAAATTCTTAAGATTTCTTGCATTCAATAATTCACTGTCATTATAAAGGAAGTTATTCTTACCTGTTAATTCACTCTTAATGCTTACGTCTTCTGCTATTTATTTCTGTCAGTTGTGACTTTTACAGGATGTACCTACCTGCATATCATCAGGTAATAGCTATATCTCTTATTAGCAGCTATGATTACCTGAAAGTTAATCAAAAAATTTACTCAAGGTGGGCACTGAAAAGTTCTCAGCCTGACCCACTTTTCAAAATCATGAATGACCAAAGATCAGAATTTATTTATTTTGAATGATTAAGTCAAATATGTTGCAATTCAGGATTGAATATGTGGTACAGTATATATGCTTCATGATTCAAGGTGATTGTTCTTGATTGGTTTGACAACTTTTTAGCACCGTCTCATATATATATATATATATATATATATATATAATGTCATTCACAGACAGTACTGTTTCGCTGTATCACAGCTCTTCACTGTGACTAGACATTCGAATGCCTCAAGCCCGGATTGAAACCCAACTGATGTATATATATATATATTATAAATTAATTGATTTAAAATGTTTTTTTCACTACACAGTACTAACTATTTTTCAAAAATGGAAGCTAATATTAATATTTATATTAATGCTCTGTAAATTTACATTGAGCACTATTTTATAAAACTATCTATAAGAACACCAGATTATATATCTTACTGTTCTTTCTTTTTACTTATATTAAAAAACTGAACTGACAAGTTAACTACATGTCAAATACAGTTATATAAATAAAAAGTGTATAATGCAAATTCAGATGATGAAAATACAGACAATTTAAGACATTAAATTTTACAGGCAAATCAATGTTTTTGCTATCACCAGGCAGTGAGTTAGACTTTCTGTTGCAGAAAGGTTGATTTTCCCATAAAATCTTGTCTTATATACATTTAATATTAAATATTAATATTAAATGTACATTTTTTTTTCCTGATTGTTTGGTACAACTCTGAGTTTCATACATGCAGCAAGCTTCAGGTCCAGACTGAAAACTTAAATTTTACCTCTTTTAATACCACCAGCACTTATTGTGCAATATTTTTATACTTATATAGCAATAATAACAGAATATGGTAATCTTTATGGATTTTCCAGGAGGATGTAGATGCAGGGAAAGCTCTCTCAAATACAGAACAAAATAATTGTTAATTAATGAATATCAAACAGTTAAAATCCCATAAGCAATAATTTTTATCTCATGAGAGCTCTAAAAAACTGCTCTTTCAGACTTACAAACAAAATCATAAATAAAAAAAAAAATTCATAAATAATTTTTTTTCTTTTTTTTTTTTAATGTATAAGTTCTTAGTCTTCTAAACTGTATAGACTTGGATTTCTTTCTTTTATTTTTTTATTTATTTTTTTTTTTCCCACAACCAAAGAGAATAACCACATTATAAGTTGGAATTTCTTAGTTGATACTGTGTATTACATGTTTATGTAAATATTTATAAAGTTTAGTTTAGTCTGGTAAAGGGTCCCAGTGGTGAAGAATTCATTGAGGACAAACTCACAACACAAATGGACTCCAAATGTATTCATGCTTTATTTCTTAATAGCTATTATTCCTATCTGAAATGTAAATGCAAAAACCATTTTGATCTACCAGAGGAAAACTAAATTATGCACCAAACTTTAAGACTGACAACTCCATCTATAAACAAACTATACAAGTTTTCGTCTATACTTCATGAATTATAAAACTTAAAACTTCCAAAAATATTATTAAATAAAAAAAATCTTTCATCATTAAATAACCCACAAGGGTGTTGATATGCAGGTAAAACAAAGCAAACCAATTAAACACTTCTGTAATGTGTCAGTGGTTAACAGTCATTAAGAAATCTTTTCTAATTGTGTGATCGTTCTTTGCAATCCGTATGATAGTTGACATTTCTAAGTGGATCTCTAAATTAGTATATTTCCTACTCCAACCCCCACCCACCCAACACACCAAAAAAAAACAAAAAACACTTAGATGCTTTCTACTTTTCTCCAAATTCTATCCTTTTATTCAATAAATCGATTTATTGATAAATAAATACTGAAATAAATATTGAAACTGTTTAATTTCCTGATTTTTGGTAAATTTTTAAAATTGAGTCACTGGAAAATCTTTTCATTCTGAAAGAGTACACATCAAGTGTAGTTTTTTTTTTTTTTTTTTTTTTTAACACAATGGTATTCATGCTGTAAAAGGCCCTGGAGCCACCCAAGGTAGAGGATTAAAGAGCAATAGGCTCAGCTTATTTGGATATGTGAGGAAGATCATTGTTACCTTTGGAATGAACATGGAAACATCGATAAAGCAGTGAGAGCCGAGATTCACTGAGTGGAGGTAATATAGTGTCATTGTGGAGTGATCAGTGTGATACTTAGGGTCTTTTTTCCCAATATATTGGCAGTCCAAGACTTTATCCTGATTCAGAGTTACTTGATATGTTTTCTTTCATTCTCATCTGATACAGTGCTGAAAATTTAAGACATATCCACTACACAAAACCAATTTTTTTGGTGTATGGGGTAAAGAAGTTTTCAGCATATTATATATTATTCCTTTCTTTCTTGCTCTGCGTCTAAAATTCTTTTCTTTCTTGCTCCCTATAAAAATGTTTTCTACTTTCAAGAGTTTTAACAAAATATTTCAAGTTTCATCATTACTTGGAATTATAACTCCACAATTTTCTTTTTTTTCTCATTAACAAGTCATTTATTTATTTATATATAAAACTGTGGTTGGTGTCTTAAAAGAAAGAGATTTTGAATGCTGATTTTCAAGGCAGTCTCTCTTCATTTAGAAGATAGATGCAGCATAACCTTACAGCTTAATTCTCCCCCATTTCGGTGAAGCTAATCTTACGAAATATTCCATGGGAATGAAAATCAAGAATTTACTTCCCTTCATCTTGATCATAATAAGCTTACTAAAAAGTGTTTTTAGAGAAAACTTCTATTCTTGGAAAGCTTGTAGAAATTCTGCAGTTCAGGTTTTGTTTTGTTTTTTTCTTGTATTAAAAGTTCAAATTTCAGACAATAATAAAATAAAAAAAATATGTTTATGCCTGCTAAATAAATCATTAGTATTTACAAACATATGTACAAGAATTCAAAAGTTAAAAAGGAGTTTAAATAAGCTTTAGTTCAGTTAAAGCCTTTGGTAGTTGGTCTACAGAAAAAGCTAGTGTTAAAAAAAAAGACTTTGATCTTCAGTAAAGATTCATTGACTGTCTCTGCTGTTGTTGGAGATGATTTGTTTGAAGTCAGACATATTTCTTTCAGCATGTGCTGAGGTGAAAGAAAAGGCTATGTAGCCACATCTTCTCTTGGAGATGGTGACATCTCTGCTCCTGAAAGACAAAATCTAGATTTTTTTGAAAAAAATTTTCCTGTAAGTAGGCTTAAGGAAAAAAAAAAAAGATTTAGTTTTCTTTGATTGATCAAATATTTCACACGGTGATGTTAATTTCTAACCAATAAACACTTTTATTTAAATAGTGTGTATTGTCTTGTGGAATCATTTTGGCATTTTTTCAATATTGTCTGTTATTGGGTAGAAAATAAAGATTAGGCATGTTTTAATATGGTACATTTGGGGGTATGTAATTGTTGGAAATAGGGTTTATTTTCTATAAGTCCTAAGAGAGCAACAAATTACTATCATCAAGAAATCTTAGTCTACCATTTGTAATGCAATGTATCATTTTTACTTCCTTTTCTTGTGGGTTTCAATCTTTGCTGGAATCTGTTGACTGATTTCCAATAAGACAAGTGAGAAATTGGCAATGTCAGTGATTTTTTTTTTTTTTCTTTTTTTTTTTTTTTTTGTATAGATTCTAAAAACACTGACATGACAGTTTCTCACTTGTGTTATTGGAAATATTTTCTGTCCTTTTATTTGATCTTTGCATATAAATCTTGTTTAATCATTATATATTAATATTATTCCAATTTGTTTTCTTTTTCTGTCCGAGTTTTTGGGATGAGGAGTTATCATTATTTACACTAATTTATATTTGGACTATTGTCCTCATCTTCGTTGTTGTTTTCTTTATTATAAATATGATAATAGTCTCTTTCTGGTGTTAGCATTCCAGAGAGACAACTCTTAAGGGAACTTAAAAATATATATAGATAGATAGATACATGTACATTAGAGATTCAAATAGAATTTGGTTACATTCATTGTATTGCAAAATTAATTTCACAAGATAAAAATCAAATAAGACTTTTGACAAATTCATTTTGGAATATATTTTCTTATTCTTCCTCTTTCTATTTTAAATTTAAAAATATTATTTTTCTCAAGTGTTAAGCAAATGGTAGCTTATTTGTACCTTTTGGATCATCCGGGATATTCCACTACACTTTTACTCCTGTTGCATGATGGGAAATATTAATTTGCTTTCTTGAGTTTGGACAGTTTAGCATAGTTTCCTATGCTCTGTTTTTTCAAATTTTATACCAAATTCAATATTTTGTTTATCAGTTTCTTTGCTTGCTTTCCTCATATATGTATACATATTGTATATACTTGTGTAAACATAATTTTCTTTTTTTTTTTCTAAAGATATTTTGTAGTTCATGGTCAATCAATTCTTGTTGAATCTTCATATATTTTCATATTTACTGCTATGTTGGATATTTGAACCCTTATATAATATCAATATAGTTTTGTTAGTTACATTTAGAAATTACTATATAAGAATATTTTTGTACAAATTTGCTAAATAAAAATTTAATTGTCAAATGATAAACTATCGCATCAATGTATGTCCTCAACACTGGCTTTATTTTTCTCAACAGGATTTAGTATTTTTTTTTTTTTTTTTTTTCAAAAGAATTTGGCATTATGTAAGGATGGCCATTAATTTGTATTATGCAATGTAATAATATTCAGTTTGTGAAGATGTTTGTATGCAGACCTAGACAGTTTTTTTGTCACTTCCAAACCTGAAAACAAGACCGAGTGATATATCCCTACCTGTTTCTTTGTAACTGAAAAACTGGGATAACGTTTATTGCAATAACTTTTAATTAAAAGCAATAATTGCCAACATTTACACAAGCATATACTTTGTTTTTATTGGCTAATCTCTTAATATTTAATCATGTCAGGACTCGTTAATATTAATCCACGTATAATTATGTCAAACTATAATTACTAATAATTAATCTGCTTCTTTTTATAGCAAGCGGAAAAAGAAAAGGTACAAATTCTTTTCCTTTCTTTTTTGCTTATAAAATATTTTGTCGTTTTGTTTTTACTCTTGATATTTAATTTTCTCTTGTGTATCGTTTATAGCATTAACTATAATCGGATTTCTTGTAAATGTTAGTGTTTTCTATTAGGTTGGTGCAAAAATAATGTCGTTTTCTCACTTAGTAACATATGTGAGAAAAAGACATTATTTTTGCACCAACCTAATACTTCAATTCTCTAATCTTGTAGTTTTTTCATGTTACTCCCAACTCTATATTGTCTGTCAGGCTTTTTTTTTCTGTCACATTTTGTATAAGTTGTTACTTGGTGACTTTGTCATCCATGTCTGTCTCTTTAACACTATAAATTATTACACATACTAATTTGCTCGTTTCTGTTCCTTTTGTAGTTGATGTCATTTCAACTTCATTTTAAACATGTACAGGGATGTGCGGGTTGTATAGCAAGTCAAAATGAGAAAGTGGAGAGCTTAGTTCAGATTCCTCTCAAGTCTGAATTTGTCTCCTCTTCCTGATATGGGTGAAATGGTAGGGCTTGTATCTGGGGAAAATCATAGTTATTCTCAAAAACTTGTTAATGCAATATTCACTTGCAAAAAAGAATCATTCTTACAAGCCTAAATATGTTTCACCTTTAATTAACCCACAAAAGGTTGATAAACTGTAAAAAAAGAAAAAAGAGCAAATCAATCAATTATGCATGTATATACAAAGAAATGGTTTCTTAAAAATAGGTTTACATGAAAAGAAAAATAAATCTGGTATATTCATTGATCAATAACTGTAAATGGTAGTAATTATGTTAGGAAGCAAAATAAAGAGCAGCATTGTCAGATTAGATGACTATATTTTGAATTTTACTACGTGACTTTTTAAGCAACTTCTAAAATAACCTCAGTTAACTTAGGCTACTAACAAAGTCAATTCAGAATTTAGTAACACTAGGCTTTCAAATGTCACCCAATTTATCAACCTGGATGAAAAAATGATTTCTCGGCAAAATAACATACATTTGCTATGTGGGGCAATAAAAACTATAAGATTAAATTCTCAATTAATGAGAAAATATTAACAATTGCTTGTTTTGCTTCTCAAAACATCTTTACAAACTTCTAAAAGTGTAAACCTATTTTGTGTTACTATTGATTTTCATTTTACAGTTTGGTATCATTCTGTCTTATTTGCTTTTAGTCTTTCTTTATTTGCTATTTTTAAGTTGTTCTGTTTTTGATAGTGTTAATTTATAAAATAATAAAATTTTACATTCTCTATGGATTGGAATTTAGTGAAAGTTTCAAACTGATCAGAACAAAAAAATCAGTAGAATTTTGAATGTTTATAGGACAGAATGACAGAAACAAAATTTTGAAGCATTTGAACTTTGATGCTGGATTCAAGTAAACTTTTCAAAAGAATGTAATTATTCTTTCCAGGAAATATGGCATTATTTTCTCACATTTGTTCATCATGTTAACAATCAGTTTATCATTAAACTTTTACTTCATTGTCTTATGATTATTAACACATTTTTTTCTATTTTCATTCCTACACTTTCAAAGCAATCAGAAAAAGAAAAGGTATACACACTTTTTCTTTCAAGATATTCGTGTACAAAAAGTGAATTATTTTTCTCTCTTGTTTCTTGCCGTGCATTTGTGTTTGTGTCTCTCTTTCTGATATTATTTTTTATTGCACTAAATGTTATGTTACTGGATGTTCTTTAAATACACAGGCCAGTTGATAGATGTCTACTCAAACATGGCTATTCACTAAAATAACATTTACAGATATATATATATATACACACACACACACATTCTGGGTGTTGAATGCAATACATGCTCAGGTACATTTTTGTTATGTTCAACACCCAGAGAGCCCACCTGTGGTTTATACTGCAACTATGCTGAGCAGACCGTAGTTATAATTTCTGAGAGAGTGCGCATCATCTGGCATGATCAATGGTTGGAATAAGTCCAGTATGTTCAAAGTCTCCCTCATGATGACTTGTAATGTTAGCACAACCATCAACAAACAATTCCATCTACCCAATTTCCCTTACAAGGCTTAGGTCAACCTGCGATATGGTTTTCAGGCACTTTCCACTGGTGGTGTACACTGGAATTGCCTCTCCAAGCCAATAATATCAAGAATTAACCTTCTTCACAAATCGACCATAAGATTTGAACCAGAGTTTTATTGATAGAAAGTAAATGTTCTAACCATTTGGCTATGTGCTCCTCTCCCACACACTACACACACACACACACAGTACAAAAAATCCAAAATTACCTCATGTAGTATAGTCTATTTTAGACTAACATAACTATATGCCAGTCCTCCTCAAACCTTGACTGACTGCCTTGAAATAGGGGTTTTGAATTTTATTTTAGATACCAGTCGGTGAGAATGTATGAGACTATTTAAGAGGATGCCTTGTTTTGATAAGGAGTCTGGGTTGGTGATAAGGACATGGCTGGAGTGGGAGTTTATTTATGGCCAAAGCCTTTATTTCTATGTAAATGAATTTAGATTCCTGAGATGTGTGTGTGTATATATATATATATATATATATATATCTCTATCTAAACAAATGTTTAGAGGTACAAAATTTATATATAATTTTAAAAACAAGGAAGGTATTGATTTTAATTTTAAAAGTCTCTAAGGCCCTTTCAACCAACATCTCATCAGGAGGTAATCGTTGGATAATTAATTAATGAAAAGAATAGTAACGACAATAAAGAGCAAAAAGGGGGAACAAGCTAAAATAACAAACAAGTGTATATACTTGTAACGAGGGAAGGGGAAATAACGTGTAAATAAATAAGCAAGGGACAGTTAAAATAAAGTATCCCCCAACAGATTAAGAGACTTTACAAATTCCTTCTGCCGGCAGAGAGAAGGTTTCCTTAATCCTATACAGACCGATTCCAAAATCTTCAATTGATTGAGCGATAGCCGATTCCATATTCATGGGGGGAAGATAGCATATTTTATCTATCTTACCAAGTCGTATTTTGGAAGGTACATGCTGATTGATTCTAGTTTCCAAATGCAAGGTTGTACGCCCTACATAACCAGCAGCACACTGGCAATTAAACTCATATACTAAATTACTCAATTTGATGTAGGGCAATACATCCTTGCGAAACGACGGAAACACAGACCTAGTTCGAAAAATGCTACGTAAAGCAATTGATGGGAAACAACTGGAAACCGACTTGCTAACATGCTTAATTAAGCCTTGACCCCTATCCCCAATCCAGGGAATCTTCAAATATACCGGACATTTAGAAGGCCCCTGGACTTTAGGGGAATGAAATTCCTTAGTCTTCTTAATAATAATAAAGTCAATGAGGGCCTCCGGATAGCCATTACTGAGGAAAATCTCCCTAATGTTCTCAAATTCACGGTCCAATCTAATAGGAGAACAAATTTTAAGCGCTCTGTACACCAAGGTTTTAACAAGATTGATTTTCCTTGATGCAGGAGCAAATGAACGCCAATTCAAATAGAGACCCGTAAAGGTTGGTTTGCGATAGATGCTTGAAAGAAAACCCCCAATACTACGCTCTACAAAAACGTCCAAAAAAGTCAGACAATTGTCCTTCTCCACTTCCATAGTGAAGGACAAACCTTTGTGCAAGGAGTTGAGCTCATTGTACAACCTGGCATTTGGAAACTAGAATCAATCAGCATGTACCTTCCAAAATACGACTTGGTAAGATAGATAAAATATGCTATCTTCCCCCCCCCATGAATATGGAATTGGCTATCGCTCAACACTTAGTTGAGAATATAGCCTGCGCCAAGTTGTACAAAAAAGAGTGGTTTAAAATTATTCATACAGCCGATTCCAACAATCATTTGAAGATTTTGGAATCGGTCTGTATAGTATTAAGGAAACCTTTTCTCTGCCGGCAGAAGAAATTTGTAAAGTCTCTTAATCTGTTGGGGGATACTTTATTTTAACTGTCCCTCGCTTATTTATTTACACGTTATTTCCCCTTCTCTCGTTACAAGTATATACACTTGTTTGTTATTTTAGCTTGTTCCCCATTTTTGCTCTTTATTGTCGTTACTATTCTTTTCGTTAATTAATTATCCAACGATTACCTCCTGATGAGATGTTGGTTGAAAAGGCCTTAGAGATTTTTAAAATTAAAATCAATACATTCCTTGTTTTTAAAATTATATATATATATATGTGTGTGTTTGTGAGTATCTTTTTATTATCAGCATAACTTTTTACTTAATTCTCAACTAAATGATTTCTTCTCAAATTCCTTGTTTTTTTTTCCTAACCTCATGTGATTGGCTTCATGTATATAGCAACTGTTCACCTTGTCTCTCTCTCTCTCTCTTGTTTGCATATCTGTGTTACTGTTTCTTCCCTTGTCACTTCCTGTTATATATTGTCAGTTTGCTCTTCAATTTAAACCCACTTCCTGTATAGTTTGTTGTCAGTTATATGATGAGTTATCATCTCGAGTTAATCTGATTCTGTACAATGTCTTTTATCAGTTGGACTATTTTGTTGTTGCTGTTATCCTTTCTACCTGACATTCTTCTGTATATATCAGAACAATATAAATCATGCAAGATTCTTATATAAGTAGAATATTTTTCTTCTCTGATAAACTTGGTGAAATGTCTTCAATCAGGCAAAAGAAGGCATGATGTTATGGCAATTCTATACATCCATAAAATTTGGCTCCATTATAGTTACTACTAAGAGACATTTTTTTTTTTTTTTTTTTTTTAACTTATCAAAAAGTGAATAGCAATAGCTGAAATATTTTGCTTACCTCCCCCACTAAAAATACCTGAGTGCATACTAATTTAAAATAATTAACTTTATGTACCAGTTCAGCAGATGAAGACAACCCGGTTGTGTTTTGCTTACCTGGATCAAGTTTGTGCCCTTTGGAATGCAGAAAACGTAGTTTAAGTGTGATGTGGGACACATGGTTTGATTCAGGCACCTGAATGTACAAAAAGCTATGTGGCCTCTGAGGTAGATAAATAGACAGGCCAATAGACAGTACGAGGAAGGTGTCTAGCATAATGGATTGCAGTGTTGGAATTTGTGAGTCGCTGATTTGAAATAGATTCCCTGTGTCAATTCTTATAACAGTAAGGTACCGGTGTTATTGTTACCAACCAGTTTACAAGCTATTTTGGCCTTTACTCTTGCTAGGTCTTCTTTTTCAGTCTTCTTTATCAAATTCACTGCTGGCCAATTGCAATGGAATGACTTGCTCTACTCTCTTCATCCCATTCAAACAGCAAATTCATTCCATTTTATTAGGTTGGTGCAAAAATAATGTTGTTTTCTCACATAGTAACATATGAGAGAAAACGACATTATTTTTGCACCAACCTAATATCAACCCATGATACAACTAGGGCACAACCATCAAATTCTGGAATGAGCTTCAAATCAAATTTACTGTCTGCCATTATTGGTCAAATGTCAATGATTCACTTTATCTCTAGACAAAAATGACTTTGATAATCCATATTAGTTTTATTTTTGTCTGATGGTTAATTGAAAATATTCAACCAGGCTGTTTGGAAACAGATTGTAATCAGTAAAGGAGGTGGACTTTTTTTTTTTTCTTTTTTTTTTTTTTTAAAGCTTCTTACCTTAATACACTTAAACATCAATTTAGCATTAAGTTGTTTGTAATTGACATAATTCTTACGAAGATCATTAATTGTAAATATTTTTGTAAAAATTAAAATGCAGGCATAATGAAAAGAAATATTACGATGTTCAGAAAGTTTTTACATTTTACTAGAAATTCTATAAAATGTAAGTAAAAAAAATTATTTATCAAAAATGTAATCACCTTCATTTTCAATGACTACAGCCAAATTAAAAGGTGAATTTTTGGTTTTAAAAATTATGGGTTTTAGCTTGTAGAAAATGAATGTTTTACCACTTATGAAATGTATCAATTCAAAGAAACGAAAATTTATTGGTGCTAAATCTGCTAAGTATGAAGAATGTGGATGAACCTACCATTTGTATTAACACATAAGTGAATGTAATGAACTCTACTGGAATTTGAACTTGGCTCTCCAATTCCTCAATCTGAACCACAATCTATTACTCCCCAGTTTACACTGCACAAATATTTTTCACTGCCTCTATAGCAGTAATACTTATTCAAACTTCATACTGTAAGAAATGGCAAATATGTTGCTTTTTAAAGTTATAATGTTCCATAGAGCTAAACTCTGAAATGAATCATAAACAAGACACTGTCAGATAGAAGAGTTGATAAACTAATTCTGGCCAAAGTTTCCTAACATTCAACCTTGATTGGTTCACTCATAATTCATAGCAGGGAAATACATAATTACATTCCAGACACTCTAATATATTAAAAATGGCATACACAAACACATATTTGTCTTAAAATGGTAACCATCTAAGCATTTAGATCACAGCTTAAGAGTAAAGGGAAATAACCAATCTTGACATTTTTAATGTTTTTAAAATCTAACAAATTATGAATTATGTGTCCTCTATGACTAATAAAATGTTAAAAATCTATCAAACTGTTTATAGCAATTTCACTAATAGTGTTTTACAGCAGATATTAGTTACTCTTAGATATTAATTACTATTTTATATAATTATCATTGCATTGTGTTAAGAAAAATGGTATATCAGATTGTGTGAATTTTATATTTAAGAAATTTGTTATTACAATACAGGTAAAAATACAGAAACATATATATATATATATATATATATATATATATATATATATATATATATATATATATATATCTTCTTTTATTGAGCATACTCTTCTATCCCCAAGTTTGGACCCACTTTTACCTTTAGAACCACCTCAGTCCTTCTTTGCATGGATTCTACAATGTTCTGGGGGAATTCTTTCAAAATTTGGGTCCATGCTGTTATGGCATCCTCCAATTCTACCATATCCCAAAGACATTCTGTGGGGTTGAAATCTGGTGACTATGGTGAATATTTTAAAACAAAAAGTCATTGCTATATTCTATGAACAAATCTGCCTCCAAATTTTTAACTCCATATGTTGTTCTGCAGGAAGTAGTCACCTTAGGGTCTGTGCACTGTAGTTGTAAATTGAGGCACCTGGTCAGCCACAATACCTAGGTAGGTAATGGCAATATTTTATTGGTACCTATGTGTCCCATTGTGTGCCATACTATTTCACTGCCATCAGCCTGAACAACTGATACAGGGCATGATGTATCTATATATTCGTTTTTATTGATGCTGAATTTTTGTCCTGCAATCTGAATGTTGAAGCAGAAATCAAGAACAGGAAGTGTTTTTTTTTTTTTTTTTTTCTCTAATCCTCCATTGTCCAATTTTTGTAATCCATTATTGTCTTCAGAATTATTAGGCAAAAATAAATTCTATTTGCACAATTTGCAAAGTGAGAAGCTCTTGTTATATGATCAACATAGGAATTGGTAGGGGTGAGAGATCAAAATTTCTTAAAATATTTCCTGATAGATTCCATAAATGAATATAATTCATCTGTTTCACATTTCACATTTTTGTCACCTTCTAATGCATCACACTTTTTATTTCTGTCCTGTTTCCATTTCCAAAGCAAACGGAAAAAGAGAAGGAAAAAGAAAAGGTACAAACTTCTGTTTCTCTTTGATAATTTTGCATGAACCCTGTTTCTGTTATTTCTTACAACTCTAATCACTTTTTGCTTCTGTAAATGATTCTTTTAATTTGTTTTCAAATTTATAAAAGATAGCATACACCGTGCCCCTTACTTCATAAGTATGTGTATGTTTGTGTCTGTCAAAGGCATCTATTATGGTCATTCACTTGTGACAAGAGGCAAAAACTTTTTACTTTAACCATTACACTCTATTTGAAATAAGTTTCATACCTTTTTGATGACTACATGTAATTAAGAAAATCATTGGTAAGTAAACTGACTGAAAACTATTTGCTACAATACAAAAGCAAATTTTATAAAATATATTATCAGCTTATGTGACAAAACTTAGATGTCAGTTTGGTTCCATTGGTCAAAGAATTTTGAATTCGGAGTTGTCTTTTAAGTTTTGAGACCAGTCTCCCATGCTATTTAACCCATAGCTGGGGTGGAGAGAAGAGATAAATTCAGACCTTTCAAAAATGGATTAGTGTGAAAGTAAACACAACAACCGCAGCTGGAATTTGGACTCTTCACACCAGCCCTCTTACTCTTCATATTGATAGCCTCTACACACATCCATATTTTATATATATATATATATATATATATAAATTAATTTAATTATTTACAAATACGTTTGAAATCACACCTTGCCTTTGAATGGACTCGTCCCGAACGCCTATATTTCCGCCATATGCGAACACCTATTAAAGAACAGAGATTGTTCAGCAAAATTTAGTGTTGACTGGTTCACTGTGTTGTCCCGGTCTCACTCCTTATTTAATTTAAAGGTTCTGGAGGCACTTTACATCAGGTCCCATAAGCCTTCTTTGTGCAAACAATATGAGTGTTTGTTGGGACTCACTGTCATTTGTTTCTAGTTCCTTTTGCATATATTTTTTTTTTTTTTTTTACAATTCCTTTTATTGAACATTTTTCTGTGTTAATTTTAAATCTCCCTTTGAAGCCTGAAGAGTGAGAGCGAAACCAGTTGCTTCACCCGTTTTTTTTTTGTTTTTTTTTTAATATGTCTCATGATATTAACTTTTATACTTTTATTTCGATCATTAAATTTTGTATCTACAAAAATATCTTTATATATATATATATAAAATCACTCTTCTTACTGGTATCTTTTTATGCAGCTTGGTTGATGATGAATATACTCATCTTGATCATCATCATCCTATGTTTTTTTTTTGTTTTGTTTTTTTTTGTTTTTATATAAGTGCCTACTTATTTTTTTAGTTTTTATATTTTAAAATTATTCCTTGTGATCAACTCTCTCCCCTGTTATTTATTGATCTTATTGATTTATTAAGACTTTTGTATCCATAAAGAATGTAGTTATTTCTTTTAAAAAAAATAAATACTGGCACTTAACCACATCAAAAATAATTTTTGACACCTATAAAGGTAAATATTTTGGCGTCAATTTAAAAGACAATATTTAACAAAGATTAATTAATAATTCATCTTAAATTGGGCTTTCATAATTTTTTGTGTCTTTTCTTTTTTTTTTTTTTTTTCAAATGTTAAAATTCATTTTTCTTCTAGTTGTCTTCTGTTTATTTTTGCTTTTCTTTCCATGATGTTAATGTTTAGACTGTGAAGTAGATTGCAAACAAAACTAATGAGAACACTAGCATTTTTGTATGGCACATCTGTTTTAATATATTAAAAGTGGTTTCCCGAATCTTTAATAAATTTCTCAAGCCCAGCCAAGTGCTTCAGACATCACTTTGCATATGGAAAAGGTTTTGTCAAGTTTGGCCTATTTTTGTTGACTTAGAGACAAATCTGATACATGGCATCAGAGCAGGGTCTCCAAACTACTGCCCATGGGCTACACCCAATGCACCATAAGATTTTATTCAGCTTGCAGTCACTTGAAATATTGACATGAATAATCCAATTTTATATATATATATATATATATATATATAGGCTTAGGTAAATGAGAAAACTAGATAATTAGATATTAGTCGCACATCAAACATAGGTATATGTGTATTAACATATATATATATGCATACACACAAGTGTAGGAATGATATAGCCGGAATAAAATTCCAATAACCAAAAACAGTATTCTTAAAAGAGTGCTCAATACAAAGTAGAGCAAATAGGATATGATTGTGTCTGCCTTGTCATTTGTAAGATTTCCTCCCTTCCTTTCTACATATGTATTCAAATCCTTTCAATTGTATATAAGTTGTTAACAATATTTGAACCCCTTTATATTAGTGTTGACTTTAACTGACAATTAGGCTTTTCGATGAAAACAATAACTAAATAAAACATAAAAATATACTCTGCTCCATTCCTTCTTTGAATAATTATATAATTTTTTAAACTTAATGCAGTGTAAATTTAAAGTTTAAATTTGTAATTTTTATTTTTTAATGTTATTGTGATTATAAATTACTTATAATGATTTCTAAATTAGTCTAACATTTACATTAAAGCATTATGTTTAGGGTTCATTGTTAAGTTTTTTTTTTAATTATCATATACTTGTCTATTGATTGTTCATTGGTGCTTATGTAACAATGTTTCCCTTATTGAGATGAGTTTGGTTGATTTTGAACTTTTTAAAACTCTTTATTCTGAAATCAACACCATTACTTGACAAGGCACCAGAAGTGTTGAAGCAAAATGGCTATTTTTGTTGTGATGTTATAACATGCTCATGTTATAATTTTTGAATAAATACTCATGTATGTATTTTTGTGCATTTAGGCAGCAAAATTCTCTTTTAGGCATGTCTGATTGAATAAATTGCAAACATTGTCGGTTTATTTTTTATGAAAGGATTATGATAAACAGCCATAATGTTCGTGATTTATTTAATTAAACATGCCTATATATATATATATATATGGTGGCTTGGACTGAGGAATCGGAGCCGAGTTCGAATTCCTGTCGAATCCATTACATTCACTTACATGCTAATACCCTTGGGAAAGGTGTGAATCCTCTTCTCCCTCCGACTATGGGTAAATAACAGTACAGACTGGGTTCTATAGCTTTGGATGGCAACTGGTCTAGAAGGTCAACTCTGAATTTAAAACCTGCGGAGGGTCGTTTGGGGACCCTGTGTGACGTAGTGTACCAAGTCTCTGTATTCAGCCCTTCAAAAAGTGTGGATGGTTCTGCACAAAAGCTTCACCACTATAATGCTGGTGTCAGACTGTGAGTTTCCTAGGAACTGATCCACTTGACCCTCATACATCAAATTCGATGGGAGAGTCGAGAGAGAGTGTCTGTGTGTGTGTATGTATGTATGTATGTATGTATGTAATATATATATATAAAATCTCAATTTAGGTTGATGTGGTCCTTGTACTAAGAAGTTGTGAGACTGCTGGCAAAGAGAAATAATGTGGAAACGAAAGGACAATCTTGGATTTTAATGCTTCTTCTGCTGTGATTGTACTTGTGTCTTCAGGAAGACTTACTTTGCCTACTCTCAATGTATATATACATTTTCAAGACACTGTGAAATGTCAATGCATAGCATTTATTTCATAAACTAACTGATACTTAGTGCTATTTACAAACAAGCATAGATTATATACATATAGTAGCACAAAATCAGACTGGGTTTTGTGACATATTTTGATTATATTCTCTGTTGGTGGCTGTCATTTAGTTTGTACTACATAGTATCCAACTGAAACCAAAAGAAGTTGCCATCATCATTTATTTCCAGTAAATAACAATTTCCTATTATTTTCAAAACTGACAAACTCAACCAGACACAATGCTATAACAATGAAGCAGTGAAAGTGTTAAATGCACCAAACTTACAAAGTGAACTTTTCATTTGGTTAGACTTTAAACCATTTCCAGTTCTCGTCTCACAAACTTTCTAGACAATTAGTCACTGTCAAGGTTACCTATGAAAGTAAGTTTTTTTTATAGTGTCCCTACTTGAGCAAATAAAAGACTGATTTGTCCAAGTATTTTCTCATGACAGCAAAACAAGCAAGATGTCTTTATGAAGTAATTGTTGATTCACACATGAATTTTATAAGTTCATAGAACTTTGACCATTTATACAACTTTGACCATTTATACAACTTTGACCATTTATTCAACTTTGACCATTTATACAACTTTGACCATTTATACAACTTTGACCATTTATACAACTTTGACCATTTATACAACTTTGACCATTTATACAACTTTGACCATTTATACAACTTTGACCATTTATACAACTTTGACCATTTATACAACTTTGACCATTTATACAACTTTGACCATTTATACAACTTTGACCATTTATACAACTTTGACCATTTATACAACTTTGACCATTTATACAACTTTGACCATTTATACAACTTTGACCATTTATACAACTTTGACCATTTATACAACTTTGGTACTTTAACCCCTGATATTGGAAAGCTGTCAAAATAAGCCCTTCTGAACTTTATCATATGGTGTTAAATTTTACTTGGTTGGTTTATGTACCATATTTACTGGAATATAGATTTACATTTACTTGACAGAAAAAAATTAATATTTTATCCAATATACTGGTATTATGGATAGGAGGCCATTAACTGGAACTCAAAATACAGTTCTGGAGTTGCAGTGTGTATTAGTTACCTCAAAACATGAATTCCAGTAAATAACAGGTTTTGTTTTTCTTTAACAAAATATGTGCTTCAAATTTTGGCAGTTTTCTTAACCTCTGACTTTGTCACTCAATTCTGTGACTTTTGTAAGCCAAATTATTAATGAGATCCCCACAAGCTCCAAAAAAGGAAATATTAAGCAATTTCTGAAAAGATTACTGGATGCAATCCCACTGCAAGATACCCCTCCCCCCCTTCAAAAAATAAAAAGCTGAAAAAGTATCTTTTAGGAAATTGATGTATTTGGTAGGCTAATTCTGGCCTTATCTGTTATGCTGACATTTTCACTAATGCCCTTGGGAAAGGCATGAATCACTTTTCCCTTCAGCTATGGATAAAATAACAGGTTTGACCAGGCTCTCTAGCTTTTGGTGGCAACTAGTTTACAAAACAAACAGCTCTGAATTCAAAACCATGGAGAAGACAATGGGAACTTACTCGACTAACTTTTCCAAGAAGTCCTAGTAATTTATGGTGATAGTAAGGCATGGTAGTAAGTAGGCATTTGTTTATCTTGCAAGATAAAAGTAGCACCCTGTTTGGTCAAAATTCAGTCCTTTGGTGGAAATTATAGTGACCTCTCCAGGGCACAGGTCTGGATGATGGTATATGGATGATGTGTGCTTCCCAGACTATATACCCCCACCCCTCTCTGCTGTACTGACAAGATTCGAAGGAATACAGGGTATTATATTATGGGATGGCTTGGCTGCAGGTGTTGCCTGAAAATGATTGTAATTAATATAATAATAAAAAAAAAAGAATACACTACAAGTCAGGATCACCTACACTCTTGTGCAAATTAATTGAAACAAAACAAATAATTCTGTTATATACTATTTATGTATTTTTCCAAGGAAACATGACCCAGTGTAGATGTTAGTACTTTGCATGTTCATTCCATAAAGTTGTTCCTTGCAGACTGACCACAGATTCTCGGTTGGATTTAAACCAGGAGAGTTTCCAGGCCAGTCTATAGCATTTTGATCTTCTCACTGGTAAGCCTTGCCATTGTGTTCGTGCAGCATTACAATTTTTGTATGCTTCCTTGCAGTAACGTCCATCACAAACAATGGCTGTAGGGCAACTAATCGATAGTAGAGACAATATTGTCTGTGCGGGATAAAAATCTGATGCAATCATGGATGATGCAATGTTTTTCAAGGCCAAATGAATTTCATCATACATCCTGAAAATAAATTCATATTACTGCACACCACTGCAAATGACCTAATCTGAAAAAAAAAAATAGAAATCACTTGCTCCCTGTCACTCCAGTGGGTCTAAAACTGACCGAATGGTGAAAGAAAGGAAACAAAAGCAGTTGTTTCAATTAATTTGCACAAGGGTGTATATCCTGAAGAGATAAGGAATTAAAAAAAAAAAAATGACCTGGATAATAAAGACTGTACCTACTTGTATTTTACTTCATTGTGTAATATACTATTGAAGTTGAGGTTCTTATATGCCATCAAATTGGTATGCTAAAAGTTGAAGATAAGGGTCCAAAAAGATGTGTAAATAATAGCAACATAAATATTTGAATAAACTTTATCATATTGTTATTTGCCGATGTTTTTACTTTCAAAATATTTCCTTCAACATGTAATATTTATTTCTATTCTTTGTTCCTTTTTATAGCAAATAGAAAAAGAAAGAGAAAAGGTACTTCATATATTTCTATTTTTTCTTGTCTTTCTATAAGGAATTGTTGTTTCTTTGTTCTTCATATTTTGGCCATTGTTATGTTTTGCAACTTCTATCTTAAATATTCTTTCAGTGTTACCTTCTCAATTCTTTTGTTCTTTATCAATTTATGCTGACTTGGTTGTGCACTTTCTAACAAATGTTTGATTCATCTGAATTCCATTATATTTACTTGTCTCTTATTATTCCTATTTACCATTCTAAGACAACTTCTTTATTTTTTTTCCCCATTTCAAAGCAAATGGAAAAAGAAAAGGAAAAGGTATACAGTTTTGTCTTCAATTTTATGTTGTCCTTCTTTTTAATTTTATCACTTGTAATAATTGTGATGTTCCCTCTTATTTCGTTAAGTGCTGTTGTGTTTTCCATATAACATGGAATAGCAGTATCTAATTTGATTTCTCATTCTATATGCTATACTTTGACATCTCTACTAAAAATCACCATCCTCCCCCTCCACTTTTATTTTGTTACAACAAACTTAAGATTGGTTTGAAATTGAATTACAGAAATTAAGAATGCTATTTTCATAATTTTACCCATTTTGTGGTCTTTGTTTTTTTTTTTTTTTGTTTCTTTTTACACAATGCTTCAACCTATATCTTTGTCTTTTGTTAGGTATATATTACATCTTTTGAATTTTTTTTTTCTGCTCTTTTTTCAACATGAACTGTTACAACTTGTTAAACTGATTCTCTTGTTCAAATAACAAAGAAGAAATCTTTGAGGCAATGAAACATGTGAGGAAAGCCAAAAGATACATCAAGTGAAATGTCATTAAAAATGGATAAAAATTTGAAAATTTGTAGAAAATAAATTTTTTTTATTATTATTATTATCAAATTTTTTTGACCATGCAATGACCCCTAATATTCTTAGAATATGGGAGTGCTAAAAAGTTCTCAGCACTCTTCCTAAAATCTGACTGAATGACCAAACATCAAATTTATTTTTGAAAGTTCTTGCTTGGATTCCCAAGAACTCTTCAGCACCTCATATTTCTTTCTTGATATCAAATTTGTTAAATATTAATTATCGCTCTTCAACCACTTAATGGCATTTTGGATATTCCTAAGTTTTTGTTTTTTTAAATGAAAAGAGTAGATAAGATAAACTATAATTAGTTAAAAAAAAAAAAAAAAAAAAAATACACAAATTTTATTGAAGTCTACCAATAAGGTTCACTTTTTACTCTTTGGTGTCTAATACAAGAGGAGGGGTATTCTTAATAATTGCAAGGGTTGAAATTTCTCTAGATTATGCAATAAACAGTGTCTTAATAAAAAAAAAAAAAATAGTCAGACAATCATTTAAAGGGTCAAGTATGAAATTAATGAATATAATGGTTGTATTGGAAATTTTCTTCCAACCACCAAAAATAGATCCATTTTTCATTCACCCAAAATTTTGTTATTTTTGTTTGTTCATAAACTATCAAGATTCTAAGAAAAGAACCTTTTTGAACATTTTACTTTTTCTGAAAGGTTAACCTCATCTCCCTGTTCAGAAACCAACTCGTATGCAAATTCAGTCTTCTTCTCATTAAATATTCAAATGGTTGACATGTGTATAACTGAACAACTTCTATTCCTCGGTTATAAATATTATCTTTATTCCGGAGTTCATTCAGTGGCTCATCATTGCCAAAATATCCAAACAGTTGGAGAATAATATTTAGATTATTGATGCCCAGGTGAAATGTTTGTCAAGGCACATTTTTCTCCACAATCTAATTGAGACTAATTGAATGACTGCAGAAAAATTTCATACTTCAGGACCTCTTCTATCCTTGTTTAAAGGATTGCAGCAACAAAACTATAGTGAATGAAATAAGCTATAATGATTCCATCTATCAGAAGAGGCAATTCTGCTTTAATGATTACTGTAGAGCAGTTCCACAGCAAAAAGTCTTTTTTAAAATTGTAATATGAGCTTTTCTTAAAATGTTTCTTCTGAATTTGTATTTAACAGTCAATAATATTCAAAAAGAAATTTATTTATGGCTATTTTTTTTTTTCACCTCTGTTGTTAAATCTCAAACTATGAAGGTGTTGAGCTCATGAGAGCCATCTTGTCCCACCAGCTATGAAAGTCTTGGTAGAGCATTGTAACATTCATTTGTACCAGATTAATCTGCTGGAGGTCCTTGTGAACAACATCTTTCCAACAGCTTCATGGTCTACTGCAAAGTCATTCCCAGTTTGCAAATAGCAGGTTGAACTGGTAAGGTGCTCATCAGAACGTGATGAAGACAGTGAACGTGGCACTCAGCGATTCTGTGGAGGATGTTCGGCTGGCCAGTTCACTGGTGAAGCTTCTCGTTGGACACAAGATCAAACTAGTGCTTTTCCCTCAATGGTGCTGAGAGCATGGAACTCATAGCCATGGATGCAGGCAGCAAGGATGTTGCATAGAGGTCACATCTTGGATGGTGGCATTGTAAATTTGTAGCTTGGTGTATTAATAAATGTTTCCTTCATGGTCTCCAGAAGTCTCTTCTGTCACCTGCAGCCAGACTACATCTTCTGTTGATTTTTGTAAGGAGGTCACCAGTGTTAAAAATTTCTAAGCTCAAGTATACAAAAAGATGTTGCAAACACAACAGGGTCTCTAACAATGATGATGGATGGTGAATTGGGGGTCATTTTTCACATGCATTCAGCTTGATGTGCAGACCAAGGCTTTTCTCTTCAACTAAAAAATTTTGAAATATGTATGACATTAAGACTGCTTGATGGCTGAGATAGCTGTATTTTTCCACTTATGTCAGAACATACATGCAAATCCAAATGAAAACTAACATTTTTGAATGCTAAACACAAAATAAGCTCTTTTCATTTGGGATATTTTAGTGAAATTCAATCTTTCCATCTGTTTATTTCCCATCCTCTAGGGAATTAAGTAAATATTTATTTATATAATGCTAACATATAACACTTTTTCTTTTTCTTTTCGTCGTTTCTTCTTTTTCGTCGTTTCTTCTTTTTCGTCGTTTCTTCTTTTTCGTCGTTTCTTCTTTTTTTACATTTGCCGATATAACTTCCATCTTCTATAGGAAGCAAAAAAAATGGGGTGGAAAGAAATTTTGTGGTCTTGTCATTGGTTTTATATAAACAAGATTTCAGTGATTTTTTTTTTTTTTTTTTTTTTTTTTTAACCTCCCCCCCCCCATCTTTCATGGATATACTGTTGTTATTTCTCTTTTACTTATATAATGTCTTAAATAAGTCAGTCTCTTTCTTTATATAAGTCTTAGTTTTACTTCATTTGTGTCTACATTTTTGTCTGTTTCTTAGTCTTGTGCTTGGTGTTTCTGTTTATTCCTGCATGACTGATTCATAATTTCTTTCTCGTACATTATATATATATATATATATATATATATATATATATGCACACCATTTACCTGTCATATTCTTATATATTAGACTATTTTTCTCCTTTGCATATATACTCTTTTAAACTACCTTCATTATTTTTTCAATCTCACTTCCTTTATAAAGCAAGCAGAAAAAGAAAAGGAAAAAGAAAAAGAAAAGGTACTTCAGCCATTTTGTTCTCCATATTTGTTTTGTAAAATAAGTCTTTTTGTTCGCTCTCTTTTGTTATCTTCATTATTTGTCTTTGCAATTTTGTTGACTGTCTGTATACAATCTCTATTTCCTTCTTTATATTTTCTATTTCTCTTTAATTATTCTTTTATATGTTTCATTTAAATTTCACGTATAAGAAAACAAATTTTGAAGCAATGCACATTAGCATTTCTTTCTACACATACAGCATTAATCAAAAACTAAATTTCTTTAACATTGCCTTACAGTTGATGTTCTGATTATTTTTATCTGAATAAACCTGAACTCATTTCCCAGCCAGCTCTTGCTTTGCCTAAGACAAATGTTGGCCAATATTTTGATTTTACTGTTTCTTTAGGTGTTTATTTTCTGAAAATCACTTTATGCTCTTTAGTAATGATACAGACTAAAATAAATAAGGCACTTTTCTGATATTCATTTTTGAGACATTGTTGAAATTATTTTAATTTTTTTTTTATAGTCATTTTAAAACAAGTTAATATTTAAATGAATAATAAAAAAAAAATCTACAACAATTCTTTGTTGCTCAATTTTTTGTGTATGAATAAATGCGAAATGATACTGTTTGAATTTGGGGTGGGGAAGGAATATTTGGATTGTCAGTTTTTAAAAATGAAGCCACAAGACTAACATCAGTTTTTGTTTTTGTTTTTACTGCAATAGTTAATTATAAATTATTAAAAATAAATTTTGTAAATATTTTATTAAATACATTTTTTTTTTTTTTTTTTGTATATAAAAAAAAAAACAAAAACACATTCTCGAATACAAACTCTTATCTTTGAAAATGTATTTTAGACAAGTCAAATGATCTACTACGGATATTTTGTTTTTATTCATTTTTTTGCACAAATATCATTTCTTTTTAAATTGTCTGAGAATTAAAGGTCAAAGTTGCTTTTTTTTATTATTATTCCATACTTTTTTTTTAATTAACATTTTGTATAAGTTAAAAAAAGATTGTAGCATTTGTAGGGTGCCAAAAATTTCTTGCCTTAAAAAAAAAAAAACACTTGTTATTCATTTGGTCAAATTTTGTCTGAGAATTTTTCATCACAACATCCCCAGATATTGCTTCATTTCAAATTCTTGAAATTTAATTTTAAGATGAAAAAATATATTGGCTATGCTATGAAGATTGTGATTTAAAAAAAAAAAAAAAAGTTTGGAGGTAAGGAAAAAAAAAACGAAAAAACGTGTGGAATAAAATTTCTCTAACATTCTTTCATGTTTCTTCAGTTTGTAAATTTCCTTTCCATTTTTTTTTTGTTTTTTTTTTTTTTTTATACTGTCCTGGCCTCAAACCATTTTACATGGTACCTGTGATGTTCTTTTCTGTTCCTTTTGTTTCAACATCATTATTTATATAAATTATTCATTACTTTCACTTCCTACATACATTTATCTAGAACTTATTTCTTTGTCTTTCTTCTCTTTTTTTTTTTTTTTTTCTTTTTTCATAGCAAGCAGAAAGAGAAAAGGTACTTTGTTTTAATTCAGTTCATTATTGTATAGAAACAAATTTCTGTTTCTTCTACTTTCTTGTTTCTAATTTTTCTCAATGTCTGTCCACTGAGTTCTCTTTAATTATACATTGTGGCTGTGACTTGTTAATTGTATATATATATAAACTTTTCTCATTTGGAACAAATTTTAAGTTAGAAAAGTTTTTCTCTAATGAGTTCATTTAAATATTAGATAGTCCTGACAAATATTTTTTCTATTTTTTTATAAAAAAAAAATAGTCTTTTCAGCTGTGTTTTTGAAATCTGCAGTCAGCAAAAATTTGTAAAAATGTGCAATTGGTAGATTTTGACTTAAATACTTAACAATTGCAGAAACAATAATATTAAAAGTCAATCCATCATGGAAGAACATTTTGGATGCCAGTAGGAATTATTTGGAATGGATTCCATTTCTTCCTACCAGAAAACTGGATTCTACTTGCCTTTCTGAAATAACAGCCAAGTCATAGATCTCCAGCCTGTCAGTAATCAAAATTTAAAATTCTCTCTTTTCTTTTCTCTCTATCATTTGCCTATCATTTTCCTTCTATGGATATTTGCAATTACATATATGAAGATTAGTGTTTCAAATAAATTGATATTTATTGAAGTAAGTGAGGACTGCAGTTGAGGGTTTATGCTAAAAATAATACATTTGACAAAGGATTATATATTTATTAAATTTAGACAAAAGTAACACAAAACTGATGATTAAGCAATCTTCAGTCTGGTCAGTACCTGGATGGGTGATCACTTGGGAATATCAGGTGCTGTAAACTTGGCTGTACAGATGTACCAGGTGCTGTAAGCTTGGATGATATAATGGCTTGGAATTGTTAATCAGAGAGCCAAGTTCTAATCCCTACTGAGTTCCTTATATTTACTTACACACAAATACCGTTGAGAAAGGTATGAATCCACCTCTTCTTTCCCCAGCTTTGGGTTAATTATTTACACTATTTACATTGTTCAGACTATGGTCCTCATCTTTATTGCCATAATCACAACGTTTTGGCCCCTGTATGCTCCAGTTTTCTTCAGGTGATATCAGTTAGAATTTCAAACCAAACCTTACTCCACAAGGGTAGATTGTTCTAATTCCACATGCCATGCCTTTTGGATACATGACCCAGTGTATAAAACTGTTGGTTGAGGGATCCTAAAAGTGACTTGACCCAAAGAGTTGGGAGTTCAATACCTGACCCCAGTGGTGGGAACAAAATCTTGGAGAGTTGAGTTACCAAGGGAATTAACTGAAACAGACAGCATGGCATGTGGAATTAGAACAATTTTCCACTGTGGACTAAATAAAAGGTTTTCCCGACTTTAAATAACCTGCAAAACTGATGAATATTTTTAACGTCATGGAAGTCTAAGATGCTCCAAGGACAAATATAACTGATGTTTTAAATAAACATTTCTGCATAAAGTGGTTGGTGGCAGATTTCTGAAAGCAGACCTAAGACCTTCTTCCATAATTATTCCATTCTAAGATTTTCTGGTTATTTCTCTATATAGTATCTACATATCTCTCTCTCTCTCTCTCTCTCTCTCTCTCTCTATATATATATATATATATATATATATATATATATATATATATATATGAGAGAGAGAGATTTCTCTATATAGTATCTATGTAATGCAGAGTCTACTCTTTTATGTATATTGGTTTTTAAGCCTTAATTTGTCCTGATAAATTTCTTAACACTTTTCTTGCCTATAATTTTTTTTATATAAACACTTTTTGATCATTTTGTTTTTGATTTCTTCATTGCCCTTTTAAAGCAAGCGGAAAAAGAAAGGGAAAAAGAAAAGGTACTTATTCTCGTGTGTTGGTTTTGCATGGATATTTTGTCTTTTCATTGTTTTATTATTGCTACTTAATTTTGTCCATCGTCTTCTCTTTTATCTCATTCATCTGTCACTTTTTTTTTTTTTTTTTTTAAAAACATATGTAAACCTTATTCAAATAAGTAACATCTTATTGTCTCTCCCCATGGTGTCTTCTTTGTTAAATATTTGAAATTGTCTATTTGAACTTATTCTTCTTTACTCTAATTATTCACTTTTTTTTTCTTGCTATTGCTATCAAATATGTTTTCTATATTCTCTCGATAATTCTTCTGTTTTCTATCAAGAGTCTCTTTTCTTCATCTCCCTGAAAGATTTTGTATTCATTTTCATATTTCTGATTTTATCTTATAATAATATTCTTTTACTTCTGTTATTAATAATTCTCTTTTAATTAAACTACACTTTAAAAATTGCAAAACTAAGGAATATTGGAGGCTCTCTGTTAGGCAGTGTTGGATTTACCTTTAGGCTTAGCAGGCTGAAGTCATGGGCCTCAAAATCTAGGGAGACTCCAGCCAAGGTGTATAATATTTTTGACATAGTCATAGGCCTTTTTTATGCATGCTTTCATAATGCATTGTAAACTCTAAACCAGTGTTTCTTATCCTTTGTTACTTCTTTTAGACTAATGAAAACTCTGGGGTGCACTTGAAATTTTAATAAGAAAAAATAAGTTCTGAAATTTAAAACTAGAAAAATGATAAAGATGTCCCCTGAAATAAGCATTTATTTTTAAGCCATTGAATGGCTTGGTGTCTCTAGTGTTTAAAAAATAAAGATTTCTTTAAATATAAAAATTTTTGTTAACTTGGGGTGCATCTTGCTACCTTTCAGAGTGAATTAGTTTATCTGGGTGCACCATTTGAGAAACACAGCTCTAAACAATCCTTTAGTAATTTTAAACTCCCGTCATCATCCTCAGCATTACTCAAATTGTTTAATTTACCACTCTTCCATTTTCCTCTATTCATGAGAATGGGAGTTTTAGAGAGGCCTCACAGGTAGAATAACCTAGGGCCTCTCTTCATCTAAATCTGGTCCCTTTCATTAAGATTTTATATCAATTTGTTTTGTGTTTTTGAGTTCTTAATTTTATTTTCTCAATACTTTCCAATCATTTTTTTTTTTTTTTTTATCCTAAGTTAAAATTATGGTGTTTATTCATTTCATGCATGCATTCATCTTTTTATGTCACAGATGGTCAGTAATATCAGTATTTTGGAATTTTTTTGTTTTTATATTGACATAATCCCAAGAAATTAAAAATTACAGAAATTATTATCAGAAAGTATCAAAATAAAAAAACTACTTTATAAATCAATACACTTTACCGCTGTGTGGAAATGTGTTTTCTTTTTTTACACAGCTCTGGTCTTTCCTTTTGGGGAACATACACGGTTATTGATATGCCAATAAACAAAAACAACCAACCAATCAACCTTCTATGGAAAGAGCTGGTCAAAAAGTTAAATTTCTTTGCTTAGCTTAGACGTTTCCAAACTTAAATCTATTTCTGTTTACCTTTTTTTCAATCTTCTGAAAAAGCTCTTCAAACAAAAGTTTATTTTCTTGATTGTTTTGTTAATATTGCAGTTGTCAATTAATTGTTAATTGTCAACTGAATCAAAGACAGATCTATTCTACGAAATAGGTACAAGTTTTTATTTGGAGGGGGACAGTTTAAGAGGGAGGGAAAAAGTTCACTTTTACTTTCTATTCATTTTGATTACATTGTTATTTCTCTTATTCACATTGAATCTTTTTCACTCAGACTTTTCATATATTCTGCCCAATATTTCTGTTTATAAATTTCTGATTGCTCCAAAATATTGTCACATTCCTTTTTCTTACTTGTGTCTTATATCTTTCTTGTTCAAAGCAAGCAGAAAAAGATAAGGAAAAAGATAAGGTACTTTTCTTTGTTTCGTGAAACTTATCTCCTCCTCTTGCTATTGGTGTATTTCAGTAAATTTCTGGTGTCAACAAAAGTGCAAGTTAGCACATGTACACTTCATTTCTTTATATATATATATATATATATATATATATATATATATATACACACACACACATACATACACAGACTACAGTTTAAAAATTTGAGGAAACACCTGGTAATTTTTTAAATTTGCCAAAAACGTAGTTTTGTTATAAGAGAGAATTATTATACATGTTCGAAAAAAAAAAAAGTGAGACATGATTTTTTTATTAGAAAAAAGACAAAAAGAAAAAAAGCATTTTATTAAATTTTGCTCTCATCAAAATATCCTCCTTTAGCCTTGATTACTGCACAAATTTTTGGCATTTGTTGCAAAAGTTTCTCAAAGTATAAGTTTGAGAATTGATTCTATTTATTTTTTCAATGACACTAAGAGCTCTTTTTCATTTTTTTTTTCCTCACTCTTCTGTCAAATTCATCCCATACTAATTCAGAGAGGGTTCCTTCAAACTTTAGAACTGCAGTGTGTATGTATGTATGTATATATATATATATATACATACATATACACACACACACACACACACTGTATCAAAAATACTTTTACAAATTTTGGCGGTGGATTCTTCACACCAAAACAAGGATAAAAGTCCATATAAACATATGTCCACAAACCCTTTGTTTTTGAGTTATTAAGTTTAAAGAAAGTTTACAGTAGATGGTGCTGTTTTGGCATATAGACTAGGTTATATTTGTAATTCATGTACATTTGTGGCTAGTCTGTCTACACTGTTTAACGTATGTAGTAGTGAGTTAACTGAGAAGTGTTCCATTTTACAATGGCAGGATGTTCATATTATTAGCAGGCAGATATGATTTTTACATACAGCCACATGAATGATAATGTACATGGGGCTGCACGGCTGCATCAGAATCCATTTCCAGACTGAAGGCAGTTGAGTCATCCAACATTTGCTGCTGTTTATCATCAAGTTCCTGAGACAGGATCCATGGCACCACAATCTATGGATCGAGGAAGACCGAGATCCGCTTGTACTCTTGACCACAAAGAACATATTCTACAGGCCGTCAGAGACAATCCGGGTATCAGCACATGTCAAGTGGCCCTAGGATGTCATACATCTTATAATACCACATAAAGGATACTCCAAGAGCAGCTCCTGTATCTGTATCATTTGCAATGTATACAGGGTCTTTCGTCCTCTGATCACTCACCATGCAAGAACTTTTGCCAATGGTTTATTGCACAAACTGCCAATCCATTGTCTGTCTCTTCAGTTTTGTTTACAGATGAGGCAACATTTGGAAAAGATAAAATAACAAATTTACACAACCAACATTTGTGGGCAGATACAATGCAGGCTAGACATCAACATCAATATTTCTGAGATGAGGTATTGTAATTACTTACTATTTACATTGTTTGGACTGTTGTCCTCGTCTTTCTTGCCATATTCACAACGTTTCGGCTGTTGTATGCTCCAACCTTCTTTCAAACTGAACTCTACTGGGGTAGATTGTTCTACCACTGCAGTAGCCAGTTATTGAACTCACAACTTTTTTGGCCAAATCACTGAATCCAACCAACTCTGTTATCATGTGTCCTCGGAGCATACAACAGCT
Source organism: Acanthosepion lycidas (assembly GCA_963932145.1). Lineage (NCBI taxonomy): Eukaryota > Metazoa > Mollusca > Cephalopoda > Sepiida > Sepiidae > Acanthosepion > Acanthosepion lycidas. The sequence continues at coordinate 4,787,118 of OZ010596.1, forward strand.
GAAACATTGTGAATATGGCAAGAAAGATGAGAGAAACAGTCCGAACAATGTAAATAGTGTAAATAACACCAGCATCAGTTTACGATTAATGTGTGGGATGGAAATGTAGGTGACTGTTTGGTAGGTCCATATGTTTTCCCAGCATGTCTTACAGGAGCTGTCTACAGAGACTTTATTTTGAACACACTTACAGGCCTGCTAGAGGATGTACTCACGTTAATACAAAGATGCATATGGTTCATGCATGATGTGGCTCTAGCACATTTTAGTCATGTTGTTCATGATCCAATGTCTGACATCTACCATGAAAGATGTACAAGTAGGGGATGATCGGTTTCATGGCCTGCATGTTCCTCGACCTCAATCCTTTGGCTTTTTATCTGTGGGGCCACCTAAAACAATTGGTTTATGCAACAGATATTAATAATGCAGGGAGGCTCCATCAATGCAAAACCATTTGACACTGTGTGGGAGTATTTGAAAGAGTCCGCCAGTCAATGATCCAATAGGTGCATGCGTGTGGAGGACATTTTCAACATTTGTTATGAGTTATTTCATCTCAGAAATATTGATGTTGAAGTACAATGATGGCCTTTTGAACATGTGTTTATATGGACATTTTATCTTGTTTTTGGTATAAGAAACTCACTCCCTAAGTTTGTAAAAGTATTTTTGATACACTGTGTGCACCTATATATATATATATATATATATATATATACACACACACACACACACACACGGGATACTTCAAAAGAATGCTTCCTATTTATTCCCATGGAACCAACAACAGATACAAGAAGCACTGTGACACTACAGCTGAAGCATATGACCTAACCCACTTCTCAAACTGTTCACATGCATTGTTTGGTCTCTATAAACATTCACCAAATGTTAGTATGTGCAGTTTTTCTACAAGAAAAATATCTTGTGATGTAACTCTGCCTTGTTCAAATTCCCATGTTGGATATCATTTAGCCAAACTCCCCCATAGCTGCTATCTGCAACAAGGCAAAAACTATTAGATTATTATTTATCAACCTCTGTTGCCATTCTGCAAACACTTGCTTTTGATATCATGGTTCAACATAATAAACTGGGAGGCATTACTTTTGGAGAAACCCTAAAATATATTCTTAAAGACAGCAAGAATTCATTGAAACATCTTTTATTAAAATCAACTGAAAAGGTCTGTTGGTCTAATTTTTTTATCACATTTTCAGTTTGTGTATAAATTGTTTCATATCCAGAATAAATTTATCGAGAAACTATCCAAAACTAAACCATTTTTATTCATTATCTGGAATGTTAATGCTATCACTGTCATAGAGAAATGTTTTTATTATCTTCATCCTGCCATTTTTGGAAAGTTAGAATGGTTGTTTAAGAGAAATGAGTGCATTAAGAAGTCACAAGACTTGAAAGTGCTTCACAATAAACATATTAAATATCTTAACATGGGGAAATTATAATAAAAAAATAAATTAAACACAGGCCTTGTTTGATTTTAATAAATTGGTTTAATAAATATAATGTGATGACTTGTCATATTTCCTGCCATCTAGTGCACATTTTTTATCCAAAATATTGCCTCAAGAATAACACTGTGCCTTATATCATGAAGGTCATCATTTGGAATTGGCTTACAGATTAAGGTGGTGGGCTGCTACCCACATATCCCATGATGCCTCATTCTCTAAAAATGTTGATTTTTTTTTTTTTTTTTTTTTTTTTTTTTGTGCGTGTGTTTGTTGAGATGTTTGTGGGTTTTTTTTTATGTGAAATATGTCTATGTTTAAATGTGTGTGTGTGTGTGTGTGTGTGTGTCTGATATTGTATTTCACTTTTCTTATTGGTGTACATTCTTTGTCTGCAACCCCACCCATTTTTTATACTTAAAATCCAACTTGAACATAAATAATCTTTAAGCTTAGCAAAAAGTTCAACTCTATCAAGATTGGGTTATTTTTTTACATAAAAATTGCAGGAATAGTTAATTTTTCTCCTTAAATTTTCAGCTGTAATTTTGCAAGATTATACTTGCATTTATCAAACTGTTTAACCATTAATAGTTTCTCATTATTTTATAAATAAGATGCTTAGCTAATATTCTTGAGTGTCAACTTAAAGATTTTCTCCTTATATTTTGGTATTAAAATCTATTTGCATTTGAAAACTTGTATCATCATTCTGAACCGACCATTTCTAATTGTATTTCAATATTTTATTTTACTTTATTTTTTGAATAGTTTCTCATCCCTTTTTATATTTCCTTCAAGTTTTTTGAAGGCAAATTTTCTTGGTTTTGCATTCCCCCCCACCCAATTTTTCTTGAACCACTTTAATGATTTGAATTTCACTGTTAAAACCATAGTTATGTTGATGAAACTTGAATTTTTTTTTTTTTTTCTTTCTTCATACATTTATATGTTCACATCAGTATTACTACAAGATGCTACAAAAATGACAGTGTTGATTTTTTGAAAGCCCAGTGTTAGTAAATTTTGAAGTTCAGCATTTGTGACTTTTTGGACCATTTCTAAAATAAGATTGGCTTACTCATGAGAAGGAAGTCAGTTCTAAATTAGTAGAATTGAGCCTTCAAATGTCACCTGATTTGCTACTTGTAGCTCAGTTTAGCAACTCCAATTTCAAACTTGAGAGGAAAGCTTACTTTATGACCAACAAAATGTGATAAAATATTTGACAATTAAATTAAAAATTGTAATTATATTATTAATGTGGATTTCTTTGATTCAGTTTCTATTTTATATGTAAATATAAGATATAAAATATTTTGTTTAGAGGCAATTTTTAAGAACTGAAAACTTGTCAGCTAAATTTTGCTTTATGTATGTAAGAAAATAAATACCTACCAAGTGCTGAAACTTTTCTCACATAAAGAATGTCAACATGACCTTGGAAATATTAGTTTGCTTGAACAAGTTTTTATTCTTTTTCTTTTTTTTTCATTTTTATTTTGATATATTAAATTCATTGGCCTATTAGTTTTAATTCAATATTCTTATTTTTACTGAAATTCTTTTGTGTTAGGTTGGTGCAAAAATAATGTCGTTTTTTGATCTTCAACTTCAAAAGAAGAACAACATTATTTTTGCCCCAACCTAATAATATACTCATCTTTGTTGTATATATATATATATATATATATATATATATATATATATATATATATATATATATATGTGTGTGTGTGTGTGAAACAAGATTTTGACTCGTGTCTTCAACTCTCTTCATATGGATAAATCAAAGACTTTGTTTGGAGGTTACAATAAAAGAACATAGCTTTTTACACTATTAATCAAAGTTTGTATGTTCAGTTCCTTGTTAGTTCCTTTTCTGCAGGTATTTGAAAGATCTCTTGGAGACCACTATTAAAGATATGGAAGACCTGTTTGGAAGAACAAAATTCCTATATATTGCTGCACAGATGACTTTCATGAATTCATCTTGAAATATATTTATTCAGTTTTAATGCAAGAAATATATTGGAATAAAACACCTATTTTTTTTTTTTTTTTTTTTTTTTTTTTTTTTTACTTTTGGAAGTGAGATTGCATTAAGCACAAATGTAGAATTCTGAAATTTTTTTTTTTTTGTTCTTTTTATTTGTATCAGTTAAACAACAGCTCTGTACAGTGGACCCATTTTCATTTCACTTTTATAAATGTCTAACTCGTTTATACAACAGTTTTTGCTTGATTAGATTTACTTTTAAAAAGTTGACTTAACTATAAACCTGACATATTCTCTGTCAATGACAATATCTGTACTGATTTTAAGTTGTAAGACACTCAAATAAAAATGTTAGGCTGGAAAATGAGATGAGCTGAAAATGAAATTGTTAGAACTGGAAAAGTGATATCTACAATTTTATCCTCACACATCCTTGCAAGAATCAAACTTTAGCAACATTATCCTAGTCTAGAATTTAACATTAAAAATGACTTTAAAAGAAAAAAATCTGGAAAGTCCAGGAAAATAAGAAAACAAAATTATTGAATTGGTGAAAGTGGTAATGTTAAAAATAGAATTAGTCATTTTAGTGAAATTACCCAATGTTAGTCAAATTACCAAACATCCCTGATAGATTTTTTTATGAAAATGAAGGTGACATAGTTCATTAAAAAAATAGGACATTCAACTTTTTTACATAACCGAAATACAGGGTCACATAGTTGAGATCACATCTGCCAAAACATATGGCAAAAATCTGGCTTCAAATCACATGAGCTCTTCTCAGTTTGTAGGTAATCAGTTTAGAACTTAAACCTTTTTGACACTGATAAATATCAACTCTATAATAATATTCTAGAATTTGAGATGTGTAAAGATAATAACCTAAAAGCAGTTTCAGGTAAATACCAATTTGAATGTTTTTATAAAAATAACAGTAATTCATTGTTATCTCTTACTAGTTTGCTTACATGCCGTTTTGCTGATGGCAAGATGATCAAATTCTAAATCTAAATTGTTTGTTGTCTATTTAAAATAATACATTTACTAGGAACTATATTCAGTTTAAATACAAATGAAATCATAAAAATGTCTTTAATGGACTGCAAATAATTAACAATAAGATATTAAGTCTATCTCACTGTAAGTAAGAAAGAAAAGCTGATTACTTTTTTTAATCTTTCACAGCCATATACACATGTAAACAAAGGTTGGTGGACATGAAGCTGTTAAATTTTTCTTTTCCTTTATTTTTTTTCTTGTTTCCAACTTTGATTGCCCAGCTTGGGGTAGGGGTTGTCCAAACTGAATGGCAGGGCAATGTATTATTGCAATGTCTTATTTTGGACTGTCAAATTGTGTGTGCATGCATGCACTTGTTTGTACATTAAATTACACATGTAAGTCATTTATGAAGTTTCACACATAGGCAGTGTATGATCTACAGAGGATCAACTCTTTTCTAATATATATTTCTTATCTATTAGCTCTATTATGTGTAATTGCAGAAGATTAGGGTTAACCTCTGACTCGGACAGAGGAGGAAAAACTGTTTTCTTTGCATCTGACTATGAAATAAACTACTTTTTTTTTTCTTTTTTTTTTTTCTTAATAGACTGTAATTCTGTCCAATCTGATTTTGTTTTAAAAGTAGGAATCCTATTATGATTGGGTGGCAGATAAGAAAAAAATTTAAAAATACCAAAATAATAAGAATAAGGATATTAGGGAAATGAGTTGAAAATTTGATCAGTTAATCTGCTTGCATAGAATGTGAAATATCCAAAACAAAATTCAGATTAAAAAACTTTTATTTGATGTTTTTGCTTCCATGTTTTTCCAAACAAGGACTTTTCTTTCCTTGCTAATTCTTTTTTCTTCCTTGTTACTTCTCTTGAAGAACGGAACTATCAGTGATCTCCGCCAGTCTATTGGTGATATCTTCTTCTCTTGGACTGGTTCCAAAATGGTGTGGTATGTTCCACCCACACCACCATCCAAAAATCCGGTTGGTAGTGCTTTATTCTTCTGTTTGTGTTTTTCTTTTTTTTACCTACCATTTCCTGTTCCTTTCTGACTCTTTCATCAGAATTTTAAAAAAAATATTTTTGAGGCTTTTATCACTATGGCACTTTTTCCTTGACTTGTCACTTGTCCGATTAATGGCTGACTTCCATCTTTAGGTTAACATTTGCTTTAGTGAACAAATGCATTTTTAAAGGGAAATCTATTTTTCTTATGTATTTTCATGGCCTTTTGGTTATTTCTTCAATAAAGTAACATGTTATGGTTTTGAATGAAATTTCAATTCCCAATAATGGGACCATTGCTTTATATCTGTTTCTATGCAATTAGCAGGCCTTATTTCATTAGTTCATAACATTGATAATTTTAAAATCCCGATCATGAGTCCTATAAACCATCAGTGTTGTAGAGGCACCTCATGTACTACAGTCATTGCTCCAGTGTGGTTACTGGGGTAAGCTAGCCTGGCAGAGCCCAGTTCTCTCCAGGCTGGTTTGAATTTAGTTTTTCTTCTCCTAGACTGGCTGTCACCCAAGGCTATATGACCCAGTCAGACCTGCTGTTTTACCCATAGCTAGGGGGAGAAGAGGTGGATTCATACCTTTCCCAAGATTATTAGCATGTAAGTGAATGTAATGAACTTGACTGGAATTCAAACTTAACTCTCTGATTCCTCAATCCAAGCCGCTATCCATTACTTCACTATGCCTCCATTAATTTTAAAGTGTGAAAGCCTAAAAAGAACAAAAAATGATAGTTCCATTTTTTTTTTTTCCTCTGTGACAAGAACTTAATCCGTTGTTACAGAAATAAGACAAAAACCTGTGTCACACTGTTTTCAGGAAAAAAAAGAAAATGTAATTTAATATTAAAAAAAAAAAAATCTTTATAATCTGCTGTACTTGAAAATTACATATTTGCATTAAAACAAACAAAATAACAGGGTCTAGTGTAGTGTTCAATTTACAATGTAAACTGAATATACTGCCATAAAAATGGACAAAAAGTTAAGGTCCAGTTTTGCTTTTTATGTATATTAGTTGTAAATCAAACCCCTGCTTCAAAGTCACTTCATTTGCTCCTGCTTGTAAATTAGTTTTTTTTTCCTAACATTTAAATTTTCCAAAGAAATGAAAGTCACATCTGAAGAAAGCAAATCAAACTACATAAGAAAAATGCATTTCCCATCTAAAGCATGGTAGTTCACTAAACAGACACTTAACCCTTGTTCTATTTGATCAACATAGCTTAATTTTGATTCTGGCCTTTTTTCTTCTACTGATTGGTCTTGTCTCTTCTACTAAATATTGTTGTTGTTAATACTAGTTTCTTTCTGTTAAATTTAATTGCAGTTTTGAAACCCTAACCAATTACCTTAAAACCACTTGACCTCATTCTCTATCTTGTTCTTTTCCTTTTAAACATTTAACTGTTCATTATCATTATAATCCCATTTTTCACTAATGAAGCTCAAATTGAAATGAGAAGAAGGAAAACTTTAACAGAACAATATTCAAATTTTGATGAAAAATTCAAATATTGGTCCTGAAATTATGGGATGAAGGGAACAAAATTATTCACAAGACTTAATATAAGTCTGGACATTGTTCCAATGTCAGTTCTCAGCATATTCAAAAGAATTACAAAATCATTGGGAACAAACAAGCAAAATGGATAAAAACCGAAGACAAAACTAGGCATAAGCAGTGGAACTTTTAATACCAGGAGAGAACTTTTTGATCATTAAGGCCCTCCATACCTGAGGAAGGCAAAACAATGATGTTTATCTATAATATAAGGAATAATGACAAACCCAAGAAGATGATACAATCCTGAGTTTGGGAAAGAAGTATTTGAATTGACTTCTTTTTAAGATGAAGAAAAAAAAAACCAAGCAGAGAGAGAGAGGTAAATGTAATTAAATCTGAAAGAAAAACTATAATATATATATATAAAAGTTACATTATGAAATGGACAAAGTCCAACAATTATTTAAGACATTTTTTATGTTTATACAGTTTTTTTTATAGATACAAATATTTAAGTAAATGCTCTGTTTATAATAAACTGTAAACAACATTTCCCGGCCTGAATATCAGAGAAAATGTCTTAAATAATTGTCGGACTTTGTCCATTTCATAATGTATGTCATTTGTTTACATTTGGATACGCATTGAGCAGATATGAATGAATGAGAGAAAATCATGGAGAATTGTGTTTAAAAACAGTAAAATCGACCTTGCTAACCGAATGCTCTTCTGTGGCCCAATCGGTTAAGGCACGTCAGACTATATGATGGTTCCATATAGGATACAGGTTCGATTCCTGTTGGAGGATGCATATATTCTATGAAAATTTCTCAGACATTCAGGCTGGTAAATGTTGTTAATACTGTTTATTATAAGCAGAGCATTTACTTAAATATTTATATCTATAAAAAGAACGTATAAACATAAAAAATATCTTAAATATAAAAGTTAGGACAAGACTTGCTGAAAATATTTTCCTAAGTAGATCTTGTATTTATTCTCATTCTGTTTTGTTATTCTACAATTAATTTATTGTAATTACAAGTATAATAATTCTAATGTGTCTAAACCAACAAATCATATATATATATATATAAAGCTCCACTTAATGGGGTGGGGGAACTATTAGGTTGGTGCAAAAATAATGATGTAATAATGTCGTTTTTTGACGTATTTTTTAACGTCAAAAAACGACATTATTACGTCATTATTTTTGCACCAACCAAATACTTTGGTATTTTTTTTTATTAATTCTAGTCCTTAAACAAATGATATTGATGAATTGGATTTCTGTTTTGGACATTGAGATTCCATTGCTGTGTGAATTTTTGTTAGAATATTACAAACAAGTCTTGCCCGAAATAAAGTTGAGTAATTTGATAGGCACAATCATAACATAGGATATGCACTCAGTGTTGATGGCAGACATGGAAAGAAAACTGTGTGAAGTCCTAGAGAAGGTAATAAAGGAAAGCTAGAAGAAAGGACTAATCATCAATCGTGAAAAGGTGGGATGGATGGCTGTCAGTAAGAGGAACAGTTCAAGATGTGATCTATGAATTGGAGTTGTCAAAATTAAACAAATATATCAATTTAAATATTTGGGAAACATTTTAAGAGAGGACAGAAAATGTGACACCAAAATCGAAATATGCCTTCCAAAAGCTAAGCAAAGAAACAGGAAAATTTAGTTAGAAACAAAGTAAAGTGTTGAATTGCTATGTAATAGGAACTCTCCTATAGAGCAATGAATGCTGGACAATTTCTTCACAGATGAAAAGGAGACATGATGCAACAGAAATCTTGTTTCTACAGAAGACAAAAGATGCTATGGATAGGGCACATGAACAATAAGGAAGTTTTAAGGAAGATGGAGACAACAAGGAAACTTGTAATCAGAAACAGACAATTGAAATTTCTGGAGTATATATAATAAGGAAGGAGAGCTTGGAGAATTTGACACTCACAGGGACAGGTTGAAGCAAGAGCTACAGAGAGGAACAGCTTGTGTAAACGGATAGCAGAACTGGAAATTGGATGGAGAGTAAAATGAGAAACCTAGATTTACAAAAGAGGGGAAGTTGTTTAGAGCCATGATCGCTTGCATACAGAAGGGACATGAAATAATAATTTGATGGAGATATGCAAATTGTTGCATGTTTAATATATGTGACTGTTTTATTTACAACCTCGCATACAAATGTGGAAAGAATAATAAAAGACCAGCTGTCATAAATTCAAGTTGAAGAAACATCAAAAGATCATATCCAAAATGGAATCGGACAAGTCTGTTATGGCAGAGTGTATTAATAGAGAATGTTGCTGGAAAGTGAGAAAATTGAAATAATCAGCAAGTTAGGCCAATATGGAATTCAACTTGGTCTGGAATTCCTGGCTTAGTGAAGAAAGGATTTGAGAACATTTTTGCATTGAAATTGTCGAATGAGCCACATTGCAGATGTTACTGAAAATGGAATAGCCTTTATTACAAAACATTGATGTGAACATTTTGCAGCTTCTGCTTTGCACTGTCTAAAGAGGCCGTTTCTTTTAATATGCATAGAACACCTGAAGAAGGAAGATAGAACACCTGAAGAAGGAAGGCCAGTGAATAATTTGGCTGAAATGTTCTCTCAACAAAATGAAAAGTCTTGAAATAAGGATTACTTGTCTCTCTCTCTCTCTCTCTCTCTCATATATGAAACGTAGTTGTCATCTTTGATAATGGCTTATGTAAGCCGAAAGCTTAGATTTAAACATGTATCAATATGGTGATTTCCTTTCGTCTTTCAATGATAATGTTATTAAGCTTATCAGACAATATGAAAGGAACTTACTTAAAATAGACAAAACTTGTCTATATTATTTAATGAAACATGCCTCAATGAAAAATTGCTGCCTAAATATACACACATACACATATATATATATATATATATATATATATATATATATATATATATGAATGAAATCAGGCATCTGGTAATTCTTTGATACTCTCCATGTTTATTTCTAATTGCCAGGAAACAGTATACTGTCCAGATCACTTATACACTGTCACTCAGCTGGGAGTGAAATCTTTGGTCTCCAAAATTTTGTTGTTTAGTACAAACAATTGTTCAATTAAGAGCAAAGATTTAGTAGTTACTAATTACAAGTCAGACACAGCATGTTTTCCAACTGTAACAATTACTGTTAGTCTTAATTACCCACCTTTTAATAACACCTGATAAGTAAACAGGTCATTGATGGTACCCCTCCCTCAACATTTTTGTTTTTTTTTAATAGACAGCTGTTATGCATGTTATCACTTTTTCACCTGGTGAGTTATGATATACTCACCTGTTGGTTTCACAGATTGCTTTTTAGCCTCAAGGTGTTCACTTTAGAAGTAGTTGAAAACCTTCAATGCTGTTATAGAGATTCATTATCTTAATATTTAGTTGCATGGAAAGCATTTTTTGTCTTCCAAGTAGAATACATTTTTGATAACACTGTTTTTCCCTTTTTTGTTTCTCTCTTTTCCCTTTTTTGTTTCTCTCTTTTCCCTTTTTTGTTTCTCTCTTTTCCCTTTATTGTTTCTCTCTTTTCCCTTTATTGTTTCTCTCTTTTCCCTTTATTGTTTCTCTCTTTTCCCTTTATTGTTTCTCTCTTTTCCTTTATTGTTTCTCTCTTTTCCCTTTATTGTTTCTCTCTTTTCCCTTTATTGTTTCTCTCTTTTCCCTTTATTGTTTCTCTCTTTTCCCTTTATTGTTTCTCTCTTTTCCCTTTATTGTTTCTCTCTTTTCCCTTTATTGTTTCTCTCTTTTCCCTTTATTGTTTCTCTCTTTTCCCTTTATTGTTTCTCTCTTTTCCCTTTATTGTTTCTCTCTTTTCCCTTTATTGTTTCTCTCTTTTCCCTTTATTGTTTCTCTCTTTTCCCTTTATTGTTTCTCTCTTTTCCCTTTATTGTTTCTCTCTTTTCCCTTTATTGTTTCTCTCTTTTCCCTTTATTGTTTCTCTCTTTTCCCTTTTTTGTTTCTCTCTTTTCCCTTTTTTGTTTCTCTCTTTTCCCTTTTTTGTTTCTCTCTTTTCCCTTTTTTGTTTCTCTCTTTTCCCTTTTTTGTTTCTCTCTTTTCCCTTTTTTGTTTCTCTCTTTTCCCTTTTTTGTTTCTCTCTTTTCCCTTTTTTGTTTCTCTCTTTTCCCTTTTTTGTTTCTCTCTTTTCCCTTTTTTGTTTCTCTCTTTTCCCTTTTTTGTTTCTCTCTTTTCCCTTTTTTGTTTCTCTCTTTTCCCTTTTTTGTTTCTCTCTTTTCCCTTTTTTGTTTCTCTCTTTTCCCTTTTTTGTTTCTCTCTTTTCCCTTTTTTGTTTCTCTCTTTTCCCTTTTTTGTTTCTCTCTTTTCCCTTTTTTGTTTCTCTCTTTTCCCTTTTTTGTTTCTCTCTTTTCCCTTTTTTGTTTCTCTCTTTTCCCTTTTTTGTTTCTCTCTTTTCCCTTTTTTGTTTCTCTCTTTTCCCTTTTTTGTTTCTCTCTTTTCCCTTTTTTGTTTCTCTCTTTTCCCTTTTTTGTTTCTCTCTTTTCCCTTTTTTGTTTCTCTCTTTTCCCTTTTTTGTTTCTCTCTTTTCCCTTTTTTGTTTCTCTCTTTTCCCTTTTTTGTTTCTCTCTTTTCCCTTTTTTGTTTCTCTCTTTTCCCTTTTTTGTTTCTCTCTTTTCCCTTTTTTGTTTCTCTCTTTTCCCTTTTTTGTTTCTCTCTTTTCCCTTTTTTGTTTCTCTCTTTTCCCTTTTTTGTTTCTCTCTTTTCCCTTTTTTGTTTCTCTCTTTTCCCTTTTTTGTTTCTCTCTTTTCCCTTTTTTGTTTCTCTCTTTTCCCTTTTTTGTTTCTCTCTTTTCCCTTTTTTGTTTCTCTCTTTTCCCTTTTTTGTTTCTCTCTTTTCCCTTTTTTGTTTCTCTCTTTTCCCTTTTTTGTTTCTCTCTTTTCCCTTTTTTGTTTCTCTCTTTTCCCTTTTTTGTTTCTCTCTTTTCCCTTTTTTGTTTCTCTCTTTTCCCTTTTTTGTTTCTCTCTTTTCCCTTTTTTGTTTCTCTCTTTTCCCTTTTTTGTTTCTCTCTTTTCCCTTTTTTGTTTCTCTCTTTTCCCTTTTTTGTTTCTCTCTTTTCCCTTTTTTGTTTCTTTATGAGGGAGCAATTTTTTCATTTTTTATTTTATTTTTTTTTGTTAGACATTTTATTTCCTGTATCTTTCCACTGGTATATGTTCTCATTAAAGGACCTTTCTCATCATTATTTTCCTTGTTAAGCTGAGAATGACTACGGTATATTGAATTCTCTATGTATGTCACGTCACAGGTAGAATTTTATTAATGAAATAAAAAAAAAAAAAACAATTTTGTTCATTTGAATCCATAAAGGGACAAATTATGTCAGTAGTGGGGCAGAGAGAAAAAAAATTAAAATTAGTCAATTTAAGAAAAAAAAAAAAAAATTCTTATTTTTGAAAACTTATTAAAATTATTGCAAATTACTATGAAAACAATTTACTACAAGGCATTATTAATCATTTCTGTGTAATAGCTGTCATATGAGCAAAACCTTAAATATCTAATAAAACAGTTTGCTTAATGGTTGAAGTAATTGGCTACTTTTTTGCTCATGGTCAGTATTAATCCAGATAAGAATCAGGATTTCATACACTGACTTGACTCTTCTCAACTAAAATTGGTACAACATAATCTTGTATTGCATTTTATTTTTATATCTTATATTAAATTAAATAACCAATGATATCATAGGTATGATTTATTAAACAAATCCTGAACAACATTCAACCACTGTAAGAAATTCAAAGTAGTTCATTATGTTCTGTTAGATAACTTATGCCAAATATTAACATCAGAGGTATTATACCCTGTCATGTGTACTTATTACCTATTCTTTCTGCACTCACAGAAGAATATATAAAACCTCATACACATACTGCGTTGTGATAATATAATAATTCTTTAATCCAATTAAAGCAATCTGTGTAAATCCTTCATAGGGCTACAAACAAGTGGAAATTGCCATGGTAATATCTCTGCTTACATGAAATGTAATAATTTAATAAATAAATTTTTTCAATATTTTATTTCCTTAAAAATCTGTTAGCACTTTGTAGACTTTGCACCTGGAAGAAAGTTCTAGAATAAATTGGCTGAAACACTATAACAAGAAGTAATACAAAGATTGAGTTGAATTGTCATGCAATTATTGGGAGTCAACTGTTTTGGCTCAATGACCCATATAAGTATTAATGTGCCCTTATATTCTTATTTTTATAAAGAACCTCTATTATTTATTTGTGCTATAAATTTAGCTGATATTTTAAAAGCAAATGTAAAAGCAATTTAATCTAATTCTTATTTTTCAAGTTTATGAATTTGTTTTAGGAGACAACAGGCAAAAATAATTATAAGTCATATAGCAGTTCTAATAAAAGAATCTTCATCTTTAAAATAGATTTAATTTTTATAAAGTTTTTCTGTCTTTTAGTTAAATCAGATGAAATATTGGTTCTTAAAATTGGCTTACTTTTTTCAGGTTCAATGTCATAATGTTTCATAAGTTTTGGTTGTTAAATAAACAATATCATTAACCTGGATTGATTTTTTTTTTTTTTTTTTTTAAATAACATTCTCTGTTTTTTTTTCTTTTTCAAAAATTTGTTTGATTCCATTGAAGTATTTCTGTGATCCCTTTTAATCCTTCTTTGGTAAAGATAGATTCTTTTTCTAAGCAATATGCTGAACTCAAAAGTCCTTAATATTTCTATTTCGGAATGCTGGTCTTGCAGTTTTGGTTAGATACACTGTTATCTTTTCTCTCTAATCTTGAAAATGATTCTTAAGGTCAGAGATTTGTTTTTGTTTCAACTTTTTTTTTTTTTTTTTTTTTTTTTTTTTTAATTACTAACTCTATCTTTACAAAGTTTTATGCCTGAAATGTCATTTATTCTAATTAATGACCATTCCCAGATTCTAATTCTGTTATTGCCAAGGATTTCTGGTTTTGTTTTTGTTCTGTTCACTCAACTATTAAGTTCTATACTTTTTATGTCTGAGAAACAAAACTTAACAAGAAAATTGTTTCCTTTTCTCAGCTTTTCAATGTTTTTTCTTTTTATCTTTGTAAAAAGAAAAAAAAACTCTGAAGATTTCTTTTGTTTGTTCAAGTTTTCAAGTGAAAAATATTTCTTGAAAAGAATGGTAGTTGCAGACATAGATAAATGTACATTTCACTTTTTTTTCCAAATGCTTAAGGCCTTGTTTGGATGAAGAATGGATATTCTTGGAATTCTACAGATTTTTCAGAAAATTCACAATTTGGGAATCTCTTACTTCTGTTTTTGCAGATATGAAAACATTTTAATCATTTCAAATAGTATCAATCAGCTATAATTTAAATTTGGTTTCTCTAGGAACAAAAAAAAAAAAATCTTCGAAATAATATTATTAAAAATTTATCAACCCCTTAATGGATTATTCCAATTATAGACAAATTTTTTTATATTCTTTTCAGAACATTGAGTTAATTGAACCAAAATTAATTGGGTTTCCTGTTTCATTTTTAGAGTAAAAACTGAAATTTGATTTGACAATACCAAATTCAAAAGATTAATGCCAACAACCAAGGTTAGAATTTTAGCTATTTTGGAGCTAAATGTGAATTCTTTATGGTGGGAAATGTTCTTCTCTATTTGATTAAGAGAATTTTAGTTATACCTACATACTTTTTATACGACAGTATTCTAGATGTGTTGTTAGCATAATGGTTATAATGATAAAATGTGGAATTGGTAAGCCAGAGTTTAAATTCTCACCAAGTCAGTTGCATTCACTTTCATACAAATAGTTTTGGGACAAGTTCGAATCTGTTGCTTCTCCCACCCATCTATGTGATAAAATAAATAGAATAGGCTTGACTAGCATCTAGTCTAGAAAATGGAAAGTGGAGAATACAAAAGGAAACCAAATTATTTCCTTACCCAAGAAGTCCTGACAATTCACAGATAATAAAAGAAAAGGAATCTGTAGTTGCCTAAAGAGAAATGACATTAAAGAAAAAAATTCTAGCTTCCGTGATTTCATCTGGCAGCTTGTATTTGTACTGTGAGATTTTGTTATAAAAATTGATTAAAAATCTTGATTCCCTTATTACATACTTTTAATTTATAAAACTAACAAAAAAGATCTGATAATGGGTAATTATAAGTGAAAATAAATTAAGCCAGTTATCTCCCTTGTATTTGGTAAGTCTATCAATTTTCAGAATTAAAGTTTAAGCTTAAAAACGAAGAAATGTTCTTTGGAATGTTCTGTCACTGGTTTAACATAAAATTAAAAATGGACAAATTCATACTTTAAGGTATTCTCAAAATGAACCTCTGACTTTATGAAAATGTTTTTAATTTCTTTTTTTTTTTCCAATCAAAAGAAACAAGTTGCATAAAAATAGTGAAAATTATACAAAGCTTTCCATGTTAATGATACTCAAATAGAATTAATCTGAAAACGTAGCTTTGTTAAATGAATTTGCTAATAAGGTAAGTGAAATACTTGTTGATTGGTTTGTGGGTGTTTATTTTGTGGGATGATGATTTGTGTTTATTAATTGATATAACAATTGTTTTTGAATGTGCATGTGGTTTTCTTACAGTGTGGGGTTGCATTTTGTTCACTAACTACAATTAATGTGTTGTACATTGTGGAATATCTGTGAAATGATTTTGCTCTTTGCAAAATTTGATATCTTTTTGCTTAAAGAAAAAAAAAAAAAAGAAAAATCAACAGAAAATATATTTTGTTCAAACCCCACCCCAGAAAAGTATTAATTTCTTATATAGAAATTATTTCTTTATATTTTGTCACAGCAACCTCATCTATCTTTTTTTTTTTTTTTTTTTTTTCTTTTTATTTCTAACACTGGAGAATTTTTATGTAACTTTAATTTATATGGTGTGTGTGTGTGGGTAGATGCTCTGAAAGTAGTGCCTCTTATTTATTTTCTCAGAAACCATAACAAATACAGGGAATTCAATAACACCATGAGAGAGATCAATTATTTTTAACTACAAAATACTAATTATCCACAAGGTCAACAGTATTGCCTATGCCCTTTCATTTCATGGGTTGACAGCTATTAGAGGCTGTAAGAACATGGTTTGTCACAAAGCACATCTAAGTGTGCTCACATTCTCTATTTGGTCTCTGTAAACATTCAGTAAATGTTTTATGCACACTTTCATGTTAGATCCTATTTTCCCCGGACTTAAAAAAGGGATTATTGGTAGGAAGGTTCAAGCACTACTGGAGTACTAACATTGTAAGGGAAAATAATAAAATAAGAGGTGAATTTCAGAATGACATTTGTAGGTGTAATCACACACACACACACACACACACACACACATCCTGAGTATGACAATAGACTATATCTGCATCCTGGGTAAAACAACGAGCTGCATCCAACAGCATGGCCTCTGATCAGGAAGTTTTGAGGAGTGTGGAACCACCTCTTAATTGCTGGTGTTTCCGAGTCCACCCTGACCCGGAGTGGTAGCACCTGTTGGGGGTCACTGTGAAAGTGCACAAATAGGTTTTTCATACCAACAATACATTTTTGTAAAAAATTATTACCAGCAATGAATTTTTTGGGGAAAAAAAAATATATTACACATTTGGGGGGGGGGGATATTACATTTTTGAAGAAAAAATATTAGCAGCAATAAAAATATTGTCGGCCTTAAATAACCCATTGAGGTGGATATGCTGTAAAACAAACCACATCCACACACACACACACACACATCTATTTAATATACTTTATAGAATATATACATTGTGAATGTTATTAATGTTAACTAGCCTAAATGGGAATGCATCAATATTTCTTAATTAATAAAAACTTATTTAATGTAAAATTCTACCCTTATGGAAAACTGCAACACACTGAATGTTTCAATTTACTCAAAATTATATATATATATATATATATATATATATATATATAGTGCTGGTGTTAATAAGACAGTGCTCGATGTAATACAACAGAGCTCTTACGTATATATTAATATCGGTAAATACGCATATTTACTCTAATGAGTAAATGATCACATATATACAAATCAAGACATGCAATGGTTCCACAATAAGGGAGTATATCAATAATACTCAGGCCTGATAATGTGATGTTGTACATCCTCTTTGGGCATTAGCACAGGTCTGTATATTTGCATGCATAGTGATGGAGAATAGCATTCTGCAATGCATCACTCTGAAAGAAAACACCAATTTGGACCAGAGTACTGTACTCTGGTCCAAATCGGTGTTTTCAAAGTGATGTAATTTTATTTTATCATCAGTATAATTGTTACTTTTGCTATACTTTTGACAACACTTTAAGATTATATTCCAAAAGGTGTAACATCCTGTAATTCAATATTGACTTTTTTTTTTCTTTGTTTTATTTTGAAGTTATCCGGGTTTTTTTTTTCCTTCTTGTTTGATATTTGTGTTTTTTATAAACTAACTTTATTTTTTAATTTAACATTATAAAAAATCTTGTTCTCATCAATTCAGATGCTATTAATATCATCTGTTTTTGTTTACAAAGAACTGGGTATAAAAATACAGGTCTCCAGTGAATTCATAAATATTTTTACATTATATACAAGAACTCTACAAAAATTTTATTTTTTGATACAAGTCCTTTCAATGTAAAACTTTACGTTTCCTCTCATTCCTTAGTGAAACAAAGTCTTATTTTCTTTAGCACTGAGGATCCATATTGCAGACAGTACCTCACTGCACTTTTAAAATAGTTATTCAAAGCATTTCTGGATATCTGCTATTAAGATTTACATGATTCTGACATTTTTTGAATTAAGTCACCACCAATATATGAGGATACAAATAAATATCATTTTCTTGAACTAGCATCATAAAGAATAATTAAAATTAACATTTTATGTTGCATGCAGATTGTGTGAATGGCAGTTAGTAAATACCTTATTAATAAATTGCTTTTGTCTTTTTGGAAATTTGTGGTCTAACATTGTTGATGACTAAAAAAAAAAAATGATGATTGTGGCATTAATTCCTCTTGGTAAAATCTAAAGAAAGGAATAAAGTTACCAGATGAGATCCTTTGTTTTTGAACTTCTGAGCAATGCCAATATTACAAAACCAGAAAAAAAAAATGTTGATTTTTATCAGGCCGTAATTTAAAAAGAGTTTATTTGACAGTACAGAAAAAAACGTTTGAAAGGTGGAGATAGAGATGTGGACAGAAGTGACAGAATTAGAAAAGATAGGAATTGCAGTAGTTATTACTATCAGAAAATGACAACAGCAATAAGGGAACACGTAAAAATGGAGGATTTAAGGAAAGATGAAGGTTTAAAGATCTTGAGTTCATTTGTAGAGAAAAAAACTGGGAAAAGATGACATGGAAGACAATTTGGAAATGTGAAAAATTGCAGAAGAGAACAGGATCAGAAGGTTGGTGATTACGTTCACGAATTTGAAAAAAAAATATAGAATGGGATTTTAAAGAAAGTATAATGAAACATGAAGGCCACAAATTATTTAAATTTGAAGGTGAGCAATTCAAATCTTAGATATCATGTCAGTTACCATGTAGAATTGCTGGAAAAGATGTTGTTATTGAAGTGGATGTAGTCAACTCAGCCATTTTTATGTTGCTGAGTCTGAAGTCATTAAAGAATGCAAAAGCTAAGCTGAACTTAGAACAAGACAAGGCTGTATTGTTGAGCACAGAGGTGCCATTAAACTTTACCTCAAGTGGCCATTATTGTATCCCAGTGGACAGAAAAAAAATAGGTGTAAATATTGAAGAGATTTGCAATACTATCTTGAGTGAGTTGCATTTTTTGAAAGTGGGTGTCTTAAAAAAAAATCCTAAGGTAAATATACACATAAAGTAAGAACTCACTGTTTTTTATATATTTTAAAACTTCAAAATATTATCTTCAAGAATTCACTCTCTCAAATAAAACATACTTGTGAATTTAGTAATAAAAGTTAAAGAAAAATGATCTGGTAGTTTTTTTAGTTTTTAGAACAAGCCACATGCAAAAAGATTTTTGACTCATATGTTCAGATGTAGTTTTCTAACAAAGCTTTGAAAGTTTAACTTGCATTTATATGAGCATAGGGCAATAAGAAAAGTAGGAGTTGTCTCCCTTGATATAGTTCAACTTTTTAGTCAGAAAAAATACAATTTAAAACAAAAAGCCACTACATTAAATTTATGTAAATTTAGTTGAGTTAGGTGAAATTTAAAATAACCAAGTTAAAACGAAAACTTAAATCCCAACTGAATTTGTACTTTTTTTACTAATGCAAAGTCCTTATTCTATTTTAATGTAAAGCATATTGATAATTTTATCTTAATTTACTGAAATAAAAACTTTTTTAAATTTGAACTATTGTGGTTGCTTAATATTAATCAAAACAATTGCTAGATGAGTGGAAATTTTTGAAGGTCTGTATTATGGATTTTTCAATGCAAATCTATAAGATTGACTTATTACAAAAAAAAAAAAACCTTTCTAGGCTATCAATTTTAAGTAAATGACATGCATTGACTTTTAACATTTCAATAGATTTACATTATATTTAATATAAGATAAAATGCTGTCTTCGTTTCTACTTCAAGAAAAAATCCTATTTAAACAGTTGTAATATTAAATCTATTTTTCAATCTAAATGTATTATACTTTAAACATTTTCCTTTTTTTAATATTCTTACCAATTCCATTTTAGCAAATAGTTAAAATTTTATTTTGCAAGCCTCACTTGCACTTGCTCTCTCACTCTCTCTGATAGGAATGCTGAAAACTTTTCGACCTGACCCACTGTTATAAAATGTGGCCAGAGTGTGTTGAGGTTAGGGGGAAACACCTAGCTGATTACTCTCCCAAGAACTACAGGCTAACAGGAAGAGAAGGGAAAAAGAGATGGGAGGAAACAAAAACAACCCTATCTCAGAAATCCCAGCACAGTGAGTGGCAAACAACTTGAGGAACAAAATATCCAAGGGACCAAGTCTCACCAACTGCCTGCTGCTGGTTTTTCCATTGCTTTTATTGATAGTTAACAGAAGCCTGAATCTAGACAAGTTGCTAATAGGTTTATATCTGGACATGCCAAGCTGTTCTGCTGCTAACAGGGGGAACCCTGAATATAACTAGCGTTAACAGACATGCCCACACTTGATTTGGGGGCCTCTTTTACATCTGTACTGACATGCATTTAATATGCCCACTTATCAAAATTTGACTAAACATCAAAATTTAGTTGAATTGAGAAAATTTTCAGCACTCCGTTTGTAACTGTTTAACAAAAAAAAAATAACAACTCCTCCCCTCAGAATATATCCCAGGTTACCTATGCAACATTAAGGTATCTGGTAGGCTAATGTTTACCTGCAAAGTATGTAAATTATTTGTATAAAGTTACATTCCATAATAATGTAATATTAAATGAAAATTGTGCAGGCAGTTTTATATGCCATCAAATACAATTCATAAAGTGTAATTTTTCAGCTATAATGACTTCATGTTCACTGTTCACTTCTCCAGCACCAGTGTTGAACGTTTTAATTAAAAGCCCTAATTTTGAATGCAGTTTTGAGATTATCATGAAAAATACACTGCTCCTTTAGCCATGAGGTAGTCCTTAATCTACAACAACTCTATTTTTTCATTTCGCTCTGTATCAGAAGGTGCCAACCTTAGTGAATGTAATATGCAAATTAGGCTCAGATTTCTTTCTTCCACACTCTCTACCATATAAAATATTTCAAGTTACAGCTTCAATCAACAATTTTTCTCACCCCATTTTTATTTTTTATCGTCTTTACTTTTGTAACCTATTTTTTTTAACCTCTCCAAAATTTGAATTTTTTTCCCCTTTCCTTGGGGAAAAATATGGCACATAAAAAGAGTAAATTAGTTTTGTGTTATTTAATGGCATTAGTTGACTGCTCTGTCTGTTAATGATCATCTGGTCGTTACAGATGGAGTTTGCTCATATCTGATTATAAAAGAGCATTAAATTATAATCAGTAGAAAAATTTAATGTTAAAAATCTCTACAGTGATGAGATAGGAAGGTTTAATTAAAAACCTATTATCAGTAAGTGTTTGTTTATACAGAGCTGCACATTTAATTGAAGTGCATACACATGGAGAAATAAAATTTGCAAGTATTTCCTTATGAAAAAATAACCTAGCGAGCATAACATTTTACAGTGTCATCCATTTTTATTTTATTTTTTTCTCCTCATTTCCTGGCATTAATTAATATCACTTCTATAATTGTTCACTTATTCACGTCTTCCTTGAATTACCTCCCTTTGAAAAAAGACAAATTACCTATTATTCAAACATATGTTCTCATCTTTTTTTGCCTTGATAACTGTTTTGATCCATGAGTCCTCCAGCTTTTCTTAGGTGTGCATCACTCATTATTATCTTTCCTTAT
>OZ010596.1:4813663-4933663 GCA_963932145.1 Acanthosepion lycidas
CCATATATATATATATATATATATATATGCCAGAGTAACACAAATATTTGTTAAAACTGAATCTATTAAAAGTGCTCAATACAAAGTCGAAGACCAGACTTGCAGAGCTGTTTAATATATAGAAAAGGATGAAAGCTGACCAGAGCTTACTACTGCGGTTTCGACCTCTATTTTAACCCAGTTAAAGCCCCCCCCCTCACTACTTTCGTTTTCAAAAGTGTTTATGTTGTTGAGCTCTGTGTAGTTGATTTGCTGAACAAACCACCTAAGGAGACCATAGAGGTTAAAACCGCAGTAGTGTGCTCTGGTCAGCTTTCATCCTTTCTTATATATATGTACACGCACACAAAAAAAAAAATTTTTTTTTTTCCATTTTCTATGGATTATCCATGTGATAATACTTCTGTAATTCAAGGCCCCCTAAGGTAAATTTTGTTTTATGAACAATGGAGGAAAATTAATTCAAGCTTATTTACTCTTTCAAAATAAACTCAATATTTTTCTTGCTAAGAACATAAATAAGTATGAAATTATTAACCTTTAGAAACCATATCATTGCCTATTGTTGAAACTAAATAGGAAATTGATATTTTGCTTAAAAGCTTTTGAAATTTGGTGTCACTCTGTATATGTGTATATATTAGAGCAAACATGTTAAAGTATTTGTTTAGTAAATCCTACCTGTGATATGGCTTCACATATAAACATTGAAATAATAATTGAACCTATTATATAAAAGGTATTGTATATTACCTATAAGCTCCTATTTTTGAGTAAAATTTAGTTTTTTATTAATTTAGCTAATTTAGTTTTTTCACTGCTATTTTTGATATTTAAACCCTTGCTTCATGTCAGTTGTGTTTTTGTTAGTTCATAAGAAATTGCTGTAAAAGATGTTTTTATTTTGGTAAATAAAATGAAATTGATATAAATGTGTCTTTGGCACTGGCTTTTTTTTCTCTCAATATTATGTGACACTTGTGCAACAGTTTTTTCTAACATAAAAACAACTCTACAAATAAAAATGAGTAATTCTACTGAGGTTTTTCTAATTTAGAGAAATATTTGAACTTTCTACTTTGATTAAAGTCGTCTAGTGGCACTTAACTCACTTCTCTAGGGACTGTATAAATAGGCTGAATTTCTGTCTCAGTTAATATTTTTAGAAGTTGCTTGAGGGATTTTTTGGCATTAGGATACAAAAATCCACCAAAATTCAAAGAGGAGAGGGATGATTCCTGGAAAACTAAAAATTTAGCAGTTCATAGATATGAAAAATATGACATGACTAATAACTTAATTACTTACAGGTGAAGCAAGAGAAACATCTTTAAGCTGTAAAATGGGAGATATGGTTGAGAGATTGGAATGTCTACTTTAATTGCTGCAATTGATAATTTAGTTACAAACACTTGACTATTTGCTATGTATACAAAACTTTTGTTGGTCTTTGGAGACCAGAGACTGTTGAATCATATTGTAGATTTCCATCAAAGAGTAAACACAATAGTTATCTTTTATTGGATTTGTGACTGCAGATGTCAGCAGTACAAGCATATGAAATTAGCCTTGAGAAGGATTTTGTGTACAAAACAAACCTACAATAGATTCAGTTATTATTAAATAAGAGATAGTAACGGTCAAGGCTTTTGAGAAGTCTTGAAAATTCCTGGGCTGTGATAGAAATATTATAAGCAGTTATAGATTCAACAAGGGTCCTACAGCATACAACATTCTCTGAACTTCCTCTCACATGGACATTTTGAACATTGACCAGCTTTTGTTAAAAGCTTGTTTATATTAAAAGATGGTATGGGAGTATGGGACCCTGTTGAGGCAGCTGAATGACCAGTGAAAAATGGGGCAGAGACAACAGAAATACAAGACCAACATGTTATATGTGCCATTGGACTAATCACATTGCGAGAGATTGTTTTTACACTGATGAGGAGAAATAATTAAAGGATGAAGACCCGACTGTTACTACTGCTACAGTCAAGGTCATATTTATTTGGAGTGTTCAAGAAATGAAACGGGTCAGGAAAAAAAGATGTTGGTACTACAAATAAAATAAAGAAAAAAGCAAATTGAATGGCAGGAAGACCAACTATGTTTTATAGTAAACCAAAAAAAAAATAGGTTTCATTAAAATTATAGTGATTATGGTCAATGGCTAAAATAGCAAAAAACATAAAGGCTTACTGACAAGAAGTTACAAAATATTTCAAAATAAGTTCAGTCAGAAGTTGCTGGGTTTTTATGATATAGTTTACATGCCAGTTCACTGAATGGTAGTAAACAGATTTCTCTGAAGTAGATTTCTACAATAACTGACTTCACCAGCCAACTTGCTTAATTTTGGCACCAATCAATGAATACAAATACCTGGATCAAGAACTTCACTTTGTAAGGTCATCTGACCACATCAAAGAGTTCTTTGAAGTTTAAATGACTCAGAACTCAAGAAGTTTCATTCATAAAATAAATTCTCTGAACAGTATTAAATTATAAATGAAATATACTTTTACAATTTTAGTTTATCCAGCTAAAATTGGCCCTGATCTCTTGTGTAACTTATATTAAGTCGAGCCTCTTTAATGCAAACAATAAATATTGATAGGAGACACTATATTTTTAATAATCTTTGCCTCATTAACTGATTGCAATCATTATATTTAAGGGAATATTTCTAATCAATTGTATGCATCATTAAACTTGATTGAATTCCGTTGTGTTGAGTTG
Source organism: Acanthosepion lycidas (assembly GCA_963932145.1). NCBI lineage: Eukaryota > Metazoa > Mollusca > Cephalopoda > Sepiida > Sepiidae > Acanthosepion > Acanthosepion lycidas. The sequence goes on from OZ010596.1 coordinate 4,816,406, forward strand.
GTTTGCAGGTTCAAAGGATCAATAACAAAATGTGTTCAACACTAAGAATAAATGAGTAATATTAGGCAATTTGTTCTGCAGAGAAAGTTTCAAGATTTTATATATATATATATATATATATATATACACACACACACACACACACACAATATTTACATGCAGACTATTGTTGTCTTTGTTATTATCACTTTTATAATGTTAATATACACTACCAATCAAAACCTGAATTGTTTCTCTAAGTTCATAAAAAAAGGTTGATTTTGCATATTTGGATAAATAAATTCACCTATTTTGTATATATGCAAAGCCTTATATAAAATTCAAACGAATTTCTCTGCAAGCGTTATAAATTTATTTGCATATTTTTTTGAAATTTTGCTACATCCAGATGCCTTTTCTGAACTATAGAGCAGAAATTTACAAATATTTCAACTCCACTGCTTGGTAAAGGTTCAATTCCATTTAGATTAGTGGTGATTGAAATTAATTTTCAGAAACCATTAAAATGCAAAGAACTAAACAGATTAGTAATGGAAGAAAAAAAAACTTCAATGTGGTCCCAAACTTTTGGTCGACAGTGTGTGTGTGCGTGCCCCCCAGATTTTTCCCAATATCTCCGTTCCTGAAGGAATTACTCTTATCCTATGCTGACATACAAGACTATAAAAACGCTAAAAAAATTTAAATTGTGTTTTTATGCTTCCATAAATGTAACCTGATTTATAATTACCAATTATTTTTTAACTTCCGATATCACATTGAATTACCAAAGTTAAGCAACACTGAGCCCAGTCAGTACCTACATGGTGACTGCTTGGTAATACCAGGTGCTACAAACTTGTATGTGTGGGTGGTGTAATGGATAATAGGTCAGAATTGTTAATTGGAGAGTTAAGTTCCAATTCCCATTGTGTTCATTATATTCACTTACACACAAATATCCTTGGGAAAGGTATGAATACACCTCTTCTTTCCCAGCTATGGATTAATTAGTAAGACTTGTATCACTAAACCATTATTATCTCAAAAAAATAAACTTTTGACAATCTAAAATATTTTCTGGCTTTAAATAACCTACAAGTGGTTAATAAACTGTAGAAGATGAATCCGTCAATCAGGTTGAATCTTAACTTTGGGCCGTATTCTATTTGAATAGGTGTGTGGATAAATACCTATTTGATGTAAGCGTTTATCTTTTTACACTGACTTATCCATTCACTAAATAAAAGAAAAAGAATTTGTAAGTCAGGCTTAATAGTTTTTATTTTTGTTTTTTGTTTTTTTTCTAATTTGCTTGGCCTTGTTGAGTATAGAAGAGTTTAGTTTCTGTATAATTTCTGTTACACAAGATGATTTAAATCAATTATTCTGTAATTGTTTTAATTAATAGTTTCAGTTGCGGTTAACACAATTTTAAACAGCAATATTTGTTTTCTTACTTTGTGTTGAGTTCACCTTTTAATGGCTGATATTATCACCTTGATTTATGCTTGATGGGTGCTGATAAGTGTCATGACAAACTTAAAATCTTTTTATCAAAGCCAAATTGTTTGTGTTATATGGCATATTAAGCACTGGTGTTAATAAAATAGTGCTCAATATTAATAGATATACATATTTTTCCTCACCAGTAGCATGACTTGGAGTTTCATGCACAATCCAATCTTCAGGTGCTAAGTTAACACTACACCTGAAAATTACGTTGTGCATGAAACTCCAAGTTGGACTACCAGTGAGAAGAGGGTGAGGATTTTATAATATATATTGCTCTTCAGTTATGAATTGAGCACTTTTGGGTACTGATTTGGTGTTTGTATACATCACATATATAATATTTTAGAATAATAATGTTTCCTTTCTCTGCCATGCACTGATAGCTCAGGGTTATCTCTGACTGATGCCAAATCAGTTGAGTTCTGATCATGGCTTGAAGCAATCAAAGAGCTAGCCACACTGGTGAGCTGTAATACAGGGAAACAGGCTTGTATGTGGATGACACACACACATATATATATATATATATATATATATATATATGTTAAACCTAGTTAAACCTCTACTCATTGTATTGAGCACTTTATTTAGTTGTTTTCGATACTTGCATCTGGGTTTTTTTCTTTGGGCCTTGAACTCGTATGCTGGACAATCATTGTTGGTTAACGTACATGTTCTTCATTCTTTCTTTTTTTTTATACCTTTTTTTTTCCTTTGGTGTTGGCTTGTTTGTTTGCAAATCAATATACCGATGGTTTTCCGAGTGAGTATAGTTTCTTATACTTATAAGATTTCTCTTAAGGGTGTGTGTGTATATATATATATATATATATATATATATATATATATATATATATATATATATATATATATTTAAGACATTTTTACGTTTAACATTCTTTTTATAGATACAAGTATTTAAGTAAATGCTCTGTTTATAATAAACAGTATTAAATAACTTTTACCGGCCTGAATGTTTGAGAAATCTTCATAGAAAATATTCGTCCTCCAACAGGATTTGAACCTGTATCCTATACGGAACTGTCATATAGCCTGACGTGTGTGTGTGCTAAATTTTTTTGCCCCTTCATGATTGCCCAATTTTCAAAACACATTGCAACACCAATTTCTTGATATTAATCAGTATATTTATTAACTAAAGAGACCCGTTTTTTAGTTGTTCTCTTAAGCATCTTTGTGATATAATTTTCTCTTCTGAAATCTAACTTTTTTGTTCATTCATAAATGACATCCTGATTATCTACAGAGAAAACGGGATCCGTTTCACTATTTGTCTATTTATGTTAGTTTTTTTTTTTTTGTGCAAAGCTTTCTGCTCTCTCTTTAATTAATATCTTGACACAAATATCTTATCATTGTCATGCCATAACAATAGAGAAGTTTGGATATGTAAATATTTAGGTAAATCACTCTAGGGGTAGATAGGTTTGCCTATTGCCCAGTTCACACTCCTCTCCAGTCTTTTGAACAGAAGCAGAGCCTCCTTCTAAAATCTTCTCATTCTCTTTCACTCTCAGTAGCTCTTGCATCTTAGTGGCATTATCACCTTACTTGGGGGTGAATTGATAAATGTTACTTTATCCAGATAACAGAAAAGAGCTGTTGATCCATTGTTAATCCTAATTTGGACTGATTGGTCTTTATAAAATTTTTATTTTCTAACTACAAATAAGTTTTTATATTTAAATATAAATTTTTTTCAAAAATGATCATTTGCATACAATATAAAATTATATTCTCTATACATTTTGAACAAAATTCTAATTTGAGCACTTTTTTTTTTATTTGCACATATTGTAAAAAAATAAATAAATTTGAGTTCATTATTCTCTTATTTGCTTAAGTTCTTAAACTCAAATTTAAAAAAAAAAATTCTCTTATGTTTGAATCTGTTTTGATAATGCAAAAAAAGTTTTCCATTTACCACATATTTTACATTAAAACGCACTTTACTTCAAAAGATCATTAACATAGAGAATAAGTAACACAAGTCACATTCTATTAAGACTTGACATAATAGACAATCCCTGTGTCCATTCAGTCATTCTTCACAAGATAAATAAGATGGGGGAAGACTATAATTAAACTAAAAACTGTAGCTTACACTAATTTCAGTGTGACCTTAACAGGATTTGAACCTGCGTTCTCCTTTGCAGGAGAAACAGGCATGCAAGAATGAATAAGAGCTAATACAGTATAATTATCATTTAATGGTTATCTCCCTTAATTTTATTTAAAAATGGCTGAATTCAACTGCAGACCCACACTATTATCAGTCATTTGTCAATCATCCAGCTGTTGTTATGGTAGCACAATTTTAGGGGTACTTTAATCCATTACTTCTGGATTAGAATGCAGTTTTAGTTACTTTTAGCTTTACATGCAAGCATAGAAAATAAAAGTAATATTTTTAGTATTATATAATTAAAACAAATAGTTTTCTCTTCTGCTTTAATAAGTAAGATATATAGGCCACTTTAGCCACATTATTTTTAATTAAATGCATTAAGCAAGTGTGCTTGTCACTCCTAATGACAAAATAACATTAGCATGCTTTCTAAAGATTTGCTGCATCCTTATAAGAATGATAAAAATGAAGTGGTTTCAATTTCACTTTTATATGACATATAAAAAAATCACATTGATTAATTGAAAGGCATGAAAAAGCAGAAAGTTTATTAAGGGAATGGAAAGTGCTTCAAATCAATAAAATGGTACCTCCACCTGTTTCTGGCCCTGATGCTTCCACCTGTTTCTGGCCCTGATGCTTCCACCTGTTTCTGGCCCTGATGCTTGCTTTTGTCTTTTTGATGTACAATTAGTTTACAGACAGAATTTTCTTTCTCTTTGTATCTTACTTTTCAGCTTCTGAATTAAGTTGTCAATTCATAAAGCCCTCTTTATAACATTCTTTCATGTTACTTAGTACAACAGATCTTTTTACTATGAGGACGTCTGCTGGGGAAGGTGGCACAATCAAGTGAATGTAGAGAGGTAAGGTTCAGATGAAAAGAAAATGACTTCTATTCATAGGAAACTGACTTAGCTTCAAATTGAACTTTTTATAAGTTGGAGTGGTGTTTTGAATTTTCTTTCCATTTTTCTTTCTTTCCTTAGCCAACGGTTATGCTTTGTAGTCATTTAAACTTTAAGGGTTTTAAGTGTTATACTGCTGATCACAGAGAGAGAGGGAGATGACAACCTCTTATGGGAGAGCTTTTATTTATAGAAGTATTATATTGACTATAATGCAATGATAACTACTTGTGGTAGCTGATTTGAATGAATATTTTACAGACCACTCTGAGAAGAGGATATTTTGTCTTGCTTTATAATTAGTTTTACTTCTATTTACACAATTTACATTGTTTGGACTGTTCCATGATGTTTCAGCTGTTGCATGCTCTGGCCTTCTTCAGGTGATATGTTAGAATTTCAAACCAAACCCGTTATTTAGCCTACATGGGGAGCTTGTTCTTGTTCCATGTGCCATGCCTTTTCTGGATATCTTAATTTCAGTTATTTCCCTTTAGTAACTCAATTCTCCAAGTTTTTGTTCACCTGTGGCCAGGTATTGAATGTTTATCACTTGAAGAAGGCTGGAGCAGGAATTAACTAAAACTGAGATATCCAGAAAAGACATGGCATGTGGAACTAGAACAATCTACCCCCATGGGAAAATAAAGCATTTGGTTCAAAATTCCAATGTATATCACCTGAAGAAAGCCAGTGTGACAACAGTCGAAACTTTGTGCATATGACAATAGTGATGAGGGGAACAGTCCAAACAGTGTAAATAGTTCAAGAAGTTTTACTTCTATTGTGATCTTGAGTTTCAGACACTATTTACATTATTCAGACTATTGTCCTCATCTTTGTTGCCATATTTATTACAATGTTTCGGCCATTGTATACTCCAGCCTTCTTCAGGTCGTTGGAATGTCGAACTGAACTCTTTATTTTGCTCATTGCTTATTTTTGCTCACTGGGGTAGACTGTTCTGGTTCCAGGTGCCATGTCTAATGGATGTCAGTTATCAGTTATCTCCTGTTAATTCCCCTCTCCAAGTTCTCCACCATCTTAACCAGGTATTGAACTTGCACTCTTTGGGTCCTGTCAATGGATCTAACACTCTTATCCACTGTGCCATGTATCCTTAAGGACAAATATGTCGACAAAGATAAGCACAATAGTCCAAATAATGTAAATAATGTATAATACCTCATCTCAGAAATATGGACAGATCCTGAGTTTCAGACATGTTGGACTATGAGATGAACTCCGATTCATAGTCTACTATTGACTATTTGACTTTTATTTCAAGCTCAGATATGTTGATTGATTTGTAGATATCAATAGGATTTGGGTATTGTCCGTTTTATAGTGAGCACTGAGCGTGAAAGTTCTGTCAAGTAAATCAATATGATCTTTTTGCTTTTCTCCCAGTGGGTGACAAAAAAATCAATGTTGTTTTCATTAATTTTATGAAAAGGGATTAAGTCACTCATGGCTAGAACTGATATTCATCTTTTAATGTTAATATAACTTGGAACCTCTTGATGATTGTATACAGTTTTTGTGTTGTTGATCTGTTCAAGCGTTATATTCTTTTTGTTTGCCTGAATAATTCTGCAGTCAAAAGCAAAGAGAATTAATATCATTGAAACATCGAATGATAACAAAGCCTTTACCAGCTTTTGCTATACAGACATAGATTTTAAAGTTTATAAATGCTTTGGTGCCAAATTTTAGTATTAAAAAAAAAAAGCTTCTAGAAAACATCGGTGGTCAATAATAGCTTTCCATTAATAATATTTTATAAGTATGAGAAAAGGTGTCATACTTATAGTATTGATTTTAGTTTGTAATTATTTTTTCTTTCTTCACCAGTCAGTCGATAGGCTCATTCAGATGCTATTGACCTTACTACCACACTAAGGAACAGGCTCTGTTTGTGTTACTTGCTATCCCATTCCCTATTTCTCCCCTCTCCCTTGAAAATTATATATAGCTATAACAATAAGTCCATAGCTTAATGAAATGAAAAGCATTTATTTCATACAACAAATGCTTACTTCTTCAACATAATTTCTTTCCTTGTCAATGCACTTAATTCAGTAGTGAATATTAACCATAGATTGAACATTATACAGTGAAAATTTTAAACCAAAACTCAGCTATCAGGCTACTGATTTATTGATTCTCATTGTTATTTTTAAATAATTATCCTCAGCATTAGTATATGGCTTATTTTTAATTTTGTTTCCTATTAAAATCTTTGTGAAAAGAATTTCTCCTTTTGTACTCAACCAGGAATGATTGATGGAAGGAACCCAAATAGATTTGAATTTCTTTCTCTTTACATTGGAGTTACTTGATTTCTAAAAATAAATCTGTGAATAAAAAATAAATTCTTGTCTTTTGTGTGGATTTTATTTTATCAGTTCAGAAAATTTTGTCTTGGAACCATTTTTATTACATTTTTTTTTTTTTTTTTTTTTTTTTTATTAAACTATCTAGCCCTGAATATTTTATTCTTTTGAATTCATGTCTACTCTTTTAATATTTTTTAACATATTCTCTTAATGCCAAGAATCTTTAACCACTCTTTAAGCACTCTTCATTATTAATTTTACTTTCCTTTCTACTACATTCTTTTTCAACGCCACTCAATTGCAGTAACTTTAATGTTAATTTCACTCAAAGGTATTTTCAGTTGCTATAGCAGGATACGATAACACAACTATGAAATTCAAATTAAAATTCAGATTCAGGGATCAGTCACCTTCAGTGGCAGGATAAACTTTCAGAGATTAACATACAGAGTGATAAAGGATAATTGTTGAAGAAGAATGTTTGGAAATAGATTCCAATTTGTACAGATAATGAGTAGCTCCCTTATTTTTCATTTATGGATCTATCTTGATAGAAGCTTCTCTCTCTCTCTCTCTCTCTCCTGCATTGGTGATGCACATGACTAAAAATTTCCACCTACAGACAAAAATTTTGATTTCACGTCAGGGCAATGTTTTTACTCTTAGCAATCATTTAAGTGCTTGTAAAATCTGTGAGCATTAAGTTGGTTTAAAGAAAAGAGGAATGACTTGAGTTACATTAATTTTTCAATAAATCATCATTGACTTCCCCAAACCATTACTGGCTAAAATCTTTATAATCCTAGCTTATCAACATCAAAATTGGATATTATGATTTTTATTTGATATTTGGAGAGTGATTTTTTTTTTTTTTTCTGTCTGTCTGAATTTCTGGGAGGAGGAGGTATCCTTATTTGCAGTCTGACTAATATCCTCATCTTTGTTATTATCATGACATTTCAGCTGTTTACTCTCTGGCTTTCTTCAGATGTTTGTTGACCACAATTACTATACCACCAAGTGAATTTCATGAGATAACAACTGTGAGTTCAATCCCTGCCTGAGCCAACTAGTGCAGATGTACTCACTCTGTGAAAACAGAACTAGCAATGATTGTGTAGTACCAAAAATGACAATTAAGCAAGACTAAATATATATACAGACTCCTGGGCAGCAGGATGAGAACAATCAACCTCCATAGATTGAATAAAGTGTTCAGTTTTAAATTCCATAAAGTTTATCCAGATTTTAAATCATTTGAAGATGGTTGGAGGACACAACAGCTGAAACATTATATTAACAACAATGATGAGGGCAGTAGTCTGGCTGTAAATAGCACTTTTTTTGTTCCAAGGAGACGATTAAAATTCTGCACTGAGGAATGGTGAAGGGACTGGCTGAAACATGGTTTATGGGGTAAAAGCAGAAACTGCAACAGATAGAGAGGGAGCATAATAACACTGCTAGATTTGATTTTGATTTGTCTGTTTAACAGCATCTCAACTCCTTATGGGTCATTTAATACCAAAATTTAATTTTCTTGATGGCTTGGAAGTAATAAAAATGTTATTCTGCTTTCACAATTGAATAGATGGTAGATGATACTCAGCTTTTGTGCAGAGACATATTTGTGTAGACATGATTATTAGAGGCAGTGATATGTGTTTTATGTTGTAGTTTTGTTGCAGTTATATTTGGGAATACAGTTTGATTGAAGAAATTGTTGGATATTATATGGCTTAATGTCATGAAAGAGTTTGTGTTGTTTGTTTTAAACGGATTTGTTAGTATGTACATATATGGTAATTTTACTCTGATCCTTTTTTATATAAAAATATATTGCTGGTGTTTTTACTATAAAAATGTATTTTTATAATTTCATAGTGTTTTGTTTGGGGGTCTACTATTTAGCCATAGCTAGGGCCCTAAAAGGTGCTACCATCTTGGATCAGAATGAAAATGGAACAGCAGTTAAGAGGTGGTTCCACTCTCCCCAAAACTTCAATCTCCCAATCAGAAGCCTTGCTGCCGGATGTGGTTTGTCATGCCCAGGAGCTACAAAACATTTTTCTCAATCACCACCATTGGCTATGCATTTTTACTTATGATGAATTTTTTTATTAACAACTGTAAAGGTAGAATGTGGTTTGACACTCATTGTTTCCATTGCCAAAAAACACTACCTAGCTGTGGTCATATCCATTGTTTGTTCTCTGTATATGTTGAGCAAGTATCAATGAATGTTAATAGATACAATTTTTCTGTATGGAGGAATTCAATGATACATCTCTGTTTCCTATGTATTTTCATGTCAAATGTCATTTTACCAGACTGCTGCTCAGCTACTATCTTTAACAAAACAATAATGGGTTATTGTTGGGATATTTTAACCTCCAATGTTTATACGATCAATTTCTAGCTCTGATATAATGGATCAACATAACAGGAAGCATTACATTCAAAGCAACTCATAATATGACAATGGAATACTGAAGGGTTACTGAATATTTTATTCTTAATAATTACTATAGCAGCATTATTGATATACTTCTTAGTTTTGTCATAATATCTGAAATGTAACTTGAAATGTCAAACACTAATACAAATAAATTTTGAGGAAGCTTAGATGATTAAATCTTGTTTGAAAAATGTATATATCTTTTTTTCTATGGTGCCCTGACTACGTGCATTTAAATAATTAGATTGGCAGCTATTTACTGTTGAATTAGTTAAATGCAACGGTCACTTCTACCCCACATCTCACCTGTGAACCCCCCCTTTCTGTTTACTTGCTTCCCTTATAAATACAATCCTCAAAAATTTAAATGCAAAATCAGTTACTATCTTCTGTCTTGAGTCCTGTTCATCTTTTGTCCTTTCCTCACCCCACAATACCCAATCTTTTCTCTCACTTTCACTCCCTACAACCCCCTGTGAACTAGTGGCATTGTTGTCTTGCTTGGGATGAAATGATTTTTTTTTTTTTTCTTTTAATGTACTTGACTATTTTTCCAGCTACTCTAAATCCTCCCAAATTTACTTTTTAAATGATTTTGCTGCAGCAGATAAAATCAAATATTAATTCAATTCTACACTTCTGAAAAATTATACTTATTGTTGTCCATTGCTCTTTACACTTTTCTTTTTCTTTTTTTTTTCTTGTATTTTTTTAATTCTCAAAATTATCACAAAGAACAAAACCATGAGCAGAAAAACTGGGCATTACTCTCTGCATTTTGCAAACAAAATCTATAACCATTATTTTTGAACAAACAATTGATGAACCAATTTATATTTGAGTGATACTGAAAAGTTCTCTGCCTCATCTACTTCTCCAAATCTGACCAAAATTAACCAAACATGGGAAATTTCACTTTTTTTTTTTTTTTTTTTTTTTTTTTTTAAAATCTTGATTAAACTGATAATTTTTCAGCACTCCCTCGCTTATGTTACAGAATTTCATTCTAGAGATTTTATTTGTTTTTTTATTTATCAATGAAACAATTTTCTATTTGTTTTTCTGTTACTTTTGTTGCTTTTTTTATCCCAATTCTTCATTCCGTGATTGTTAGTAAACAAATGTAAATCAGATATTTCAAGCTTAATGGACAAGGCTTCATCTTTGATTTAGTTATTTATGGGGAGTACTTAAAGAATATATTAACAAAGAGTCATCAGTCATTTAGTGGCCAAATCAGTAAATTAGCTGACCTAGACAAGCGAACTTCTGATTAGTGGTCTCTGTGGCCAGATGAGTAAAGTGGCTGACCTAAACATGCAAACTTCACAAGGATAATGAATGCAAGTTTGGATCATGTTGGGGACTTATACTTTATATCCAGTCAGGACTGTTAATGATTGTAAAATGATTGAGAGTTGTGATAAGAAAGAAAATTGATGAAAGGCATATGAGTCATAAATTCTTGATTCCACAATTTCACTGTCTTAATCAATAATGATTTTGTTTCTGTTGGGTATCAACACTTGTGTCTATGGTCCTCTTGAAAGATTAAGTGCAGGCAGATCAAAATGATGTACAATTCACAAACAATGAAATTGTTAACATCATCTGTAATTACCATAATGTTTATTTTATAATAATTTAAATTCGTTTTTCTCATGTTGTGATTAAAAGAAGCCTGTAATATTGGATATATAAGGTTTCTTAAACTTTTTTTTTTTTTTTATATTATTAAATGCTCATCTAGTACAAGGCCCAAGAGTCACTCAGGGTAGATGGTTGCTAAATGAGGTGGTTGTATGGGTGAAGTGCAGTTTATGAGAATATATAGGCTAGATAATGGAAGAACCCAGACTTGAAGATGTTATAGTGATTGGGGGAAGCATTCTTTTGGGGGATCTGTTCCACAAAGTAATGTCTCTTCCTTCTTACCAATAGAATGCAAAGAGAATGAGGATGATTCAACCATATGGCAAGGCAGGTCTTTGTAAATGTCTGAACTGAAGAACTAGGGAATGTAGCTAATCAGAACATTTTCCGTGGAAATTGCAATAGAGTATTGAAAGGAGTTGTAGAGTGGAAAATAATTCCTCACCTACAAGGCTGTGTAAACACTTTTGAACTCTGTCTAGGCTGAAAAGAGAGGAATTGGTAGCTCCAGCCCACATATAGAGGCAACACACCATTCTTGGTTTGATCTGACTTTTGTAAAGATACAACATGGTAGGTGGAGTCAGGTACTTTCTGGAGTAGTATTAAAAAAAAAAAAAAAAAATAACCATTTTTCTAGGATCTTTAGTGATGGATCCTATATATATATATATATATATATATATATATATATATATAGTTCCACTTAAGGTCTGTAGGGAACTTTTATCTGCAAAAGACTCTCAAAGTAAGCAAACTCTTTGAGAATGCATCCATTCTGATTCTTTTTCTATTTTTGCTGATGGCCTTGTGCCCTACTAAGCTCAGCTTTTTATTATTATATTTTTTATTATGTTGTGTTCCAAATTGTGCCAGGAAGCTAATACTATTAACTCTCTTGCATCAAGAGAGGAAAATCATTTATGATCTTAATTAAAATCCATGATGAAAAATTGCAAATTTTATTTATTTTTAAGTCTTGGGAATAGTTCTATTTCTGGTTGATAAAAGGTTAAAGGCAAGAATGAAAGTAAGGAAATGTCATTTGATGCAAACTAAAACCTCCTCACTTCCTCTAAACAAATCAGATGTTTTTATGTCATTTTTGTTTTTTTTCCCATATTAGTAAATCTATGATACTGAAGAATTTGATACCACATGTTAGTGTGATTTTAAAGAAAAAAAATCTACCAATTTTAGTGAAATTTGTCTTGGTGCTGATTATATGGGGAAAATGGCCTAGTAATTCTGGTAACACATGCACTTTTGTTTTATTTCCATAGTAAGATACATGTTGGATTAGTAAATGATTATGCTTTATCTTTTTTTAGACACCACTCGTATTTGATAATTTTTTTTTTAACAGTCCTCAAAGCTAGAAATAACAAGAAAAAAATCCTAATTTTTAAGACTGTCACAAATGTGTTTTTTTTATTTGTTTTTTTCAGTTATTTATTTGCATCGCATAAATCTCAACTTTCTTGAATTTAGACTTTAATAAAAAACAAAAAAACAAACTAAAAACTCAAAGAATCTCAACAAGTAGTGTTAAGCAATTTTGTATGTAAAGACCCCCAATGAGCAGGCCTGTAACTGAGATATGATGTTACAATTGTAAACCAGTCCCCCTGAGATAAGCTCATTGTCCTTCCTTCCCCACCCTACTTTACATAAGCATATTGTTTACTTACTCAGCATATTTTTGTATAAGTTTCTTTTTTTTTTATTTATTTTTTTTTTCCTGAATTTTTAATGAATATCTTAAATTTCAAATATTTTTTATTTAGTGTTTTTTTTTTTTTTTTTTTTTTGTAATATTAATATAAAATTCTTTCTGTAGCCAGTTTTTAATCCAAATACTCTGCTGGTTTCTCAGATGTGAATGCTGATAAGCAGTTTATCAACATTTAAATATTTTGATTATTAAATTATCTGGAAAATGATATAGATATTTACTGACATTTCAATAAAAATATCTTACATGCTGTTCTTCATAAAAAATCTATATATTTTATATGCAACGTATTTTTATATATATATATATATATACACACACACACACACACACACACACACAGGTGCTGAAAAGTTCTCATATTAGTCCACTTCCATCAGATTTTATTTTGGAATCTCTCATCAAGCCAAATAATTTTTCAGCTACCCTTTTCTATAAAATCAGTAAAATCGAATTGGACACAGAAGACTAATAGTGCAACATTCAGTTTCACACTGGATAATCTTCAAGCATGTGATATACCTCCTGGGGAAACTCCATAAATGCTCGATCATAGCGTATGTAGCATAAGTATTTATTTTTTATGCTCACACTTTGAAAGAAATTCAGGCTTTTTGTTCAATAACCTATCCTACTTGTGAAACTTTTCTTCTTTCAGATATAATCCCCAATTTTTAGATCCTGTCTTGTATATGTACATTTTCCATCAGGTGTAAACTTCTAGCAAAAAATATCTGCTTATAATCTTTGTTTTTCTGGCCCTTCACTAGCATCAATGTAAGACGTGTTTGGTTTACCTCTAATTTTAACAGTTGCCTAGCAAACTATATTAGTAGTTAAACATTACCCTCTGGATGGGGAAGAATGGGGCAAATGCTTATCTCTATTGCTGAAGTTATCAGGGAGTTGAATTTGTATCATGTATAAATAGTTCTTTGATGTTACATTTTAAGATTTGTTGGATTACGTTATCTGCCTGTTGTATTTCTTATTAAATATTTTATGGAGTTTTGTGTTAATCAGAAAATGGTTTTTAAAATTTGCTTTAAAAAAAAAAAAAATCATACATCCAATTTTTGTTTTTATGGCTTTGTTATATTAAGTAAGAAGGTTCAACAGAATAATCATTTTTTTTTCTGCTAGTATTTTTCTTGGTTTTACCATTTTTGAAAGCCCAATTTACTGTATATCTTCTTTGATATTACTTCCTACTTCAGCTTGGCATGATCAAAAGCACCTCCATTACTGAAATTCATGGAGAACCTGTCACATATAGATTTTGGAATCTGCTAAAAAAATGGCCAATGGATGTGTCGATATCATTTTTCTTTCTATATGGGCCGTATCCTTGTTTAATAAAATAAAATGTGACATCATGGAGGCTCACTTCTTTCAAATCTGTCTTCATTTCAATGTCAAGGTATTTGATAACATATCTTCTATAAATTAAAGACTACCAAATGTTATGTGGTAGGCACCAAATTTTAACATTCCTATTTCTTTCAGATATTGTATGGCTTGTCACTCTTATCTAAGTATACCTGACTGCTAGGCTGACTAAATAATCCCTGTTACAGATACCTGCTCAGGGACATTTGCATTTGTTCAACATCCACAAAGCCAACCTGTGGTTCATACTACAACTATGCTGAACAGACCTTAGTTACAGTTTCTAGGTGGAGAAAAGTACATAATTTGTTATGATCAGTAGTTTGAACACCACCAGTACCTTCAAAAACCCTCAGTCATAATGACATGTGCTAGCACATACCATCGATGGCTTCTGAATAATTCTGTCTAACCAATTTTACCCACAAGTCAATCCATGGCATATTTTCAGGCACTACTTAATGGTACAGTATTCTGTGATCACCTTTCTGGACTGATAACATCAAGAAGTCACCTTCCTAACAAATGGATCATGGTGATCTTCAAAGCTAGATCTCATGGTCAGAAAAATGTTCTCACCACTTCTTTCAGACATCTTGAAACATTAAGACAACAGTCTCCATGCTGATGCAGGAAATTTAAAAAGAAAAAAAAAAGGCATGTAAACTTCTATGAGAAATGGCTTCTTTGATGTTATTTTTTATCTTTTATGACTTTCAGAGTTGATTTAAATCAGCTATACATAGCATAGCTGCATGTGAAGTATGGTCGAAATCAATCCAGTAATTTCTGAGTTTATAACAGACAGACAGGCACTTCCTTTTATTAGTATAGCCACAGACAATACTTTTAAAATAAGGAGTAATTCAAGAATAACCTGATTTTAAACCATACTGGATATAAAATTGGGTGAATATTTCAATATCACTTGGAAAAATAAAAGGCTTTATATATTATTTTTATGTAATTTTAGTCCAGTGACCTTATAAAAGCACTGAAGTCTTGAAACAGTTTATACTTAAAATGTTCCAAAAGTGAAGTAAACAAACATGCACTTCACTCACTTATTCGTATTTTAGTAAGGATTACAATGGCGGCAATACTGATTTACAAAAAAATGTTTTATTTATTTTGAAAAACAGTCAACTCTCTTTGAAGTCTTGATTTTATTTATATATATATATATATATATATATATTTTCACACGGATATATATGATCATCAATTCTCTCTGGACTGAACTTACAATCCATGAGTGCTTTGTATTTTATTGGCGCCATCTGGTCAGTCGTTTTCGGGGATATGACTAGAGGCGAATATTGGCATAAAGTTAAATTTCTACTCATTTTATAACACGTCATACATTTAATGTTGTTCGTCTCGCATTTCATTTATTGATTATTTTAAAATTTCTTTCTTGGAAGTTGACTCTAGTTAATTGAGTGTGGTGGGCTTGGCCATCTAACCTCAAAGTGGCATCTACCAATTTTATTATCTGATTCCCCATATTCTTGGTGCCTATAGGGGTGGGGACTGTATCACTCTCCTGGGAATTGTATAGATTTTCTAAAAGGTCTATACTGGGGTCAAAAGGGATTTAATTTTTAAAGCCATTATAATATTGATTTCTTAATTTAAACTTTTTAATTTATTTATGTAAACACAGACACATGTATACACACATTCCTAAATCTGAACAGAAACTGCATTCAAAATTACAAGTCAACCAACAGAATTTGGTGATATCATTCGGTATTCCTAGTAGCCTAGAGAGTGGTAAAGATATTTTTGCCTTAAAGCCATCTCTGATCTGTGACAACTTTTTTGTAGCGTGTTTAAAAATACAGAAACATCAGAAACTATGATGTGCCTCAAATAATTATATATTTTCTCTTTGATAGTGTTTAATATTATCAAACTTCACTTTAATTTACTCATAGGCCATTATGTGGATGGTGTAACTCATAGACTCTGAATGAGAAATTAGAGAGCCAAGTTTGAATTCCAGTCAGGTTTGTTACATTGACTTACATTCAAATACCCTTGAGAAAGCTATGAATCGGTCTCCTTCCTCCAAATGAGTTAAATAGTGGGAATTGTATCTGGAAAAATAATTGTTATTCTCAAAAGAATATTAATGGAATATTCACTGGAAAGAAAAAAAAAAGAATTCTTACAATCCCAAATATATTTCAGCTTATAATTCACAAAAGGGTTGATAAATCATAAAAAAAACTAAAATTCAACCCAACTATAGGCCAACATGGTTAGATATTAGATTAAGTATTTTCATAAGCTACCAATGTTAGAATCAACAAAATTACAAGTTAGACATCAAATCACTGGTAATTAGATATTGAACTCATTTTGTGTACAAAGTCAAACCTTTTTTGTTTTTTATGAACTCTTGAAAAATTCTTCCCAATATTTCACTTTGATTTTCTAAATTATCATAATCAAGCCTCAATACAGATTTTGAACTGCTTTCAATTTTAGTCAAATTTTATTAGGCTTACGGCTGCATAACATTGAAATACTAGTTCCCATATGATTACTGAAGTTAAGCAACATTGAGCCTTGTCAATACCTAGATGGATGGCTGCTTGGGAATACCAGGTGCTGTAAGCTTGGATGTGATGTGTGGGTGGTGCAATGGATAATGGCTTGGAATTGTTAATTGGAGAGCTGAGTTCAAATTCCCATTGGATTTGTTATATTCACTTATCTTCTCAGCTTTGCTATGAGTTAATTAGCAATACTTGTATCAGTAAAACCATTATTATATCCCAAAAAAGTTCTTACACTCTAAAAATATATCATGACTTTAAATAACCTGCAAAGGGCTGATAAGCAAAAAAAAAAAACAAAAAAACAAATTAATCAAATTTTATTCTTCTTATCTCAGCTAACACAGAACGTTCTTATAATGTTGTTAAAATATATTTTGGTTGAGGGATATGTGACATTGTGATGTTTTCATGTTGTGATCAACTGTTTTCCTGACCCCCCCAAACTGACTGCTCATCCCCAATGTTATAACTATATTATAGTAAGGTTGTAAAGTACTGTAGTTGAAAACTTTTGAACTGGTCAAATAACATCAAAATATTAGGTTGGTGCAAAAATAATGACGTAATAATGTCGTTTTTTGATGTATTTTTTAACGTCAAAAAACGACATTATTACGTCATTATTTTTGCACCAACCTAATACTTTTTCTTCATTCAATAATAAAAGATATCAAATTACTTCAACAACTTAATTTATTATCCATTTTCTGTTATTGTAACGTTATGATGCGAATGTTGTTGGGAGCCTACAAAAATCATTTGGCTAACTTTATGTAATGTTGCAGAAATGTCATTTTGTTTACGTGGATGACATTAACAAGGTTGAAAAGGGATCAAAAAAGTATCCTAGGAAAAGCTTTTTACAGATTTACTAAATTTTAAACTTAATTCTTCATATTAATTTGAATGCTAATCCTTTTCTGTTATATAAAGGAACCAAAGCATCTTTTTACAGATTTATAAATGATATATTCTTGAAAAATCTAAAAATGATTGAAATGTTTCTGTGCCTAACATGAGATATTCAAATATTTTGAGGTATCTTTTGTTTTCATAAATTAAAAGAAAAAGAAATTTTGAATTTCTTTGAGGGATTATCATTATTTACATTTGAACTAATGTCCTTGTCTTTGTTATAATTATCAGTGTTTCAACCATTGTGTGCTCTCACCTTCTTCAGCATCTGTCAATCTGGGTAACCTTTAACCTGAATCCTTTATTTAATCTACTGTGGGGTTAGATTATTCTTAGTCCACTGTCCATGTCTTGGGATATCTTGTCTTTTTCTTTTTGAATATTGCTAAGTTAATGCTTAGCTTGTTTTCATTGAATTCGAGTTTTTACTGCCTCGGCCATGGATTGAACTCTCAATTACCATCCCACCAAATTCATGAGCCAATGCTTTAATCAACTAGGCTGTTATTCTCTGGTAAAATTAAATATGATTATCTATCACTTGAAAGTTACAATGTTTAAAACATTAAAAAGGAGCAACCAACAAGATTTTGGTTGAAAGCCTTTCTCTTTTGACTCTTCTGATCCATGTTTTATCTGTTGTGCTAAAAATAAATCTGACATAGTAAAATTATGTTGCCAAGATTAATGGTAATTGCTAAAAGCATTTTAATTCCACAACACACACACATATATATATATATATATATATATATATATAGTCAGTTGCAAGCATCTGCAAAAGATATTCATTCCGTCTTGCATCAATGACTGTCAAGCTAATGATTACAGACATCATCCACATAAGTGCTTCTAATTTCTTTTACTTCCTTCTCTTTTCACAAAGACTAATTTTTCATGATGCTCTCTCTATCCAGTCTTCAACTGGAACAATCATTTGTCTCTCTGAAGGCTAAGAACAATGCAACACTGACAAGTTTTATGACTTGTTTAACCTTGGGTTTCCTTCCAAACAATAATCCTTGGCAATTTTTTGTATAAATTTTAGATTGATAAAGAAATGACACATCCATCTGTGACCTCACATTCATTCTTCTGTTCTTTATGCATCAGTTACTGTCCAACATTCTGTGAATGAAGATTCTATGTTGTCTTAAAATTTTGGAACCAGGTTTATTTTTTTATGAGTAATTGACATCTAGAAATTTCAAACACCAAAAGCATAAATATTACCATTTTGTTTATACGGAATATGTTAAATTTCTGATGATTTAAATTATTGCAAAGTATGCAAGAAATGCTCCAATTTTGATTAAGAATGAAAATCACTTTGAAAGTAAATTGAAGATATGTGTGGGTGGAGTAATGGATAATGGCTTGGAAATGGTTAATTGGAGAGCTGAGTTCAAATTGGATTTGTTATATTCACTTATGTGCAAATACCCTTTGGAAAGGTATGAGTCTCTCTTCTCCCCTTTGCTATGGGTCAATCAGTAATACTTGTATCTCTAAAACTATTATCTCCAAAAAAAGTTCTTACAATCTAAAAATATGTTATGACTTTAAATAATATATGAAATCAAGTAAATTTAAATTTGAATCTAGAATTCATTTAGATAAATACTTATAGACAATTTGGGGCATGTGGCTGAATGGTTAGAGCATTTGCTTTCTGACCATGAGGCCTGCATTCAAACCGCACCATGATCAATTTGTAAGGAAGGTGACTTCTTGGTGTTATTGGTCTGGAAGAGATGATTCCATAATGTAGCACTTTTGGAAAGCGCCTGAAAACCACACCACTGGTTGATCCAAGCTTTGTGAGTGAAATTGAGTAGACAGAGCCCTTGGGAGAGGTCTATAGTTGTGCTAGCACAAAGTCACATGTCATCATGACCGAGGGTTTGAGTGTGCTGGACTGTTGATCACACCAGATAATGTACACTCTCCCAGAAACTGTAACCAAGGTCCACTCAGCATAGTTGCAGTATAAACCACAGGTGGACTCTCTGGGTATTAAACAAGCACAAATGTGCCTGAGCAGGTGTCTGCAATCAGGATTAGTTTGCTGCCTTAGTAGACTGGCATCCTCATATATGAAAATGGAATTCTAAAAATTAATTGAAGAATATATACACTGATGGAAAATTAAGATGATGCTGATTTTTTTCCCCCCCACCTAGTCCCAATATGTGCATGTTGAGGAGAGTAGTAGATAAAACTTTCATTTCTTGATTATAGTAACACTCCCACCAGTGCACCATCTCTGCCTGAGCTCTAGACAGTGGTACATACATTTGGTTTAGTTTGAGGAAAGGGTCCAAGCATCTGTCATACTACTGAGATGCACACATGCTTTAATCAGACCTATTTGAAAGAGATTGGATTGTTGGTGTTAAAGAGGCTGGATAGTCATTTTGGAGAATTGATGTGCCTGTTGGATATAATGTCTTGACAGTCTTGTTTGCAAAAGTGGTCAGGTGTACATCCCTACACCTCTAGTCCCAGTTGTGGATGGCCATGTAGTACAGACACTGACAAATATTAATGCATACTTAATGCAGTAATGACAGACCACACATCCTCGACAACACAGATCAAAACAGACATGGCCCTCACGAGTATCTATATGAACCAGTGGAATTGTTTACTTGTAGCCAGGCTTCCACTTATGCCTCAATACTTTGCCAATTGTGTTGATAGAGGGTTGTCTCAGGCATTCAATGGTACTTTGTAGTGTTCAGGGATGGGAACGAGTTCTGTTTTCTTGACAGTAATGGTTGTTTCTGTAACATAGACCTGGAGAATAACATCTTGCAGAATATATTCTCCCACAGCACACCAATTCAACCTCCTGGCATTATAGTGTAGGATATCTTTAGTGTCTGTGGAAGAAATATTGAAAAGCGCCATGTACATCCAGAAATTGTCTGAACTCTTCTACTTCTCACTTCTCCAGTATAGTGGCCGCACACTATGCAATATGTGGTACAAAATATTCAACAATTTCCTTGGATACTGTTTTCACACACACACACACACACACACACAAACTTATTTTGAAGCCTTTGCTTATATTAATCTATATACGAGGTGCAATGGATAAATTGTCGTCTAAATAATGCTGAAATGTAAATAATACTGACATCTCATTTTAAGATATATTTACCAAAATGACAGAAAAATATCTTGAAATACTAAAGAGTATATTTATTCAATAAAATCACCATTTGCTTCAACCTTGTCCGCCAGACGACTTTGGAATCTCCTGCAACTCTTCTGAATGGTCTCCTTGTTTAAAGTTGATGAACGCTGCTGTAATCCTGGCCTTCAGTTCATCTTTGGTGTTACAAGCAGTTTTGTTGGTCTCTTGCTCAACTGCACCCCACGCATAATGATCAAAGGGATTGCAGCCTGGGGAGTTAGGTAGCCAGATTTAAGGGCTGATGTGTTTGCAGAAATTGTCTGACAGCCATGACTGGGTTTTCCTGCTTGTGTGACATGGTGCAGTCCTGTTGCTTCCAGCAGCCACCTTCTTTACCCAGGGCAACACTACCTCCTCAAGGCACTTGATTTAGCCCTCCATGTTGATTCTGAGGCCCTCACCAACAATTTCAGGAGTTCTTATCAGAATGATTGGCATGAGTTTTCTAAGCTGCCATACTTTCGTAATCACCATTGGATTCATCCAATTCTTTCCAAATCCTCTGCACTGTCCTCAGATTGACACCCAAACACTCTGAAATGTTTATATTGGAGCTTCTCATGCAAATGCCAAGCAGTACAGCATGCCATTTCCAAATTTCTGGTTGGAGTGAATTGCGTCATGGTACACTTTTCTCACAGACAGTACACAATTGACCCTACTACAAGTCAAAAACAATGCACATGCACAGAATTAGAACTATAAAATGGCAACCCATTGCACCCCATATGTGATTATTTGCTGTAATCCAATTACATTAACTGTAATCGTGAGTAAATTGAAATGCATTCAGTGTTGCAATTCTATTTTCTGTCAGTGTATATGGATGGATCAACAGAAAGACATCCAAACCAGATTCTAGAGAGCATCTCATAAACATGTATACACATTTTTAAACTTTCTCAAGAAATAATTCAAGCAACTAGAACCAACAAGATCTAATTTAGATGATGTATATGAAGACAGTTTTTCTTATAAATGGATGCTCTGAAGATTTTATTATTGCATGTTTTCAAATTGATGTCTGCTATGATCCAGTAATTGTTGACAACACAATGCTATCAAATTACAAGCAGCAAACAGCATTTCAATAGGTATTTGGCTACATTCTTGCTCTATGGAAATTTTCATTTCAATGATTGTTGCTGGCTTTATAGCATAGGCTATCTTTTAAGTATCTGCACAAAAAAAGTCTTAAGGGGTGAGGTCTGGTAAGTATGTATACATTTTTTTTCTAGACACCCTATAGTTTAATTTTTCAAATTAAACTCATTTATAAAGAAATAGTCTTAGAATTTCTTTTACTAAGAGACCTACGGAAACAAAGGTAAAATGATGGAGCAGTTGATAGGGATTGAACTCACAAGAGAAAAAATAGAGCAATAATTTCAAAAGAAAATTCTTTCATTACTGTAACAACAATCCTCTCACACGGTGTCAGTTGTAATGTGATCTCTGGTCAAGACATTCATGTGACACCGTATCCTAACCCCACTGAGCCAACGTCATCCACAAGACCGGCTGTCGGTCCTGTATAGTCCATTATTATCTGGTTAGACCTAAGTCTCCGGTTTCAAATGTCAATTCAATTCCAGTCACCAGCCACGTTGTGGTTTTTGATCCTGGCGAGTAATTATCGGGTTGTAGAATTCCAAAAGCTCTCCATTGGTCTACCTGCTTGTTGGGTGAGAATTGGGTTAACAGCAAATAAATATGGCCAAGTCAATCTGATTTTAGAGGGACAAAAGTTATATAAAGCATCAACAATACATATAATAATACAATTCTTGTGGCAAAAAGGTGAATGTCTCTTGTATATGAACGATGATCAACAAAAGAAAATACTTCATATAATTTCGTTAAAGGAGAGAGGTGGCTTTATTTTAACCCTTTTTGGTCTGTTTTTGGTGCAACTACTAAAACCGTTGATATTCCAGTCCTCAGTAGTAGTAGTAGTATTAGTGGTATCAGGAGCTGTGGTACTTATATCAACAGCACATGTTAGCAGGCGCTTTGTTCCAATCTCTGACTTCACTTCAAGCCTCCAACTCAACTCTGCCCACTGTCTCATAGAGTAAACATACTGACATACTTTTATTAGGAACGGGATTTGACCCATTTCCCAACACACTTCTAAATTAAAACTTCACATTCATTTCATCTTTCAGTACCCTGACCATATTGCCATTGTTCTAAGTTTATTTATTAATAGCTCTGGGCAATTTTTGTAAACTTTACATAGATTCATGCTGTCTTGTTATCGATAAAATTAACATTTAGATCAAGACATTCTGAATTCTATTTTCTAATCTGCTATCTTTTGTACTCTTAAAGAGAAAAAAAAAGATTGTACTTTGTTTTCTAAATAAAATCTGTAACATTTACATTTCAAAGTCTTTACTGCATTTTTAACATCTTAGTTCTATTGAAAAAGCATTTTTACCCTGTTTTCCAACATATTCTCCTTTATCATAATCATCATTATTATTATTTTGGGGGTGATATTGCCTCTCGCCACATTACAACTGTTTTTATATATGGAAGGTAATTCTATTTTTGTCCTCTTTACATCAAACTTCCTTTTATTTGAATAGACTCAGGTGATAAACATAACCAGAGATAGTAATGTAATATAAATATTTTGGATATACTAACACCTATATAATATAAATACATTTAGTCAAATGTCATTATATATTCTTATAAATTTATTAAGTAAATTTATTTACTTATTAAATCAATATTAATCTATTTACATATATTTATTTAGTAACAAAAAATTGATTAACTTATATTAATAATTTATAATAAATATTAATATATTATATATTTATATTATATTAAAATATTTAAACTTTAAATTTATATTTATATCATATTTATATTAATAATTTTAATGTTATATTAAGGATTATTTAATTTCAATATTATGAAAAGGAATTTAATATTATAATGAAAATAATTTAGACATTTTTAGTAAATAAATAAGAAAAATCTGAATATAAAAATTAATAATAAGATAAAGGAAGAATTAAAATAATTAGATAAGTAATAACCCAAAAGAAAATTTTACAATATAAAGGAAAAAATTTCAAATAGATAAAAAAAAAAAAAAAAAAAAAGTTAAAGCCTAGATTAAAAATAAGATTAAATTTTAAGATTATATAGATTAATTATAGATTAAAATATAAAGGATTAGATTAATGTAAGTTCAAAGAATGATTATAGATTAAATTATAATAGATTAAACAGATAAATTTGATATAGATGAAATCATAAATTAGATAAAAGCATAAAAATTCCTTTAACTGGGGAGGGGGGGAGGAGGAGGAGGAGGGAGGGATCTCAATAACAAGTAACTAAGGACAACCCAAAAAGAAATTGTTAGTCATGAAACAAGAGATTAAAGTAAAATGAAATCATTGCTATACTTGAATTGTACATAACATATCAGATTATAAAAAATAAAAAAATTATATAGAGAAAAATATGAAAATAAAATAAAAAAATTTTGTAGGATATTAAATATAGCATATAGGACATTAATTATAGGATATTAAATATCTTATAGGATATGAAATAAAATAAAAAATTATAGGATAAGAAATGCAGAGAAAAACTCATTTAAAAGTGTATGAGATGGCGAAAAACCCTTTAAAAACAATTTTAAATAAAAAAAAAAAAAAAATTAAAAAAAAATAAAAGGGTGGGGTGGAAAATATAGAAAAATAGCTTTAAAAATAAACCTTACCAAGTGGGGATTTATATTACTAATAAATCGAACAAGTACCATCTCAGTTATAAACAAGTAAAACAAATTACATAAAAATAAAACAGGATAGAAGGAGAGATCTCAATTGAGAAAATTACCAATATAAAAGAAATATGATGAAATATAGCTAACAATAAAACAAAAGAAAAATGGGGGGGGGGAAGAATTACAAGAAGCTAACAAACTACAGTAACACATATAAAGAAACCAATTAGGAAGAGAGTTTGAAAAAGAGAAAAAATTACATAAAAGAAAATTCCAAAAGTGAATGTGAAAAGTCTGAGGTTGGAACAATACTATATCAGTTGAAATTTACTTCATTCCTTTTATTTAGAAAAATTTTTGGATTATTAAATTTAATAATTCTAGTTTTCTCTGCCAAACATAAACTGCATCTACCCTTAAAGCTACTGGGAGTCTGAGCAAAACCTATGAATTTCCAGTCAGTTTGAGGGTTCAGATCTTTCTTCCTCAATTTCCAAAATTTTGGAGAGAGCAGTTTGGTGCTTCAGTCTTTGATTGGAAAAAGTGTCTGTGGTTATAGTCTTTGCTTCCATTTTCCTGCAGAAATCCTAATATAAACATGGTGGTTTGATCTAAAATGGGGTACAATTGAGTTTCATTTTTATGTAATTCATATAATATATATATATATATATATATATATATACACTTTTTCATGCTAAATGCAATCATTAGGCCTGATGATTGTGTTTAGCATGGAAGTTTCTAGTCTTTGAGTGTTGAATTCAATGTTCACTTTAACATTTACATATGCTATATCTCTGATATTGGTCACTTTATCCCATAAACATAGCATATCTTAAAACTATATTTCTTCACATATATATATATATATATATATATATATATATATATATATATATATATATATTAGGTTGGTGCAAAAATAATGACGTAATAATGTCGTTTTTTGACGTATTTTTTTTTACGTCAAAAAACGACATTATTA
Source organism: Acanthosepion lycidas (assembly GCA_963932145.1). Taxonomy (NCBI): domain Eukaryota; kingdom Metazoa; phylum Mollusca; class Cephalopoda; order Sepiida; family Sepiidae; genus Acanthosepion; species Acanthosepion lycidas. The sequence continues at coordinate 4,841,966 of OZ010596.1, forward strand.
GGTCATTATTTTTGCACCAACCTAAAATATATATATATATATATATATATATATATATAATTTCACCCCAAGCAAAGTGGGAATGTCACTAGTATGCAGGGAGTTACAGAGAGTGAAAGTTAGAGAAAAGACTGAGTACAAGGAAGAGTGAAGGAAGGAAGGACAAAAGATGAATGGGATTCAAGAATATAGAAGATGACGATTGATGTAGCATTTAAATTTTTGAGGATCATAGTTATCTGTGAAGCAAGTAAATGGAAGGGAGTTCCATAGCTGGGAAGTGTGAGGAAAATAAACTGTTTCAGTAAAAGTTGCAGTTGCATTTAGCAATATCAACAGTAAACAGATGGGACCCAGGTGCTAATCTAATGGCACACTTAAATTTATGCAGTTGAGATACCAGGGAAAAAACTTTTCAGAGCAGTTGCCATAAAAAAGACAGAGGGGAAACCATGTAATGTTGGTGAGAAATTGAAGTCATGATTGATTGAATTCCAGATTCTTCTGTGGATTTTGTCAAGAACCTTGAGATGAAAATATATACACACACGCAATAGTTTGAGGCCACCCCTGATAATTTTTTAAATTTGCCCAAAAAGTAGTTTTGTACTTTAAATAAGAGAAAAATATTATACATGTTTAAAAAAACGAGACCTGACTTTTTATTAGAAATTTTATGATTAAATTTACTCTTGTCAAAATATCCTCCTTTAGCTTTGATTACTGTAACACAAATTTTTGGCAATCATTGTAAAAGTTTCTCAAAGTATGAGTTTGATAATTGATTCCATTCTATCTTCATTGAGTCTAAGAGCCCTTTTACATTTTATGGATGAAAAGGTTTCACTCTTCTGTCAAGTTCATCCCATGCTAATCCTGGAGGTGACTTCAAACTTTGAACGTGCATGTCTATCTATCTATCTAGCTAGCTATATATATATATATATATATATATATATATATTTATTTGTGTGTGTGTTTTGAACAATAAGACATACTGGGTTGTATATTAATATTTTTTTATTATTTCAATTAGGTATATATAATCTGTCTATATTTCTGAGATGAGGTATTATGTACACTATTTACATTATCCGGACTATTGTTCTCATCTTTGTCCCCATATTTATTACAACGTTTCGGCCATTTTACACTCTGGCCTTCTTCAGGTGGTTCAGTTTGACATCCCAACCAAATTGTAATAAATATGGTGACAAAGCTGAGGACAATAGTCCAAATAATGTAATTAGACTGTGTGTGCGTGTGTGTATATATATATATATATATATATATATATATATATATATATATATATATAATGTGAAAAATATATAGAACATAGGAAAGAACTCGTTAGGTAAATAATCCAAAGTTCTTTAGTATTTTTGTTATTATTTTAAAAAAAATAGTGCTCAATACAAAAGTAGAGCATAAATATAATTATTTATTTAAAAATATGATTTCAACATGCTACATAAGAGTTCTCATGTTTCGGCTCTTGTTTTGAAACATGAGAACTCTTATGTAGCATGTTGGAATCATATTTTTAAATAAATAATTATATATAGGGGCAGCAGATCATTTCAACATATGTTGTTAAATATTATGCTTTATCATGAGCCTTTTCAAGCATTGTATAAAGGCTTTAGTTTCAAGTGGAAATAAAGACAAATTTACGACCTGCATCTGCTTTTTCACAACCGTTATTGTGGTATAGCAAACTTCTATTTAAACAAAGCAGTATGTCATCTTTGATGGTGAACATCTTTGTTGTAATGTCCATATAACCACATCTGATGATGGCTCAAGTGAAGTGAAAGCTTAGACCAATATAATAAAGAAATATCCAAATGTTGGACAGTTTTTGTTTTTATTTTCTCTTGAAACTAAAGCCATTATATGACAGGCTCATGATAAAATGTAATAGACATTCGTAATCTGTTATATTTAACAATATATGTTTTACTATATATATATATATATATATATATATATATATACACACACACACACACATATATGGGTGTGCGTGTGAGTTTGAATATATATATATATATATAGCCATTTTTTTAAGGTCTAAACAATATATATATATACACACACACACACTTTAGATCTTAAAGAACAAAGACCAGTTCACTAAAAGAACACACACACACACACACACACACACACACACACACACACACACGTGTGCTCGTTCCCCCCACCCTTCCCTCCAAATGATTTATGTTTGTTTTGGCCAAAGATTAAGTGCAAACGCTTCCAAAATTAAAAGGATTGATTTTTTTTTTTTTTTTTTTCTTTCTAGGTCAAGCATTACTGTATAAAGTACAATAGACAATAGACCAACTGGCCTCCTCCTCCCTATACCCACGGGGTGGGGGTACAAGTGATCCACTCTTGTACTCTCATCATCCTGACTCATTATCCCCCTTTGTAAACACAGCCTGCTAAAAAATCTGTTAATTAAACTCTTGTCCAGATTCTGAGTTGATTAGATCTGGATTCATCATAACATTTTAAAGACCAGATTTTGGCATCCATCACTTTTGCTTTGTTTGCCTTTTAATCATGAATTCCTAGCAAATCCTCTTTCAAGCCCCTTCTCACTTTTCAGCTTTCTGATTTGTAGAAAGAAAGAAAAGACAAAATTCTATTGCAGATTGACAATCCAACCCAATCTTTTTTTTTTCTTGGAATCATATATAGGTCACTGTATATCTCAAAAAAAAAAAAAACCACAAAAAAAACATTTTTTTAAATATTTGAATAGGTGAATGTTTTCAATGCATGTCAACTGCTATATAGTAATCATGCAATGTTATATAACTTTTAAATTTAATTCTTAACCTTTTTAATTTAATTCTTAACCTTTTTAATTGAAAAATATCTTAAATTTTTCAAATATACCTTCCCCTACAAACATGGAATGATTATAAGCTGTTATACCTAATAGAACAATAAAATATTTTGTTTTTGTGGCATTAACTTTATTGGCACAGACAATGGCTAAAAGGTATGTTTTATTTATAGTTTTAATCTGATTAAGCACATTAACACAGAAAAAAAAATTTAGCAAATTGAAAGCCAAAAAGCACTCTCACCCAGCCGTCAGTACATTCAATAACAAAACTGAATCAGTCACAGTGTTTTGTTTTCTGGTTCTAATTATATAATCAGGAGATTAGACAAAATAGCCAACTTCAGCTGTGAGGATTTTAACTTTTCTTTTGTTTCTTCTGAAAGGTAAACATTTAAAAAATAAACAAAAAAAAAAACAGCTAATTTAACCTAGAAGTAGTTTTTGTTTTGTCATTTAATCTTTTTACAGGAATGGTTTCATTCACCTGCTACCTTCAACCTTTCATCTTTCTTTAAATCCTGTCCACCTTTTTTTTAGTAATCAGCAGCAGTCAAATGCAGGGTCTGTATATTAGAGTATGCCCCAAGTTGCTAATTCTTAGGGTTTCCTAAATGAAAAGAAGACTTAATGATTTGCTTTCTCATTTGCTGAATGACTCTTATATAGGAACTGGCTGTAACTAAATAGGCCTTATTTGAGTGGAATTTAACCTTTATCACTCTGTATGTGACTTCATTTGCTGTACAAAATTCTGCCACTGAAGGTGACTCTGATACTTGAATCTGAATTTGTTTAAATTTCATAGTTGTGTTGTCATATCCTGCTATGGCAACAGAAAACACGTTTGAGTGAAGTTAACAATGAGGTTACTGCCATTGAGAGGCCTTGAAAAAGAATGTAGTAGAAAGGGAAGTAATATTATTAAAGCAGAGTGTTAAAGATGAACTTGGTGAAAATGCACTTTAAAATTATCCCCCCTCACCTCTTAGATCAATTGTTCTCAATCTCTTTTTTTGCCCAGTGAACCCTTTTCACCATAAGTCAGAATGTTATTCCCCTAACTTCCCAAAATTATCTAACTCAAAAGGTGCTTTCCAAATAATATGCATATATTATTGAAAATCTTCATTCTTTTCCATATTAGTACATAGACATTTACATGGATTATTTGTATAGAGTTTCACAAATTTAATAACAATAGAAAATGCTGATGGTTTTTTAATTTGTGAATTTGTGGGAAAAATTCTTGCTTAAAATAAACAAAAATTCACATATACTGGATATGACTATAGTAATTATGTAAGTTACCTTACTATTATTTAAATTAGTGTACTAATAAAAAAAAAAAAAATAGACTTTTTTTTTTCCCCTTAGAAATTTAAATTGCAAGAATTTAATTTTATTCTCTTTTGTTTATTTATTTTAAGTAATTGGTACTAAATATAGTGAAGTTGTGTCATTGTATTCATTTTAGATATTTATAAATCCAGACAATAGCGGGTACTTCAGCTGGGTGTGGAATGAGCTATCTTGAAACCACATTGAAATTGAAAATGCATCTTCTGATTACAGCCTGATTGGGAATATAGCTGAACTGATAACTGAAAGAGGAAAACTTGAATCTGCTCTTGACAAATCCGATAAATTTAATTTGAATTATTTAAATAATCTAATAAATACTCATGTTTTAAAGAAGTTTTTATATATGCTTGTCATGTTTCTGGTGTTACACATATACAAAATTGCTACTTTAGGATTTTGCTATTACAGAATGGAATATAACCTGCAGATCTTAAACATATATTTTTATATGACTACTTCAGACAAATATCTGATATATAAAGCTCAAAGTTTGTATGTTTGCATAGAATATTGAAAATTAATTTAAAATGATTTTATTGGTATCTGTCTGCTCTCTTACATGACCAGAATATGGCACAAGTCCATGTTTAAAGTTGCACTGCCTTGTATACATGAAATTGCTAATTATTAAGATATATCAGCAATTGACACTGATCTTTTCCCTCTTAGTGTAATGGAAGAGGTCCTATCTCTGTGAATGATATCTTTGAACAGTTATCATTGATAAATTCCAGCATGTGTCTTATCTCTTGCCTAACCTTTGTGTTTCCTGCTTAATGGAGATAACTCATGTACAGATTCAGCTTTAGAAATCAATTCCTTAAAAAGTAACTTTCTCTTTCCCAACCCTGCTCTACATAGCTGCAATATAACCCACAAGTTGACTGCATGGGTTTTGAAGAAATACAAATGTGTCTGCAATAGTTGTTAGCTAGACACTATATCAGATTAGTATAGTCATGAAATTAGTAGCCATTATTTTTACACACGTTCACCCATTTTAAGTAGCAATACAAAATTCTTCTATTAAAAAAAATCCTCGTTTGAAATGTTGTAGAAAATCTTACATTTTATATACAATCTTGTCATCTTTTATTATAAAAAATTTTACGTTTTGTTTTAATAAAGTATTAGGAAAAAAAAGTGGAAAAATTTTTCATGTGACACATTTTGTCCTTCAGGACTTTATCAGACTAAAGTGATGTTTATGCTGTTGTGATTACAAATGCACACGAAAGAAAGGGGACAATGTTTGGGTCTATAGTCTAGCCAATTTCATTTAGTTTCTTTTTCTTTGTTTTTTTTTTTTTATCATTTTTGTTATTAAATATCCCACATTGGGATAATAGACATGCCAAGAAAAGTGAGATGTTGCAAGAACCTGGATGTAAATTTACTTTGGATGATCTAACAAAGCACTTTCTATACATCTTTGTTTTAATAAATTTCTTTCACTTTTACTTATAGTAATTTTTAAATCAGTTTTTTTTATCAATTTGTCATAAATTTACCATGTTGATGGTGGAATTCATTGCTAAGTATTGGGATGCTCCTCAATTTTTCATTCTGTGTGAAATGTGTCTTAAGTTGTATCTGAAGAGATGTTTTTAGCCATCACATGGTAGGGTAGGTGGATTCAGGAGATGTAGAACTTTGACTTTTCTTTAGGCTCTCTTCATCTCTTCTATTTGTCTTCTGGTGTTTTTGAAGAATATAGCTTTTTCATAGGCTGCTCTTCTCCAGTTGGTTCTTTCTGCAGTTTCCATCACTCAGTTGACCAGATCAATTTCTGTCCTCAGCAAGGTGTTTTTGAGCTGATCCCTAAATTGATGATGTGGGGGTTCTACATGATCTCTTGTCAGATGCAAGCTCTGTGAAGATGATTCTAACAATAAGTAAAAGGTTTAGAAATGCAATTCTACCCTCGAAAAACATATCCAAGTATCCAAGATTCTAAGAACAATCACCTCCCAATCATATGTAAACTTATTATGCAAATTAAAGAAACATCAGATTCCAGAACAACATATTTTACAAACATATGCAGTAAAAAAAAGCGTATGCAAAACTTATAGGTTAATAACTCAAAATGGAATAATTTAAGGGAAGAAAGAGTGAAATTGTCAAGAGACGAAAAAATGGATGACATGAAATTCTCAAATTAAAAATAGATGACAGATACTATTACTAGCAAGGAATCTAGGATGTTAAGCAAAGACATTGGAAAGAAATACAAGTGAGCAAAAAATGAGTAGCTCAACAAGAAATGTGCATAGATAGAAACATTACAAGACATAGAAGTGACAGGTATTTATAAAAAGATAATAGAAATAGCAGAATAACAACATTCTCTTTGACAGGATGCATAAAATCTAAAAGGAAGACACTCATAATAGAAAATGAAAAGATAAGACAAACCTGGAAATGAAGACAGCAGCAAGCTCTTTCATAAGAACACAGGAGAGAAACCTATTATTATACAAAAATATGGAAAAACCCATGGTATTAGGTTGGTGCAAAAATAATATCGTTTTTTGACATTAAAAACTACGTCAAAAAACGATATTATTTTTGCACCAACCTAATATTAAAATCTGACCATGATGACCATAGTATCAAAACTGACCACGATGAACAGAAACTAGGCAATAGGACCAAATGTGATTGTAATAAAGATGTTTTCAACCTTAGATAATCCCAGGATCAATAACATTACCAAAATAATAAATGAAATCTGTGACAGCAATAAAATATCAGAAGACTTATACAGCTCTTCATAAAGATGCCATAGAGCCAAGTCCAAAATGATCTCTATCAACCAATCAGATTTTATGTAATATATAACTAAACTTATTAGGATTCTTAATGAATATAGCTTGTAGTAGAATTAGACTGGAAATAAGGCAAAAATGGTATGGCTTTATTCAAGACACTGGAACAAGAAATATCATCTTTATGATCTGAATGCTGTCAGTGGTGAAAAAAAAAATACAAAAAAACTATACCTATGTTTTATAGATTACACAAAAGCATTTGATAAGGTAACACACAGACTTATTTGAAATACTAGGAAAGCTTGATTTATATAGGAAGGATCTTCAAATAATGTATAACCTCTTCTAGGAACAATCAACCTGCCTGCCAATAGAGACTGAGTACAGTGAATACAGAAATAGAATGAGGAATAAGACAAGGATTTTCTCACCAAATTTATTTAATCTACGGGTTGCAAGGTATAAATTGTCGCCATTTTATATTTTTAATTTCCCACATGTGCGTCGTTTGCCGGCTGCACTGTATAGTAGTCAGTTGGTCACCATCTGAGAAAATAAGCACCATGACCAGAAATTTGGAAACAGTATGCTATACTGCTTGGCATTCATGCCAGAAGCTCTAATATAAGCATTTCAGAGTGTTTGGGTGTCAATCTGAGGACAATGCAGAGCAGTTGGAAAGAGTTGGATGAGTCTCATGGTGATTACAAAGATATGGCAGCTTAGAAAACTCACACTGATCATTCTGATAAGAACTCTCAAATTTATTGGTGAGGGCCTCAGAATAAACACAGAGGCCTAAATCAAATGCATTGAATAGGTAGTGCTGTCCTGGGTCAAGAGGGTGGCTGCTGGAAAACCCAGTCATAGCTGTCAGATAATTTCTGCGACCACATCACCTCTTAAATCTGGCCACCTAACTCCACAGACTGCAACCCCCTTGATTGTGATGTGTGGAGTGCAGTTGAGCAAGAGACCAACAAAACTCCTCATAACACCAAAGATGAACTGAAGGTAAGCATTCATCAACTTAAACAAGACCATCCAGAAGAGTTGCAGGAGATTCCTAAGTTGTCTGAAGGCTGTGGTTGAAGCCAATGGTGATTTTATTGAATTGATTTACTCTTTAGTATTTCAAGATATTTTTGTGTAATTTTGGTAAATATATCTGTTAAAATGAGATGTCATTTTCATTTTTGCATAATTTAGACGACAATTTATCCATCGTACCTTCTATACAGCAATATGATCCTCAGTGAACAAGAACTATGATTTACTAATAATATGTATTAGTAATATTATTTAGCAAAGAAAAATAAGGATGAAGTAACTATTAACCGTAAAGATTAAATGAATGATTGTCAAGGAAGAATGTGTGAGTTTCATATTGGAAACACTAAAATCATGCAGACATGAAAATTTATCTGAGTACAGTAGCAATAGACGGCAGAAAATGTGACTGAAATCTGAAGACTAGTAAAAGATACCTTCAAGAAACCAAATAAAGTATAAAGAGATAGGAAACAAAGAAAAGTGTGCTGAACTGCTATGTAATATCTAATCTCCTATATGGCAGTGAATGCTGGACAATCTCCTCATGCCTTTCACAAACTAAGAAAAGTATTAAGAGACAGGAAAATTTTGTTAGAAGCAAAGACAAACAGTGCTGAACTTCTATATATCTAATTTTCTATATAGCAATGATATAGTTGTACTGATGAATGCCCGTGGATGCCCATGGACAGAACATGTAAGTAAATTGGAAGTTTTAAAGAAAATTGAACTGAAATGGTAATTTATGCTTGCAATTAGAAAATGATAGTTGAAATCTCTGGGACACAATGAGGAAAGCAGGCCTGGAGAATCTAATACTCACTGAACTTATTGAAGGCAAGCAAATCAGGGGAAAACAGTAATCTACTTAAGAAATTTGTGTAAATGAATGGCAGAACACTTGTAAAGAGTCAAAAGACTGGAAGTTGTGGAGAGTCATGATCCCCAATGTCCTGAAAGAACATGGTACATCTAAGAAGCATCAAATACAGTGAAAATTGTGCAATTTATTATCATAATGTAGCCAAAATTATTATTGTAAAATATATAATATAAAAAATATAAATCTGCTATATCTGGTCTGGTACTCTGGCTAGATATATATTGAGATTTTTGGCAAAATCCAAAGAAGGGTCTGTAATGTGATTAGTCTTGACCTGGCACCTCTATTTCAGTCAGTTTCCCACTGCTGTGACATGTCTTTCCTCTAAATATTTTCATGGCAGGCATTCTAATGAGCTCTTCTCTGTTCCTCAACTGCATGAATTTAAGCATACTCCTAGATTGGCAAATAGGTTTTATCGTTTTACTGTTGAAATGGCTAGATGTAACCATAAGTTCTACTTTAATAACTTTTCTCACACTTCTCACCTGTGGAATTTTCTTCCGACTTCTTGCTTCTCTGACATATACAATCTTCAAAAATTTAAATGCAACATCAATCACCATCTTTTGTCTTCCTGAATCCTGTTATTTTATTGCCTTTTCTCCTCACTTAATTTTTCTCATTCTCTTTCTTTCCCAATAATCCCTAGCGTCTTAGTGGCATTGTCACCTTGCTTGGGGTAAAATGATGAAAAAATCCATCTGTGATTGACAATATAATGTAATACTTTATTGTTTTTTTTATAAAAGAAAATAAATTTTCTTTTTATTGATTTTTGTCACTCAATGTAGATTTGTTTGTGACAAACATGAATTATTTTGTGGCATTTCTGCTGATGACATTTTAATCAGTAAAATCACTTAACACTTGAAGGGAGGATAATTTGTAGCATTTACTTGATCTGGTCATGTGACTAGAAAGGAAAATACTTTCAAGTGTCACAGATAGAGAATATTAGAGATATTATGGGAAACTGCTTCAAAGATGTGAATAAGAAAGAAATAATCTATGTAAAATTCCTTGGTGATGGTTGATGGCAGACATTATAAGTTAGGTTTTATTAGAAATTCTTTTAGTTAATTTTATTTTTTAATAAGGACAATTATCTGTCTAATTTTCTCGGCCTTTTAAAATCAGATGAAGATACCATCAGAAAATAACATGATGAAGATACCATCAGAAAATAACATGATGAAGATACCATCAGAAAATAACATGAACCAAAATATTTGGGGAGAGAAGAAAGTGAAGACTCTGTTACCATATTTTTCTTTTTTTTTTTTAATCTCCTGGGTATTATAATGCAAAATAGAAATATCTTGTAGGGTAGGCTAATGCTTATTAAGTTGCTATAGATTACCTGTACTTGTACCTAGCTTAACTATAATACTCTAATATCAAATGTAAATTATATGCAATCAAGTAAAGTAATTACCATGAAAAACAAGGTGAAAAAAGGGTCTTAAAACAAAACTAGACATATTTGCAATATCTCGCACCATTGCTAAATATTCAACTAGACATCCTTGAATCATTGTTTTGCTGAAAAAACTTCTTGGATTATTCAATTATTCAAATCAAAATTTTCTTTAAATATGTCAATGGCTGATATTAATTTTTTCACTGCACATTTTTTTCCTTTTAAACTTTTATATTTATTTTTTTTTGAAAACTTAATAATTTTAAATTCATTCTAAATGAGATACTTGTGAATATATCTTATTAATCTTTTTGAAAGTGTAAAATCATTTCATAGCTTGGACATCAACAAAATTGAACCATCTGTGTATTCTACTTACTGGTTGGTTCATTTCACAATAAATGACTTAAGAAAGGCATGAACATCATTATCCTTTTTGCTCTGTTAATCCTCCCCCTCTCTCGCTTCTATATCTTAAATATCTATCAGGATATACAAATGGTATAATGGTTACTGGCTTGGAATTAAGAAATTGACAGAGTTCAGTTCCATTTTGAGTTTGTTCACTTTTACACAAACACCCTTGCAAAAGGTATGAGTCCATCTCTTCTCTTCCACCTCCATCTATTTGATAAATAGTAAAGTAGACTGGGCTCTCTCGCCATGGTTGACAACCAACCTAGGAGAAGGACAACTCTGAATTCAAAATCCAGCTACCTAAAGCTATCTAAAGATAGTTACACTTAAGGTTTATATATTATGTCTGTAAAACAAAAATGCAATAGATTTCAACAGCTATGGAGAGTAATTATCTAGAATGCTGTTGAATGCCAGTGGGTATTGGGCCCAAGGTAGGGTGTCAATGCATAATTTTTTTCTCCTCCTATTTCTCTCTGCCTAATATTAACATTTGTTTATTCCTATTGAGCTCTGTCACAATGTGCAGCTATTATTGTATCCTCCTACCAATCTTGGAGATTGCTTTGTGGCCAAGTGGCACAATTCATTGTCTAATAAATTGTGTCACTTGGCATCCTCCATAGATTGCCTAGAGTTTTTGGCTAATCTGATCAATATTTATAAGCTTCCTTAAATTTAAAAATTTTGAAAAACCAATAATATTTTTGTTCTTGTATATAAACACTTGTTACAAAATAAAATCTTTGCATTTGTCTTAATAAAGTCCCTGAGATGACAAAATGCATTGGCTGAGATAAGTTTTCCTTTTCTCTTACATATACAGTGGTAGAAATAAGTATAAGATACCCCATGAAATTGTTAATAATTTTCTTATTACTGTACAAATTCCTCTGAAAATTTGTGTGTGGTACCAAGATCCAATGGGTATTAGTATACATATTCAATTTTATAACGACTTTCCACCAAAAAAAGTTATTAAGAAAAATGTTTTCGATGGTGAAAATAAGCATAAAACAGTTTTTAAAATTTGAATTTAATAGCAAAATTGTACAAAATTCAATTTTTACATTTATTCTCTTTCAATTGTAATACTTCAACACACCTGTTTTGTATCGAATCAATAAGTTTTCTGCGAGTTTCAGATGGAATTTCATTCCAATACTGTTTAATGCAAGATTTTAAAGTTTCTCTATCTTCAAATTGACATTTATTTTTGTATACTCTTCTTTGATAAATTTCCCCACAAATTTTCTATTAGGTTTAAATCTGGAGATTTAGTGGGCCAGTCCAAAACTTCAATATTTTTTGTTTTAAACCAGTCTTTTGTGAGCTTAGAAGTGTGTATGGCTGCGTTGTCCTGTTGAAAAATGGCATTAATGGTGTCTAGATGATTCATAAATGGGACAAGACTTTTTTTCCCAACACGTTGATATATCGAGCAGAGTTTTGTTTCCCTTCCATCACTACTAAATCAGCCTTTCCAGACACAGAAAAAGCTCCCCAAACCATAACAGATCCTCCTCCAAATGGTCTTTTGAAAACAGCTGCTTCCTCTTTCTTAAATCATTGCCAATAACACTGCTTAGCCGTCGGTCCCATCCAAATTAAACTTTTTCTCATCAGTAAACACCACGGTTTCCCATTTCTCCTTTGTCCATGTTACTTTTTTCTTTATCCAATTTATGTGCATCTTCTTGTGTTTAGCAGTTAAAGCAGGGGTGCTGTCTTCCTGTTTTGATACACAAGATTTGGCAATTCATGGAGAAGTTGAACTTTTCTTGGAGTGATGGGTAAATTCTGAGATTTTTGCAGATCTCTTCAGCTTGATTGTCCTTTAGAAGCTTCTCGAAAAAGTCGATATCTGTTTGCATTTGTAATTTTAGGTGGACGACCTGGGCATTTTCTGGTGCCATACAATTCAGGGTCCTTTAGATAATTTCTCACGGCTGTTTGGGACCTCTACAGTTTTCTTGTAATGAAATTTTCCTTCCAGTTTATAGGCAGAAATTTGCCCTTTTTCATTTTCATTAAGGGGGGGAGTTCCTAGGCATTTTGCAGTAACTTTTTCCAATTATGAAATGTTTAAATAGGACTCACGTGGCTTAAAATCATGATAATGTCTTTTTATAATCTGCACATGCACTTATTCTTCCTTTGGAATTCTGTTGTAAACCAGATATGCAAATTTTCGAAACTGTCTTATAATTATTTCCACCCCTCGAAAACAAAGTTTTCTTAATAACTTTTTTTGGTGGAAAGTTGTTATAAAATCAAATATGTATACTAATACCCATCGGATCTAGGTATCACACATAAATTTTCAGAGGAATTTGTGCAGTAATAAGAAAATTACTAAAAATTCCATGGGATGTCTTATACTTATTTCCACCACTGTATATATAATATAAAAGACTCAAGCACTAATATTCCATGGTTATAATTTATTACATTGTAATCATGATCCAATTCATAAAACCTACAAATTCAAAAAGAAAACAGAAAATATAACTCCAGAGTTATTTTTTTGTGCTGTAATAAATTATAAGAATGAAATATTAATGTTTGAGCCTTTTATATTATATTCTTACTCTGTATTGTACATTGAGCTCTACCTGGATTTTATCCTCCTGGAAATATATATTGACCACTAATATTATCAAAATATATATATATATTGATAATATTAGTAGTCAATAGAAAGTCAAAGAAATGGTGTGGACATAAAAGTCAATACTGCATAGTGACAGTCAGTTTCATGCTTCAAAGTTATCTTCAGACCAAGGTTGCATTGAAATGTAAAACTGACAGTCACCATGTAGTGTTTATTTCTATAGTCATGCTGTCTATATCTATAAAAACTCTCTCTGATATTGATCTACTCTCTCTTGTTACTCTGTCCGTATTTCTATGGAAAGTGTTCAGGTGATCTACATTCCTTAGTTCAACCGCTCCTAACCTTCACACTTAAGACCTGCCATGCCACACCCATTATTGTGAACCACTCTCATTCTCTTCATATGCCCCTGGTGAAATGCAAATTCCACTTGAACAACTTCTTCCTACAAACTGCAGATTTGTGTAACCAACTCCCAAAAGGATGCTTCCTCAGTTACTAGATTCTTTACCTGTTTAATTTTAGAGCTATCAGTTATCTTCCCTACATATCTCCATAAACTGTGCCTCGTGCTCTGTAACCCTCTACCTTGAGTGGCTCTTGGGTTTTATACAGGGTGAAGATTATTGTAAATATATATATAAAACTACCTGTCCCCTTTTAGTGTTGACTTCAATGTCCACTTTTATATTTACATACACTTTATCTCTGATATTGAGCACTTTATCCCATAAATATAGCACACCTTAAAACTCTCTCTCTCTCTCTCTCTCTCTATATATATATATATATATATATATATATATATATATATACACACACACACACACACACACACACACAAATTCTGGTATACAAGCAGAGGTGATACTTCAGTGTGTTTTCTCTAACATTAAAATGCTTATTCACTGAGATAAATTGGATTTTTGCAGAAAGAAAATCCAATTTTATTGAAGGATTTCAGGATAAAGCTTGTAATTTGCCAGGCATGATTTGGTGAAACTAAACAAAAATGGAATATCTGGAGATTGAATTTACATTTGTTTTTTGATTGATAAAAAATAAATAACTAAAAGCAATTAGCCTTATTTTCTAATCTTTTCCATTTATATTTACACTTAATAAAAAAAAAATTAAACAAAAATTACACACCCCATTTCTTTTGGAGTTTTTTAAGACCTTGTATCATTGAATCACATTTGGTAGCAATTTTAATCTTTACCCACTGAATGGAAAATGACTTAATTTACTGCTATAATTATTAAGTGAAGAAATGAATATGTAAAATACAAATGAAGCAAGGTGTTTTTTTGTTTTTGTTTTTGTTAATCGTATATTTAGAATAAATTAGAGTAAATATAAAACCAGCAATTACGAAGATCAAAAAACTAGCAAGTAATTAACATTTATTTTGATTTTTTTTTCTTTCTTTTTTTTTACATCCATTGAAATTAACATTATACACATTTCAGTTGAAGTTTTGACATTTTGCTGTGTTTATATAAAATCTAAACGTTTTTTCTTTTTTTTAAGCAAGGTTTTTTGCAGGATCAAATTTGATCCTGCCTCATTTCATATTATGGATCAAATCTAATGTCAATCACTATTAAAAAAAAAAAAAAAAATAGAAAAGTCTCTAACTTCATAAATTAAGGTTTTTAGTTTCCTTCAACAATTAAACCAATATCAATTCAACTTGTAAACATCATAGGAGATTTTTCTAGTCAAGATAGAATGACACCTAAATATCATTTACAGATTGAATCTTTCCCATGATATCTCAAGATCAGTGTTTAAATTCTGGTAATAACCAAGACATCAGGGTAGGTATTTGTTGCTTATTTGGAAGATTGGTGCAGCACAATCTTCCTGTTCTGTTCATTTGTTTCTGGGCTGAACAAAGCAAATATTTCTTGATTATTAAATTTTATTATTCATTATCAAGTTTCATTTTTTATCAAAACAATTTTTAATCTCTTCATACAAAAATATTTTTTTATAAGAATATAGTCTATCAGTTTCTAGATTTTCTGTAAACACACATTCCTTCTCTCACTTAGAATTCCTGTCAATAAAAAAAGGTATGACATTTTTTCACCTCATTTTAAAATGAATGAAATGAAAGCCATTTACAATTTTATTTTATTTTTTGTTCTTTGTTTCCTTTTCCTATTTTTCTTTTCTTTTTTCCTTTCCCTTCCTCTTCTTTTCCTTTCCTTTCCTTTCTCCCCTTCTCTTTTTCTTTCCTTATTTTCTTCCTCTGATTAATCAAAAAGAAAAAAAAGAAAAAATAGACTGATGTATGGAAGCAAAAGCACAAATGCAATAAAATTATAGATTGTTTTAGAAGATGAATATATAAATTTTTTAGTTAATATTTTTTATTTTTTTTTTTTATTTTTATTGACTTAATATTTAAATGTATCTTCAGAATTTGTCTAATTCCTGTTAAGATAACATTGTTTTCATAGAAGAAAAATATTAAGACGAAAGAATTTCTAAAATATTTGTCAGTTTAAATCTTTTTTTTTTTTTTTTAATTTTTATTTTATTTTTTTAGGCAACTGCAAAAAAAACTACCATCAAGCTTTAATGGTGTTTGGAGGTTCTTATTCTTTTCACTTTTATTTTTCTTGTGTCTTTACAGATTGGCTTTTTATTTTTATTGCAATTTTCTTCACCTATTTTTCAGTTTTTGTTTCCTTCACCTGCAATTATTTACATTCTATTAATTTTTTTTTCTCTGAACAGAAGTTGGAATCCATGATCTTTATAAAGACAATTTTGTTTGAATTAAAACAATTTTCAACTAACAAGTTAGCAAATTAGCTTTTGGGGTTAAAAATCAACTAAAAAAGGAGGCAACAAGATAACCGTTGAGGTTTTTGGTTTTATAGCATGATTTCTTCAATAGTTGGAAATTAACATCTTGGAAAATGATTATAGGGTTTTAAAAAGAAAAAAAATGGCTTGTTAACCTATACCTGAATTTTGACCTTCTGCATGCAAAATAATCCAAGGGGTTTTTTTTTTTTTTTTTTTTTTTTTTTTATTTATTTTTTTTTGTGTGTGTGTTAGTGTTTTATTTTATTTTTTTATTTGTTTATTTACTGAATTGAATTTTTTGTGTTGCTTTTTTTAAAAGATATTTTTTACTTTTAAAACAAACTTGCTACAAATTTTTTTTTTCCGGACTTTTTCTTTCAAACTAACAATTTTTTTTCGTTTTTTTAATTACTTTTTTTTTTTATTCCTCCACCCAACATTTCTATTCAATAGTTATCCCTTATTTCCTCCTTCTCTTTCCGGCTTTCAACTTTTGTTATAAAAGTCATCATAAATCAACTCTCTTTTTATACTTCGTTTCTTTCTTTCCCCATTTTTCTCTCTCTCACTTTCTATTTTCTAATAATCCTTTCATTCTTTTTCGACCATTTTTAACCCCACTTTTTCTTTCTTTCCTTTTTTTAAGTTTTGTAGTCTTTTGAAACGTGACTTTTTTTTCACGCAGTTTATTATCCACTCTTTCTTTTTCTTCCTCGAATTATGGTTCCTCTTTCTTAAGAAGTGTATCTTTCTCTCTCCTTCTCGCGCATTGATTACTGAATTTGGCCAAAGCTTTTTTTCCGACTACGCCCCCTCCCCCCACTTTCTTTCAATCTATTGCTGCAAAAGAGAAAAACATGGGTCAATGTTTTTGTTTACTGGACTAAACAAGTTCAAATCCACCATTTCTCTTTCGTATTTGTCCATTAAAATACCTCGGTGTTTTTTTCCCCTTTTTTATACGGATCTTCATATCTTTTTCTTTCTTTCATTTTGAAATTGATACCTTGTCTCTTTCACTCGGGTTGTGGCATTCTTTCATCCGGCTCTATGCTTTTTTTTTTCTCCTCCTCCACTTCTGTCTTCCTCTTTTAATATCCAACTTCTGCTACCAGAACCAATATATACCCACGTCGGATCTTGCAGGTAGAAAAAGAAGAGAGAGAAAAAAAAAAAGAAAGAATTTACAACAAAATTAACGTGATGTTGTTAGCAACTGACACCAAAACAGCAGCCCAAATCTATTACTACTGCCCTTAGTTCTTCTAATAGTAGTAAGAGGAGGAGGAGGAATAATAAGAACTCTCTCACGACGACCACGACACATGCCAGGCGCGACACATTTCCAATATGCATGTTGTTACGTGCTGATGTAGTTTACAAGGTTTGAATCAGCTGTTGTGGTTTTTAGCTTCGAAAACAAAACTATTTTATTTTTCCTTGTATTATTTGGTACCGAACCATTCACAGGCAAATAACGAAAACCTTTTCTTTCTGTCTATTCATTGTGAAGAGGAAGAAAAAAAACTTAATTTACGCAACTTTTTGCTTTGTCAATGACTCTTTACTACGATATAATGAGTTTTTGGAAAAGATTAAAACGTTTCAAGAAACGGCCGGTTAAAATCAAGCATATTCGGTGAGTAGGTAATTTAATCTTATAGAACAAATTCTTCTTTTTAAACTCTTTAAACTTGTTTGTTTACCTATTCTTGTATTGGTCCGTGTTCGGTATATGTGCCGGTGTGCGCGCGCACACACACACACATCTTTTAGTTTTAACGAAAGAATTTTACAATTCCACTTGTATTCCCTCTCGCTGGTATATACACACACACACACACACACACACACACACACACACACACACACACACGTGGGCATAAAAATCAAAAAGGCAGCGTAACTGGTGTTAGTTTCAAGTCATAAACGATTCTGATCATTAGGCATGAAACTGCCTGTCATTACAGTACTGATTTCTATGTCCACACTGGTTTATATCTACAATCACTTTATCCGGTTAAGCACTAGGAAATTATACACACAAATCCTAGGGTGCTAAAAATTTTCATCTTATCAAGGACCAAACATCGGATTTTCTTATTTATTGAAGGGCTTCTTCAGTACTATTTACTTTTACACAAACACAAGTTTTGTTTTTTTTCTGTTTCTGTGAAAATAGTGGGGGGAAAATTAAATGTTGGAAACTATATCGTTATCATATTTTAACAATTTGTTGTGAATTTGATATAGAAATAAATCTTTAAATTCAAGTTTTTATTCACTCAGTTGGAAATACAATTTGAATTATCTTTTTTTTTTTTTTCTTTTTTTTTTGGGGGGGGGTTCTTCAGTACATTTTTTTTATCTGACTATGTATTGCATTTGCATATTATTATTATTGCATATTAGTATCCCCATTTGCATATTTGTATTGGAGATGATCCGATGATCCCTTGTGGTTGTCATTGAGGATTGGATGACAGCAAATCTCCTAAAATTTTCAACTTTCTCAGAACTCTTGCTAACACCTAACACTGTTTTCTGGACACTACAGAGTCAACCTTCTCTCAAATCTTTCAAACTCTCTACCCTTATCTCTTGTCTTTCCAGATAGCTAGTTTATTTATAGGTACAACCCCAAACCTTAGCTAGAAAAACAGACATGTTTTGTCATAAGATATCAGGAAAAAAAAAAGTTTTTTAATTTCATCTGTAACAATAGAGTTCAAGACCAGAATAATATATAAGTAAACATTGAAGTCAACACTCAGAGGCGACAAGCTGTTTCATGCTAGACGCAATCGTCAGGCCACATTCAATTTTATATTTACACACGCTCTATCTCTGATATTGAGCACTTTATCTCATAAACATAGCACACCTTAAAACTATATATATATATATATAATATGGAAAAACCATTAGTTGCTCACTGTAATGAGTTTGACCATAATTTTGATTTAAAAAAAAAAAAAAAAAAAAAAAAAAAAATGACACTCTAATTAAGAGATTTCAATTTACATCTATTGACAAATATTGAAATATTCTAGTAACAAGTGACTGGCATTTATTTATTTTTAAGATGTTCAAATGAAATAGTTCTTTATTCAAAGAAAACTTCAATTAGATATATATATTCATTTTTTTAATCATTTCAATTCCAAGCAAGGCAATAATGTCACAAATGCAAGGGGCCATTGGAATAATGAAAAAACTTTTAGAAGGAACAGGAAACAAGGGATAAACTTCTACTTCAGTTCAAAAGACTGGGGAGGAGTGTAAACTGGATGATAGACAAACCTAGCTCATAATTCAAAAAAGAAAAGAACAAAGAGGATCAAAGTGTAGCATCTGTTCTTCACCACTCTGCTACGTTTTTGTACAGAAATGTTTCGAGTGATGGGCAGTAATCATCCTTCGACCGTATGTATAAATATGGGCACACCACATTAAAAACGACCTTGTGTCAAATTCTGGTGCCATGGTGAGATGTGTAAATAGAAAATCAAAGTGTAGTATCTGTATATTGTAAAAATTGTTACACACATGCACAAAAATAAATTATATCTATACATATACACATTGTATTTTATATATGTAGATTCGTTTTTTTTTTGTTTTTTTTTATTCCTTTCTCTCATTTTATTTCTGAAACTGAAATTAACAGATAGAAAAGTAAATTTTCACTTTAGCAGCAAGAACAGGTGACAATGCTGAAAAACACTGAAAATTTAATCCCAGTAAAAGAAAAAAATGTCCATTCAGCATTGAAATATTCTAGTAACAAGTGACTGGCATTTATTTATTTTTAAGATGTTCAAATGAAATAAATAGTTCTTTATTCAAAGAAAACTTCAATTAGATTTTTCCATTTTGGCTCATGCCAAATTTTTTGTAACTCCTTTTGTTTAAAAATTGACCTTGTTTTATAAGTGTAAAATAATTATGCATTGTTGTAAAATGTAAAAAATTGCTCAGTGTTTGTGAAAAAAATATACATAGCAATCAAACATTGAACAATTTATAATTAATACAACAAGGTGTAATTATTTTACACTTATTGATTTAATTGATATAAAAATAGCTTTTACACACTTAATTATGGTAAAGCACTTTTTGTAAAAAAAAATAAAATAAACTTATATATAAACATTTGTACAACAAAAAGGAAATGAAATAATATGACTTAAAGCTGTAAATTCTCTTCAAAGGATATTAAATAAAATCATACTTTTTTAGTATCAAGTTTTTCAGACAATTCCTTTCAACATTTGTATGCTTTGATGGTGACTAAAAAATACAATAAAACATCTGTAGTAATTATTTTAGATAGAATCTTTTCATTAGAATGTTTATCTTGTGTTTGCTTTTTACTGCTAGAGTTTTAACCAATATCTTTCTCAGTGTTTACATTAAATTTCATGGATTTAGACAAATCATAAATTTTCATCCTATATGTCAGGAGCTTGCTATATCATCCAGCAATATTTCTACCGTTTTAAGCATTGAAGTCACATGACCAGACAGTTCTTCATGCCTAACAACCACTGTAACAGAAGCAGTATTAATTTTTTCATTAGATGAGGCATTGCCAAACATTAATTTTTGACTAATATTTTCTTATTAATTGCATTTTATTGCCATCAACAATGTTGGATCAAAAATAAAGGATAGTCTCTCAGTGAGACTACTTAGCTACTAGAACTTGAGAGCTTTGCAGAAAATCAAATCTAACCTATAACTCATTACTCTAGTTCACAATCTCACACAGCTTCTCTGAGATAAAAGGACACAAGTTTGAATTTCACTCAGGAATTTTTTTTTTTCTAATTCTGTGCAGCTTACTTAGAGCTGTAGATTAATGGCCTGAGTAAAGTTGGAATTTAAAAAAAAAAGCATCTGAAAATTAAGATGGAAGCAAAATATTAATAAAAATTAATGTAAATGTTTGACAATGTCTTACTCTTATCTAATAAAAAAAATTATACTGCTTATCTTAAAAATTAAAAAGAAAATTATTTGACCTACAAAATCCAGTATTAATTATGAAAATTAAAATGAAAAACCACTGTTAAAGATTTCTAAGGAAAAAAAAATCTTTTTATAATAAATCCAGTAATAATTATAGGTTTCTATTTGTAACCCATTAATGCTAATCATTTCATTTTTGAACAGTGGCCATTAATGAGTTAAATGCTTAAATTTTTCTTTTTTTTTTTTTTTTTCTGAATGGATAAATTTCTGTCTGAATTTTCGGAATGAGGAGTTATCATTATTTACATGCAGATCATTATCCTCATCTTTGTTGTTGCGTTTATCACAACATTTTGGTTATTGTGCCTTCTGTATATCAATCCAGGTAACCTACAGGGAATTCCAAATTGAACCCTTTATTTAATCTACGAGGGTAGAATGTTCTTGTTCCATTGTTCATATCTAGGTATATCTCGTCTAGTTCTTATTTTTAGTACTGATCTGTTATTGCTGTCTCCATTTCCACCAAGTCGAATTACACGAGTTTGTAACTGAGCAGTATCAAAAATAAGAACAAGATGAAATAGCCTAAGACATGGGCAGTGGAACAAGAACAGTAACTCTGTAAATTATATAATATAATATTCAGTTCTGAATTCTCTGTAGCTTACTCAGATTGACATATGTCTGATGAAGGTCAAAGGGCACAACAACTAAAACATAATAACAACAACAAAGATGCAGATAATTGTCTGCAGATAAATAGTGTAAATAAGGATTTGTATATAGTAGTATTCAATCAGCTGATTCTGTCATAGAACTCCAATTATGTGGCTTACAGCCACATCATCTTGAAACACCACTTTTGTATGATCATTAAAGTTAAGCAATGTCGAGCCTAGTCAGTACCTAGATGGGTGACCATTTGGGTACACCAAATGCTGTAAGCTTGGATGAGTAGGTGGTGTAATGGATAATGGCTCAGAATTGTTAATCAGAGAACCAAGTTCCAATTCCAGTTGAGTTTGTTATATTCACTTACGCACAGATACTCTTGAGAAAGATAATCAATCCGCTTCTTCTCCTTCATCTATGGGTTAATTAGTAAGACTTGTATCACTAAACCATTATCATCCCCACCACACACACCAAAAAAAAATTCTTACAATCTAAAAATATTTTCTGACTTTAAATAATCTGCAAAGAGTTGATAAACTGTAAAAAAAACAAATTCTCTTTATTGATATTGACCTTGCTAGCTAAGTTTCTCTGATAACCCCAAAATATTTGTTTATATGAGTAAGTGGAAAAAATTGTTATTAGAAAAGTTTGGATTCTTCCTTAAATCCTAACAAGATCCACTTCCATTTCATAAATCAGTTTCAGAGTTTATGAATATTCTTATTCATTTTCACTTCCTCTTTTTCCACTTCACAAGTGTGGTTTTCATTTTGCTCATTCATGCAGGAAGAAAGCATTTCTCAGTTCTCAAACATTTTCCCAAACAAAAGAAATCATTCATATTGAAAAACTCTACATCCACACATTATACCTGCAGTTAGAAGTAATCAACTTTCTACAATTTTTCTATTGTTAATTGCTGTAGTAATAGCGATAATAATATTAATAATAGTAATAATAAGCCTGAGGCTTGTAACTATTCCTGATTAAATGAAGCATTTTTCCTTTCCTCTGGATATTTTTGTCCTGTATTCAGCACACCAATTTGTCTCACCATTTTCTCTCTCTTGAATATTGTATACTGTACACCTGCACTTAATGTTTACTTTTCCCATATTTTGGGTGTTGGCTCAGCCGTTATTCTGGGAATAGATGCTACAGAGTCCATTTTTCAACTTGGCTGTTGATGTGTTGATCTTTACATCTCTACAAGATTTGATATCCAGTGGTTTTCTGGATTGAACTTTGTTAGGGGCTCTAATCTGTACTTGGCTTTTATTCTCTGATGAGAATATTAAAAATTTTTTTTTTTAATTTAAATTACTTAGTGTTAAATTAGCCATTCAATTATTTGCATTGCAGAGAAATAAAAGTTACTGAAATACCAATGTTCACTTATTTGCCCCATGTCTCTAACTAAGATCAAGCACTTTAGATCTTATATATATATATATATGTGTGTGTGTGTGTGTGTGTGTGTGTGTGTGAGTGTTTGTGTTCATAATAATCCCTGTATTAAAACTCTTGGGTTGTACTGTGAACAAAATTCCAACCTATTCACAAATTTCAATAGCTTTCTAGCTCAGCACAAATATTCCCCTCAAGAGACATTCTTAGTGTTTGCTATATAAACACACACATACACACACACAAGATAGTTCCCAGACTGGGATCTCTTGGCAGACTCCATGACTGATTCTATTCATGCGAGAGAATTGATGGATTGTTCGGCGACACTCCTTATGGATGAATTCACAAATTTTCTCCACATTTATTAGTGTTTTGCTGGTGATTGTTCACCTTTTAAAGACTTGTCCATTTTGAACTGATTCTCGACCAGCCTTGAAACATGCATGACACTCAGAAATTTATTCTTAACTTACAGAATACTTGTCAAAGGCCTGAAAAACTATTTCAAAGATCTTGATAGCAGACTTACCTGGCTTCAAGAAAGATTTAATGCAACCACATTGGTCAAATTTGTCAACAATCATGAAATGAGCAGAGCTTTCCAAACAAAATGTTACAAAATACAAACCCTATTAACAGACTAACTCTGTGAAATGGAACAGTTTGTTGTTATTTTTTATTTATTTTTATTTTTTTTATTTTGGTCTAAGAAAAAAATTAGATGCCGTGTCAATCGTTATCTTTTGTCTTAATTCCTATTCTTTTATTGTCATTGCTTTTCCCTCGTTCTTTTACACTCAGTAACCACTTGCATTTTAGTGGCTTTATTGCCTTGCTTGGGATGAATGAGGCCATGAAGTATCATCCATAATTGATGTAGCAAAGGCTTCCTTTTCTTTTAATTTATCTTTATTCTTAATCTGATTATTGTTGTCATTTAGTATATTTTGTGTCCCAATAATCATTGGGTAATCATATTTCATGAATGCTACAAATGGTTGTCCACTTCTGATGCCTTTACACCACCACCACCACCACATACCATTTACGTGGCATTGGGATGTAAGTATTACAAGAGATACCTCTCCCAACACTGGGACTACATCTTCTAGTTAACAATGAAGATTACTAGAATAACAGTATTGACTCAACTTCTGTCAAGATATTTCAGGGGGTAATGAAAAGCTCTTGTTCACCAAGAAAACCTCTCCCCACCAACCTCAAAAAATAAAAATAAAAAAATGTTAGGTCAAAATCTTTTTAAGAACTTTCCAGCATCTTCTACTACAAATTTAGTATCTAATCAGTTTCAGAATAGTTCATTATTGATGCCTTTTGTAATATCTGATATAAAAGGAGACTTTGAGACTTATTTTTTGAATACTTGAGATATTTTAAAAATGTTCGTGTTGCATTTCACATATTGGTAAAAACGTGATCCTATATTAAACTTCTATGTGCCATTTCCCTTAAGGACATAATTGCTAATCGCTCTCCACAACTTTCTGTCCCTTTGTAGCACTTAATAAATTTTGTTTTTTTGTTATCTCTCCTAAACCCTGTTCTGCCATCTATTTACACAAGCTTGCTAGGTAGATTACACATTGTTTTCCTCTATTCCTCTTGCCTTCAATATGTCCTATGAGTATCAAATTTTCCAAGCCCTCTTTCCTCATTATATGCCCTAGAAATTTCAACTTTCTAATGCTAAGTGTCATTTTTGTTTCCATTTTCTCTAAAACTTTATTGTTGCTCACATGTTCATTTCTTCGTATCCTCGGCATCCTTCTGTAGAACCACATTTTGGTTGCTTCAAATCTCTTCACCACCACTGATGAGATTGTCCAGAATTTTCTACTATTTTTTCAGTACTCTTTTCTTAATACTTTGCTTAGTTTTTGGAAGGCATCTTTTGCTAACCAAGTGCACCTTCAGTTTTCAGTGTCACATGTTCTGTCCTCTGTTAAAACACTTTCTAGATATTTAAATTTTTATGCTTGTTTGATTTTGATATCTCCAATTTGTAATTTGAATGTTAAGTTGTCCCTTTTGCTGACAACCATACATTTTGTCTTTATACAATTGATGTTTAGTCCTTTCTTCTCACTTTCCTTTATTACCTTCTGTAGGAGTTCTTTCTGTGTTTGCAATCAACACTGTGTTATCTGCATATCTAATGAATCCTGGTGGGACTTCTAATTCTTTCAGGATTACTTCACTGTAAAGGTTGAATAAGTCTAGTAAAAAGACACATCCTTTTTCTATTTTCATGTATTTAATATATCAGTCTAAAGGTGTGAGGTTGGATGGCAAAAAGTAAAAATTGTATATTTAAAAACAAAAGTGATCAGAAGCTGAATGAAATGAACCAGACTTGGCTATACATTTAGACACAGCAGATGCCATAAATTGTAATGGTCCTCTCAATATTTAGTAGATGTGCAGGTGGAGTTATGGATAGCTGCATAGAATGGGAAACTGGAGAGCCAAGTTCAAATTTCAGTCAGGATTGTTACATTCACTTATTTTGTAATGCCTGTTGTAGGAGAGACTTTGTAAATCACAGATACAACAATAGTAACACCTTCGAACAATACTTGGTCAGATGCCGCTAATTCCCATATATATATATATATATATATATATATATATTTTTTTTTTTTTTTTTCCTTATTCATCACATGATCTAATTATTTCAAGATTAGGTTGACTGTGCTTGCTATCTAGCAATCCATGTTCAAACCCAAGTGTCAGTGGCGACACTTTATTCCTATATGACAACTTTTGGGAAAGGTATGAATCCATCTCCCCAATACTGGCTATTGTTTAAAAAGTAGAACTCGTATTTGGAAAAATCATTATTTTAATATTCACTAGCAAAAAAAGAAAAGTATTACAATTCAAAATGTTGTGGCTTTAAATAACCCACAAAGGGTTAAGTCATAAAAAAAATCAGAACTCTCAGTGTTTAATTATAACTGGCATTTGTTTATATTTTTATTTATTCTCCCTACATCAGTATAATTCCGTCAATAAAAACATTTAGTCTGAAGAAATTTTTTTGAAGTTTGAAATGTGTTCATTTTCCCATAGATCTTTTTACTTTTGTGATACAAGCACGAGAGAGAATTTGAATAGTGACAAAGATTTCTTTGAATGTATCTCTATGAAAGTTTTGTTGAGTATATATGAATGCACATTACGTTGCAGTTATTGAGTAGATATGTCATTGAAATTATACACACATTCCCTTTGTATTCCTTGGGTGAAATTTAAGTTCCACTCAAGCAGCAGCTTCTTACAAACCACTGCCTTGTATAACCGACTCCCAAGAGGATGTTTCCCCAATCACTACAGTTTTAATTTGTTCAAATCTAGGTTTAACTATTAACTTCTCCACATATCCACATAAGCTGTGCCTCTTACTTTGTAATACTCTAGCCCAAGTGGCCCTCGAGCATTGTACAGGGTGAACATCATTGTAAAAAAAAACAAAACACTATGCACATACAAATTTTTCACTTTGATCAAAAACCAAGAACACTCTCCCAGACACACTCCCACTATCCCACCAAGTAGGGTTCAAATTAATTGATTCTTCCAATTGATCCATTGTTTATATTACCTATTTCAACATTTTCTTTATTCTCTCTCTTATCTACTGGCATTAGGTGAAAACCACTCAAATATTTTTTTTGTAACCTTTCACCCTCTCTATTCATGTTGACAAACTTTACTGGATTATGTATGAAAGGAAAAAAATATGTCATGGTTATCTTGTAAATCTTTTATAAAGGAACCTATTACTACCGGCTTTGACACCTGTACTTGCCTTGTCTGCCTGTTGAAGTAGAAGTGACATACAGTTTAGCGTTTCATTAGCAGCAAAAGTAACTGTTACACCAAATACAGAAGAGAAGTTTGTCTAAACAATAAAAGCTACTGGGTAAACAACTTTGTATGACTTTAGATCACTAATGATCTGCAATTTAATATAACTCACTCTGTTAATATCTACTGACATACTTCTTTGTACTTATTTATCTAGATAGTATTTGTGTAACTTTACTTGTAGTCTCACAAAATATATTGATTTCTGCAATGAGAAGAGCACTTTTTTTTTTCTTTTAAGTATTAGTCCTTGCCTGATGTCTTAGCTTCACTCATTTTCCCACTCCAAAGCTTCTCTGTGCCAAATCTATAAATATTTTCATGGTAATTGTTCTGATAAGCTTTTCTTTTTTGAATCTGACTTTATGATGAGACCTTGCAGCCAATCAAGTACGTGCTTAAATTCAAGCGCTTACTTGATTGGCTGCAAGGTCTCATCATTTTACAGTTGAAATGGCTAAATGCAACCGTAAGTTCTATGCTAACAGTTTCTTCTCTTGCACTTCTCACTTGTAGAACTCTCTTCCGGCTTTGTGCTTTCCAGTCAACTTTGATCTTCAAAAATTTAAATGCAATTTCAATCATCTTTTGCTTTTATTCCTGTTCTTCTATTGTTCTCACTTCTTAATAATATTTTTCTTTTTCTCATATTCTCTCACATAGTAAACCCTTGCATCTTTGTGTCTTTGCCTGGAATGATTAAAAAGTCTTTCATGAAATAATTGAAATTAAACAATGTTTAAATCTACTGTATTTCATAGGGCCACGATTTTTCCAATCAGACATTAGAATTTCTTAAATCTAATATAATTAAAGCTCAAAGTTTATGTGTGTCTCTGTTCAGACATCAAAATTAAATATAAAAAAAAAACAAAATTGGTTATGTGCATGTGTGTGCAAATATTATATAAAACTGACATCAAGTAAATGCAGATTTATGTCCCTTATTTGTCCACCCACCTCAACAGAATATGGCACAAGGCCAAGTTTAAAGTGGGAGACCCATGTATGCATTGGTGACAAGTGCTCAGCTCTTTCAATGTTTCACACATTGACCATGATCCTCTCTTTGCCCTTTGTAGTGCAATGGCAAAGGTATTGCTATGGTTGATGGCTCCCTAGTGCTGAACATTATAGTAGATGATGTCCGTATACCCATCTGAATAAAATGTGGTATATGTTCAAGATTAAAGTAGAAATCCCTTGGCATAAATTGAGGCTAAAAACAAAAATTACCCACCTCCTTCAGCATTTCCCTAGTGGAACATGTAAGGTGTCATGGATTAATTCTGGCTATCTCTGTGGGATGGGTACTGCCTGGGAGAAACTGCACCCTGGAGATGAACATAATATTTGTAAATCCACATAAAAATGTACAATTTTGTCATTGATATCTCCCAATATGTGTCTTATATCTTATCCAACTTATTTAATAAGAGATAAGTAATTTGCATATTCACTTTTACAAATCAAATTACAAAATATAATTTTTTTTTTTTTTTTTTTTTTTTTATTCATTTCCAATCTGGTCTTTGGTGATTTATAGATAAGTAAATGTTTTTTTTATGGCCTTTATAATTAAATTCCTTATTCAAACAAAGTCTTGAAGTGATAACCACCTTTCAATCACTGTTTAGAAGTAAAGAGTAGAAAGCAATGTTGATTTTTTTTTTTTTTTTTTTTTTTTTTTTTTTTTTAAATAGTACATTTTGAGAATCTGATGGCTATAATTGTTATAATTTGTCATATATGAAAATAAATAGATATCAAAATGTCTCTAATTATTTTAACATTCTGTATCCTTTATAAATATTACTCTATATGGAATCCCCTCAAAATATAGTGTTTTATATATTAGTTCTATATATTTGAAATTGCAGTAGCCTGGCTCTCAATTTCAGTCAAGATTGGTTTAGGTGTTGCCATAGAACGATATGACTACACAACCAAGAAATTCAAATTTAACTTGCATTGGCAGGACTAACATTTTGCTTGGTGAAAACAGTCACCTAAAGAGTGCTAAAAACAGTTTTGCTAATACCATCTTACAATATATGCAAATGTCTAAGAAATGACTGCATAACCGAAAGGAAGGAACAAAAAAGAGATTTGGTCTTTGTAATGTTTGGGTATCATAATTATCAATGCATGAAAAGAAAATGGTTTTCAGTTGAGCCAATTAGGAGATAGGGTTTAAGTTTCAATAACATTTGATGGACCATCCAATAATTATTTTAATATTAGCTTAGGTGCTATCAGATGATACTTTTTTGTTTTTTTGTTTTTTTTATTTCAAGACAACTGTGAACTGTGTAGACATAAACAGAAGCATCATTATCATCATCATTACATGGTCCAAATGTGTGTTGCTATATCTGAGAATGTGATAGGGGCTTTCCTCTTACTTGTGACATGTGACTCTGTCAACCAAATAAAGTGATGCATTTTTGCTCTCCTTCCCATTATCTTTCTTTTTCTCTCTCCAGGGATCAAATTGCAGGCCTGCTGGCATACAATTCTAAGTTTTATAGTTGTGGATATCTTCCTTGGAGTTTTCCTTCTTTGCTTTTATTATTTTAAGGGTAAACATGTAATTATCCACAACCTGTTTAGATCTTTCTGTGTCGGTTTTCACTACATTAACATTATTAAGATTTATAATGTTGAAAAAAAAAATACAATCTCACAAAATGGTTCTTACACGTTGCACTTGCTAGTATAGCTCAGTGATTGTATGTTAAGCTGTAAATAACAAGTTTAGATTCTTTTGTGTGCCATGTCCCTTCAGGACATAGACAATCATGGCTCTCCACAATTTCCTGTCTTTTGTAACTCTTAGTAAATTTATCTTTTTGTTATCTCTACTAAACCTTGCTCCAATATCCATGTACTCAAGCTCACTAGTTATGTCATGTGCTGTTTCTCTCAGTCCCTCTTGCCTTCAATTTGTCTTGTTAGTATCAAATTTTCTAAGCTTTCTTTCCTAATAATGTGCCCTAGAAATTTCAACTCTCTCTTACTGATGTTAAGCATAAGTGTTCTTTTTGTTTCCATTTTCTCTTGAGCTTTGTCATTGCTCACATATTTGGTTCATGGTATTCTCAGCATCCTTCTGTAGAATCACATTTCTGCTGCTTCAAGTCTCTTCATCTGTAAGATTTTTATCTCAGAGGAAGTATTACATTGAATAAGCATTTTCAGAATGAGTACAATTTTTCATAGGTATAAGTCCTCTAGCTTTAAAATATTCTTGACATTTTTCATGATGAATAGCTATAAAAAAAAGTTTATAGGTCATAAGTAAATATTGTAAAAATTATTTTTTCAGTGTTTGTGTTTTGATTAAATTAATGGAGAAGAAAAATAAAGTGTCCAATTATTTGTGAATTTTACTGGTTTTGCTTTGTTCGTCTTCATCAGTATTTGTGTTGATTTTGCCCAACATGGTCCATGAGAAGATCATGTGACTCATCCATGATAGAGAAATATCAAATGATTTGACTGAAACAAATAAGATTAGATATGTTTTTTTCATCCACAGAAAAGTTGTTTATAAGCAAGATACCTTTTTCTTTTTGGTTCTGTCTTTCATTTCATTTCATTCCTTTCTTCATTTTTTTTCTTTCATTTTCTTGTTTTCTTTTTTTTTTTTTTTTTTTTTTTTTTTTTTTTTTCATTTGATTTATTTTCCTTTTCTATCTACTCTACCCCACTATCTTCACCCCCACCTCCTTTTTCCAGATTCCAAACTGGATGTGTTATTGTTATTTTAGTGACAGATATATTTTCAACATGAGCCAAACTTACCCCCCTCTTCTTCTTTCTATCAACACTTTTGTTCATTCTCTGATAATTTAAAGTAATAAACAAATCATTAAATAATAAACACATTCCAGAAGCAATAAAGATTTTTTAAGGCTTTGCTGTCAAAACAGTAGATCTTAGGAAGTCTACAAAATAGACTCTCGACCCTCAGAAGGAATTCCTTCTGTGCTTTCAAATAACAACACTTCACTCATTTATCCACTTCACTCATGTTTGTCAAGAAATAATTCATTCTTTGATGCTAAATATTTACATCATCTTTTAGTTTTTTTAATTGTTCTTTCATTTCTTTCTCTTTTTGTTTTGTTTCATTCTTGCAAATATTTTTTATTCAAGGAAAGAAGTCTTATTTCCACATGACTAATTTGAAATGGAAACATTTAAGAATTTAGCTAATAAAAAACAAAACAAAAAAAAAAATTTCTGCAAAATACTACAATTGACTCATTCCAAACTTGACTATAGAATAGTAAGAGCTTTTGCTGTTACTCCCACAGTAGATAAAGAATGTATGGGGAAGTGCTTTACCCAAATGTTAACCTACTCAATATCTTCTCTTAAATATCATGGCATGCTAGTGATGAGACCTTTTGCCAAGTATCTGGTGATAGGATAGAATACAGACCGAGGTTGATTCATGCCTTTCCC
Source organism: Acanthosepion lycidas (assembly GCA_963932145.1). NCBI lineage: Eukaryota > Metazoa > Mollusca > Cephalopoda > Sepiida > Sepiidae > Acanthosepion > Acanthosepion lycidas. Next base: position 4,873,619 of record OZ010596.1, read on the forward strand.
AAGAGCATTAGTTCGTTATATCAGCAGCTAATTTTATTTTCATTGCTTGGGATCCATTTTAATGATATCTCATAAGATATTTGTTTAATCATGGGAAAATGTGACTGAAATCTGTTCTTTTTAAAGCAAAAAAAAAAATTGTTTCAAAACTTGAATTGACAGGCTTAATAGATTCTCACAATTATTTCTGTATTTTATTAGAAGCTCTGAATGTTTTGAGAACTTTTTTTAATAACATGGGAAAGAATAAGTTCATAAACCTTCTTTTTTTTTTTTTTTTTTTTTTTTAATTTGACACCAGAATCAAACTAATTTTAGTCAATAAACTATCACTTTGTAATTTTACTTATCTTTTGTTAAGTATGTCATCAAATAAAAAAATAGAAAAACTTCTAAAGTGTTTCATCCCAAGAAAGAACTTCTTTCAGACTAATAGCATTTTTATCAGTTTTATATATGGGAGGAAGATACAAGAAATGCTGGTTAAAATTCATATTGAAAATATTAGTTATTCAGACAATTAGCTTTAAATTTTAAAATTTTCAATGTCCAGTACATGTAGATATATAACTTAGTTGATTTGATTCAATTTTAAAAATAAAAACAATAGAAAAACTGAATAAAATTGGCTTAGATACACTGCATGCTACAAGGTGAGAGGGCCAACTTGCAGAGAAAATCAGTATTTGACAATGTCATCTTGACTCGGGTACAATCAGTAACTACCAGCATCAATAGGAAATATGCAATTGGATCCTTAGCATCAGGTTATTTGTGAGGCTAGAATCTAGCTGACCATTACTACTGACAAAAGAATTCAATTGGGTGACCCACACAAAATTCAACATTAAATAAACCAACAAGGGTTGACATGTTATAAAATCAACCATAAAATAGATGTCTTGTAAAAACATTTCAGAATGTGGATCTTTTCAGATATTTGCATGGGTGGCGCTCCATTGTTAAAATTGCACTGGTAAATGAAGTAAAGTTATTTTAACAGAGTTAATACCATATGTTTGTGTTTTGTTACATTATAAGAAGTAAGCTATGGTAGTGACATCTAAGTGATGGTGACCATAGAAACCGTCACACTTTGATGTGCCTTTTTTTTTTTTTTTTTTTTTTTTTTTTTGCCCCATACGCATACTGCAATTGCATCTAAATATTTAAATTTTATATATATATATACATGAAGAAATATACTCTTAAGGTGTGCTATATTTATGGGATAAAGTGCTCAATTTCAGAGGCATAACATGTATAAATATATAAGTGAACATTGAAGTCAACACTTAGAGGCGACAGGCTGTTTCATGCTAGATGCGATCGTCAGGCCTGTTCACTTGTGTGTGTATATATAAATATATATATATATATATATATATATATATATAATGTGTGTGTGCACATATATAGAAAAATAGGAAAGAACACGTTAGATAAATAATCCAAAGTTCTTATGCAAAAAGATAAACAAATTAATATATAAAATATTGTGACATGTACCAAGCTGGATTTAGAAGGTTAAATCTTACTACCCTGTTAAGATTATAAAACCCCCTCCCAAATTCCTTGAATGCTTACCACCCTCTTGAGAGTCAATAGCACCCCCAAAGGAATGTTGTTATCCACATTCAAAATCATTGCTTTGATAAAATAGGAATATTATTTTTGTTATTAAATCAGTAAGCAAAATTTACCTGTACTCAGTGATCTAAAATTACTAGGTAATGAAATTTTTTAATGTGTGCCTCTTCTATTTGGTGGGGAGTAGGGAGTGACCCACCACCACCAATAGCACAAGAATCGTAAATAAGATTTTGATTGCTCATTTTCATATTTTGGGCAATGTTATGTCATCTTGCTGAAAATCTGAATATTTTCAAATGTTACTTTGTTTAAAAAAAAAAAAAAAAAAAGCCTGTCTTTTTGTTGGCTCATGTTGTTCATTCCCCATTCTGGTCTTGAATAATACACAATAAAGAACAGTTCTATTAATACTTACACTGCTGTAGATGTAGTTATACAGCTTTACAAAACTTGTATTTCTTGTTGTTGACATACGTATATTTTCAAGACATGTGAAATGTTCCCTGATGTTTGTGTTATAAACTAGCACTTTGTGCTATTTCCAAGCAAGTGTAGACATACAGTAGATAAGGTATAATAGAACCTGTTTTATTATATATTTTTATTGGGGATATTGTTTAGCATAGTCTGTACTTCAGGGTATCTGACTGAAATGACTGCACCCACAAGAAATCTTCATCAGTATCTTCATAGTCATTTATTTCCAGTAAATGGCAATTTACTAGTTTTCTTAAAATGGGCCAGTACAGTAATGGGCAACAATACTAAAACAATGCAACAGTGATAGTGTTAAATAAGTCATCTTCATAAACATCTAAACAAACATTATCTGACCTGTGAAGGCTATTGATATATCCAAAAATGATTCACATTTTCTCATTTATTTTTATTTCTTAAAATAGGTTGAGAACTTTCTATGTTACACTTGAAAATGAAAAATCAACCCACTTCTTAGAAGAAACTAGGGAATGAATCATTGCCACTTAATTTCCAGAAAATTCACCAGCATGGGACTGGTTGCTTGCCAGTCTTTCAATATTAAAAGGGCAGCTCCCCCACCTCATGCCCGTCAAGTAAACCTAATCAACATATTTGGTCCAACAAATGACATTCATTGATTGGAGTTTTACCAAAGAGTTTGACCCAGTCATTTTTGGTGAAGACAAAGTTCTGAATCTTTTAATGCCAAATCTGGGAACAAAGCTTTACAAACAATTTACACACACAATCATGTTTGGTATTCTATTTAGACTGATGTAAAGATTCTCAGTGACATTCATTTTTTTACAAAATGTTAGGGAAATCATAGTGTCTTCAAAGTTTATTAAGTTCATTATGGCATATAATTTTTAAGAATTACTTGCAGAAAAATTGATAAGTTTGCCTTTTGTTGAAACTCATTGCTGAATATTTATCATTGTTTGTTCTTTATGATTAATCTTTGGAAGAAGTGCAGCAAAAGAGCAAGTGAATTATTGAAGCTTATGGCAATGATGCAGTAGGTGCAAGTATATTCTGGAAATGATACATGAAATCAAAAAACAAAAAATTGAGCTTAGAAACAAAGAATACTCATGATCACAGTACTTGAAAAACTGAAAGATCATTTGAAGCAAGATACACTATAAGCATGTGAATTTAAGAAAAATTAAAAGTGACTCTGTCAAGCTTATTTGAATGGCGTAAAGACTTTTGGGGGGGAAAGCAGTTGATTGGTGATTTTTATATATATGTGTGTGTTCCATTGTCTGTCTGTCCTCAAGTGGCAAATATTACAATTCCTATGCAGCTGGAGTAGGAATTTCTTGGACTTTTTCAAAACTTATCAACTTTTTAGATTAAGGGTTCCCAAACTTTTGGGGGTGTTTACATCCTCTTGGCTCACAAACCACATCACTTGTGTCCTCATTTCTTTCACTCAACAAACACCTGTTTATTGGTATTAAGTTCACTACAAATTTAAAACAACTATTTTGTTGTTATACCTACCAGGAACCTTGATCCTTGCAGATGGAAAAATGTGGTCAACAGTCTCCACATCATCTACTGTCTGATTTGGGTTTGGAACACAAATTAAAATAAAAATATAGATTTTACTTAAATTCCCATGACTTAAGGAAAGCAGTTGTGACTGTATAATTGATCTAAGCAACCTTCCCTGTATAAGCAGAAGGAATAGTTGCTGGATATTAATGTAAATATTCTGTGATTGATAGTTCTGATTCTCTGGTAATATTTTTTTTTCACCATTCCCATGATTTTAGTCATTGTGCACATATTTGTGTTGTCTTCAGTTGAGCTGTGAAGAGCAAGGAGCTCTTTGTTGCTGTTTCTTTTTGTATTGGGGAGTATATCAAATGAGGGAAGTTGTTTATAGAATTTTTTTTTTTTTTTAATTTTTTTAGATTTTATTTTATCAAGATTTTGCAGTTTACTTAAAGCCAGAAAATATTTTTAGATTGTCAGGATTTATTGATACAATTTCTACTAATTAATCCATAATTTAGGGGAGAAGAGGTAGATTCATACCTTTGCCAAGTATATTGATATAACAAGCCTGACTGAATTGGAACATGGCTCTTTAATTTCCAATTCCATTCCATTATCCATTACACCACCCGCTCATCCAAGATTACATCACCTGGTATTCCCAAGCAGTCACCCATCTAGGTACTAACTTCTTGGTTAAGTGTTCCTTAACTTCAGTGATTGTACAAGAACTAATGTTTCAACATGATACAGGTGTAAGCCCAAGGAAGCTGTTTACATGTGTCTGACAAAAACTCTGCATCAGTCTGACTACAATAGATAGTTTGAAATAAGTTTGGTGTTTATAATCATAAAAAAAATTTCAACCATAAAACAAATGATCTTGTTAAAGAACCTGATGTTTGGTTATTTGGTCAGATTTGGGGAAGTATAATCTGGCCACCCCACTGCTTGCAAACACACACACACACATGCTGAGTTAAATCTAAGAAAAAAATATGATAGAAAATAAGACCTTTATATATAAGTTACTGTTTTCAGGGATGAATGAATCTAAATCTTGATTGAGAACTGTCTAAAATAGGAATCACATTTGACTGAATGAATTAGATATTTCATGAAAAGCCAAAAGAATGAAAATGGCTGAAATGGTGATAAAACCAAGAACATGAATATTAGTCCAAGCGATTTGCGGAATAAAATTTCTGCTGACTTGCTTATTAATACTTGGAAAAACTCCCAAAGAATAAAAACTGAAAAAGCCTGGAGAAATCTGTAGAAGTAAAAGAAACCTTCACAAAGGACAAATGTGTTTGTTTTCAGCTTTGCCACATTTAATTTACTACTTCTGACTTAATTCCAACTTAGCTTGTTTTCTCTTTTATGACCCAGCTAATCTCTCCTTGTTTCATGACCCGGTTAATCTCTCATTGTTTCATGACCCGGTTAATCTCTCATTGTTTCATGACCCGGTTAATCTCTCATTGTTTCATGACCCGGTTAATCTCTCATTGTTTCATGACCCGGCTAATCTCTCATTGTTTCATGACCCGGCTAATCTCTCATTGTTTCATGACCCGGCTAATCTCTCATTGTTTCATGACCCGGCTAATCTCTCATTGTTTCATGACCCGGCTAATCTCTCATTGTTTCATGACCTGATTAAATGTCTTATAACCAGTAAAGGTAAATTAACATTAGACTTGGAAGTTAAAACATAAGAGAAAAACAGAATTTGTTTTCATTAAATTTTGTTTCCTGTTTGAGCAGTTGGAATTGTGGGTATTTATAAAAACAGAAACCATTCTCCATCTATCCTTCCACTTCACTCATACCTATATACTTACGTCTAAGAAGTTAATGAGAACCCATGCTATTTTCTTTCAAACTTCCTACTCTCAGCAAATAGTTATTTTGTTTAAAGACAGAAAACAAATCAACCATGAATATTTCCTGTGTATATATCCCCCTCATTTATTATTTTAGTCACTAACTGCCCTAATCGTATGGCATGTAATTGAATTCACCTGAAATGTTCTTTCCAGCGAATTACCCTCTTGGTTTGTATTCATTCCAATCTTCTTTTTTTTTTTTTTTTTTTTTTTTTTTTAAAACAAAAGTGACTTCTCAAAGCTTTCATACATATCACTGGCAGTAATATTTCAGTATTTTCTATTTCTATTAATTGCATTACATATAACTATTTTCTCAAGTTCTAAGAAGGTCTTTTTTATTATTGCGTACGATTTTCAGACTATTATCTTCATCTTTGTTATTTTAACCAATATGTTCTTTGGCCTTTCTTGATTGCAATAGGCACTTTACAAAATTTAGAATTCATTAAAAAGTGTTTTTCTTTCTCATTTCTTTAAGTTTTCATAACTGAATGCCAAAGTTCCTATCAAGAATAAAAGACGATTTTTTTATTTTTTTTTTTTTTAATCAAGGAATTAGAGACTGACATTGACTTATGTGAGATGGTTCTCAAATTCCATTTTTTGTTTTTAACTTTTATGCAGTTTCTTTAATTCATAAATTCATTTTAATGTCTCATTCCAAAAGAAACTATACAATATATATATATATATATATATATATATATAATCATCTACATGCAAAAAAATAGGCTAAAAATAATGGAAGCCTTATTAATAAAAGAAAAAAAAAAAACACTTAATATCAACTATAAACATGAACACAATATCTTGACTGTTTTGAAAAATGAAAATTTTACATAAATACATACATGCAACAATTATTTCTTATTTAACAGTTAAAATATTTAATCCTTGAAAATGGCTAAATGTATGTATATGTGTGTGTGTATAACAGCAAAATTGTCCAGATTGTGCAAAAGCAAAATTATCCATTTGTTAGATTAAGCTCTGAACCATTGTATCTTTGAAATTATTAAATTACTGGAATTCTCCAAGGTTTTTATAACACTTTGAGCAATAAGAATGTATAATTTCTCTCCAAGCATAACAGAAGAATTGTGATGAATTCAATCATAAATGACATGTTCATCATTAATTAATCATAGCTAAGGATCAGAGGCTCATGAAGTATTGAAATAAAGTCCATATATATATATATATATATATATATATATATATATATATATATATATATTATTCCAGGATCATTTTCAATTTATTCTCTTAACTTTCTGTCCTGGATTAACAAGGTGTCAAAGGTTTTACATATGATTTCATTTTCAAGTCTTTTTCTTCACTGCTCTTTGAACTGTCTTAGGTGAAACTCATCTCTCACATGCCAAATGCCTTATAAATTGAGTTGGATCTTTTCTGCTCTTTAGCTGTAAGTTCAAATGATGATCCCTCTTTCTCTTGTGACCTCCTGATCCAGTTTTCCTCTCTACTGTTCCGTCTTTTTTAAACTTATTCACTGTTCTTTTGATGGTTCTTGAATGAACTTTGAAGATGAAGCATGAATCTAGGTTTCATTGCTGAAGGCCTGAATAATCGTTTTCCTCTCACCCTTGCTCAGTTGGGAAGACAGTGGGGCTGACATAAAATGATTTTAACCTATTCTTTTTCTAGCTGAATAACTTGGTGATTCTTATGAAAAATGGTGTCAAGATGGATAAATGTTTTATCTGAAAACCTGGTAAAAAAGAAACTCAATTGGTTTAGTGCTTTTTAGATATTAAACATTTTGTGGGATGGATAGTTATACTGTTACACAAATTGTATAATTTTGCTATTATACCCGATATATATATATATATATATATATATATGTGTGTGTGTGTGTGTCTCTCTCTCTTTTATATTATATATATATATATATATATATATATATATATATATATATATATAGTAAAAAGTGTGTACATAATGCTTCACAGGTTGTAGATACTATACTCTGTACAGTTTTGTCTACCCAGAATAATTTTGTCATTCTGAACTCTCTACTATATTAACATATTAAATAATATCTGTATCTGTTAGCTTTATTTAATCACATCTGCTACAAAATGGAGGATCAGTTTATTACATTTTGACATTAGCAAAAGTAGTTAAATATTTTTTTAAAATACAGAATATTAAAAACATGGCTAAAGACATCAAAGCAACAAAACTACCACATTTAAGTAAACATCGCAAAGAGAAATTCCTAAGTTGGGTGAAGATGTATCAGAAAACTTATATCTGGACAGTAATTTTTAGTGATGAATGTAGAGCTACATTGGATGGACCTGATGGCTGAGCAAGAAGTTGGGTTCTTTAGTAAATAGTTAACACAGCTTAGTAAACAACACTGGAGTAATATTTTTGGTTAGTATTGTAGGTAGTGAAATTATAAAAGTATAGGGCAACACATTCTTATTCTTTTAGAAGTCTAAATTAAGCTTAGTAAATATTTATATTATCGATTTTTTTTTTTTTTTTTTTTTTTTTTTTTTTTTTTTTTTTTTCCCCTAAATGCTGAAAATCTATTTCTTACCAATTACAATGGCATTTATAATCTACATGCATTTTTGAGTTATTAAAAGACAAGAAAAAACAGTCTGTATACGATCCTCAAAAATGTATTTTCTTAACTTGACTAAGATGATAGTATCTTTCTATTAAACAAGGCAAAAGACCATTTACTATTTTTGTCAACACATTATATATGCTCTATTAAAACGACCAAGAGTTCAGTATCTCATAAATAATTCAGTTTATCCTTTTTATCTCCTATGAAGCTGTGTGTGCATGTGTAAATGATAATAATGAAAACCACCTTTTCTTCTTTTTGATGTTTTTTTTTTTTTTTTAGTTTCCTATTTGACATAACTCTAGAAAGTCTTTTAATTCAGTTGGTTATCTTTGTAATGGGGTCAGATACATATCGACACATGTGTACGTAATTCTATTGCTGCTGCGTTGTGGTAGGTAAAAATGCCAAAGGGGCTTCTCTTCTTTAATGGATCAGTCATTCAGCTGTTCCTGGAAGAGAAATATTATTATTTTGTCTAAAAATATTACGTTGATACTACGCTTGAAATGATATGAAAGTAAATGCAACCATAGGACACATGTGTCTGCGTTCATCCCCTTGTGTATAGTTATAGCTGTGAGGTGGTATCCAAAAGTTTGGGGAATTAGACCAAACAACCAAAAAAGACCTTATTTATTTTAAACTCCCTCAAAGTAGTCCCTTTGGGTATGTGAATAGCAATGTCAAGGTTACCATAAAAAAAAAAAGACCCTACCAAATTCAGTTCACTTGCTAAGTTCAAATTCCTTTCTGTCTGAATTTCTGGGATGAGGAGTCATTATTATTTACAGTTAGTCTATTATCCTCATCTTTGTTGTTGTTATCACAATATTTTGGCCATTGTTCTTTCTGGCCTTCATCATTTGTTTGTTGATCCAGGTATCTTTAATCTACAGGGGTAGACTTTCTTTTCGCTCAACTGTTCATGTCTAGAGATATCTCCTCTTTTTTTAATTAGTACTACTCGGTTATTGCTTGCCATTTTCACCGAGTCTGCAGATGAAGGCCTGAGGACACAACAGCTAAAATGTTTTGATAACAACAACAAAGATGAGGAAAGTAGTCTAAATGTAAATAATTCAAATTCTTTGATATTTTTTCCTCTCTCTCTGTCTGTGATCACACATTTTATTTTCCAATTATTTCCAAATCCTATTCTAATTGCACTTGTCCCTCCTTTGTTAGTTTGCATGACCATTACGTCCTGCCAATGCCTCATAAATAATAGACTATTCCATTTTTATTGGATGAAAAGAGGATAAAAGACACTACTTGGTTTCAGTGAGAAAAATGAAAGATAGAAATGTCCAACATCTCTTTCAGTGAAATGGAAAAAGTTGTCAATTTCAAATTTGTTTTCATTTGTACCCCATTACTTCTAAAAAAAATAATGACCAGCATTCATGTTTGTGATTGTTATTGCAATATTTTGTTAAAGTTAAGCTCACATATTTAACAATGTTGAAAAAATAGTACTAACTAGAAAATTATAACGAAAAAAAAAAAAAAATCATTGTAATTAGCCTCTCCACTGTGTGCATATGCAGTATATAATTAATACAAATCTAAAATTTGTCACTTAGTTGATTGATGTTATATTTAGCAATCCAATTCCAGTGTTTTTTAGAGAGGACCTTTGTGTAATTGTTTTTGGCCCAATCATCAGGAGGTTTTAGCAATTGACTGCCCTTATAATAATAAATGTCTTTTGTTCCTCACCAGTATGACAACTCTGAGTTCCATGCATAATGCAATCGTCAGGTACAGATTGAAAACTGACCCTCACTGTATACACACAAATAAGGATAAAAGCTAAAGCTTAAACTATAACATAAACTGAGGGTTCAATTAAAAATATGTATCCAGGGTAGGAGTTACCTGCTACCCCTGGAGTATATAAATTAAGCGATAGCTTGGTTCTATAGTTCCACTTGATGATTGTTGCTACATGAAACTCTTGAGTAGTGGATTTTGGTAATGATAATATAATTTTATATATGACCAAAATTAACAATAAAAAAACAAATGAAAACTACAGATAAAGTTCACTTTCTTCAGAAACAGTCATTCATTCCTGTAGTACACTGCTACTAACAAGCAGGGATTTTTTTCTCTCCTGATGATGGACATGCTGGCTGAGACTAGTTGAGGAACCTAATTGAAATAATGAAATAAAAAGTATTAATATACAAGACAGTGTGTCTGAAATTTTTTTATTTTTGAATATTTTTTATTGTTCAAAACACACACACACACACACATATATATATATATATATATATATATATATACACACATGCTCACACAATGACATTTAAAAATATAGCCTCAAAAATGAGTTGAAATATTTGAATTCATTTTATTTATTTTAAATAATCTTTTGAAGTTAAACAATTTTCTTAACTTTTTATGTAGTCTTCAAATTAGAAATAGGTTGCATTGAAAAATGTTCTCTTATATTTAGATCTTTTACCAGTAATATCTATGCTTGGCTTACATTTATTTTATCAAATATATATCATATTATACCCAGCCCAGTGTAATAAATAAGTTATAATTATTAACTTTAACTGCCATAAAGTCAAATGCATAATGTTTCTCATAAATATTGCCATGTGGAGCTGTTTTTGACTTTTTTCTGTCTGGTAAAAGATACATCAACTCTTATAGATTCTGATATATGGACTCTTTAATTTTGAGTACAGTACCTACCATATAAGATGTGTGTTTTTTGTTTTCATTTTATTTATTTAATGACTGCTCACTGTTACTCAACTTGAACCTTCTTAGCCTCTTATCTATAACTAGCAGCCATACCCAGCTGGTCAGTCAGACAAAGTGTTCAATTAGAATGGAGCAAAAACACCCTCATGTTTAGATCTAACAGAATTTATCTTCTTCAATTACTTTAAAGTACTTTTATTAAAAAACATTTTGAATTAATGCAGTTACTGATATAACAGAAGTAGTCTGTATTTATACAATCAAAGTTAGTCGAAAACACGGAGGAGTAAAACAGGCAACATGAAAATCCACTTAAGATCACAATTATTTTGGAGTTTTTGAAATTCAGTTTGTCTAGTATGTTACCAGTGATTTAAAAAAAAAAAAAAAAAAAAATGGATACATTTATAAAGCAATTGTTAAGTTTGATGAAAATTGGTTTGAAAGATGAACGAAAATTAAAAAGGAACCAGTAAAAATCACCATTTTTCACTATTTATGCAGGTTCTCACTACAGAACAACCTCAGTTCTCAAATGTCTCACTTGTTGAACAAATCAGTTTTCGAACAGAAATTTCAAGATGAAAATGCCTCAGTTATCGAACAAAATTTTAGTTCTCGAACAATATTGCCAATCTGAGTTAAACTGAATGGAATAATTTCTGAGTCGACTGCCATGTTGTATACATCCATGTGTTGTGGCATTGCTTTTCTTTTCCATTTTCTTTTTATTGTACTGTGACGTGACTTTTTTACTCAATTGATTCCCACTGGAAAAATACTTTAGGTTTATACACATTTTAGTTTACGCATGGCCTTCAGGAACGATTCATGAACCAAGGTTCCACTGTATTTGGGTGGACTCAATTATCAAGTTAAATGACTGTTAAACAATCAACTTATTGTTGGCTACAATTGAGTGAAGTTTGTATTAGATTGCTTGAAAATTGAGAGAGATTTTAGTTTAAAATTTGTGTTGATATCAACTTTTCATTTTTTGCGTTTTTTTTTGTTTTTGCGTATTGGCATAGAAATAAAAATGAGGTATCGTTGATCTAGTCATCACATAAGTAATCTACATACTGAGTTTGAAAGAAAAAGTTGAATTTATCCATTTTTGATTTTTTTTTTTTACGCTAAGAACCTATCTCTTATATTGTACAATGTATATGCCAAGATTGGTCAAAATCTGTTGGATGGATCTTGAGTGAAAAGGTATCATGCAGACATTTGTTTTATATATATATATATATATAATCAGATATAATATAATTCTATTTTTATAATAGAAATGACATTTTATAGGATGGTAGTTTTGCTTAGATTTCCACAAGCTACCTATCATCTAACTATTTTCAATCAATCCTTCCCAGAAATCTGAATAAATTTTTCTCACACCCAAAACTAAAGAGTTTTGTCACTGAAACTTGAAACCAGATTTTGAATTCAACTTTTGAATATTATTTTCATTCTTAATTCCATATAATTGCCCAGTTCTTGACAATGTTTTTATTTCTGAGTTTCAATGCAAAATATTGATTACCGGAAATTGATAAAACAAATTATATGAAACTCTTGCAAAATTAAATTCAAAATCGTTTTTTTCATAACCTCTTGAAATATTTAATTTGTTAGTACAAAAAAAAAAGCAGTAAAATCTGTTGGTTGTGATAAAGTCAGGGCTTTCCTTATGTTTACTAGATTTAAATGCTGTAAAATACAGCTGTAGTTATCAGTACCCCCTGTTTTTATTTCCATGTTCATGGATCACCACACTTTCTTTATTATCTGTGACTTACCACAACGTCTTGGGAAAGATAATGGACTGGTTTCCTTTTGGCTTCCCTACAATTTACAATCCAGCATTTCCTTTTATTAGTTTGGTTGCCACCCACAAAAGAGCTTAGTCTACCCTATTATTTAACCCTTACCTGATGAATTTATGCTTTTCTCAAGCATTTGCGTAAAAGTGAATGCAAGAAACTAGGCCAGAACTTGAACCTGGCTCACTAATTCCATTTTCCAAGAGGATAACCATTACAAAAGTCTACTCCAGAATTTTCTGCATTGCTTTATATATATATATATATATATATATATATATAGCACAAATGGCAAGGTTATTACAACAATTACAGCCATTTTATATTTGAGTCCCCTTGCATTCTTGTATACAATAGCATGTCTCACTGACAACTATGGTGCAATAACCTCCTTTGTTGAAATAACGTCCTTTGTTGGAATGTATTTGTATTTTACTCTTCACTGATTAGAGAACTGATCTACATTTAGCTGTGGAATGATAGCAATATTCAATCAAAATTTCTATTTTATTGAACATTTTTATTTATTCAATAAAAGGAAGTCTACTAATTTTTTTTTTTCTTGTTTCTTTCTTACACTCTATGGCATGATAAGCGTCTGTCTCCAAACCAGTATGTGGGTGTCTCTCATCCCCACAGGTGTTGCAGTGTAGCCCACGTGCAATACAAACAACAATAAAGTGTGAAGTACATGAAGAAAATTAGTTCCTGGTTGTGAATACACACAGCTTTGGCTTGAACAGACTGAATTATATGAAGAAAATGTGTGAGAAATTAAAAAATGTTTTGATGATGGATTCAGTAAACAGCTTGAGTGAATAAAAAAAACCTCAAAAAAACAAAGCATGATGAAGCTGCAAGAGTTGATGGCACGGTTGCTTAGGAATGGGGAAAGTCAGAAAGGGTAGACGCTGGTGGGATATGAGGTGGCATGTCAAATTGAAGCATCATTTGTGCAGCTGCAATCAAACTTGAAGGCTACTGGAAAATGAGTATGTTCAGTTGGAAAGAAAGTTGGAAAAAGGCAATTGGAAATGAATTTAAAAAGAAAAAAAGGATTACTTCTTCTGATCAAGTTCTTTTATAACTAGAAAAAAAAATTTATACACGCACACTCACACAGTGTGGCAGAAATACCTCCCACATAATGGTAAGACAATGCAGTCTTCAGGTGCTGATTGAAAACTGTTATCAATCAGCACCTGAAGATTGCATTGTGCTACCAGTGAAGAAAAAAAATGTATATTTATTATTAATATGTTATTTTTAGTGGATACCCATATTTGAGTAGATGCACACTGTTTTATTTTGTCTACCAGCATCATGCACACTCAAGAAAACTTAGTAAAGAAAATGTTTCCCAGCACAAGAAACTACTGTCTAATCCAGTGTGCTTCAACTACTTAGCTAATTAAACTAAGTTCAATTTTATCTTTAAAGCACTCTCACTCATTCAGATTTTCTTGAAGGCATATCTGTTTAGTTTCATACCTGAAATGTAAACAAAGCAATTTCTAAAGAATTATTGATTTTATTCTTATAATCCAAGATTTTTTTATTAGTTCAAACATTTTTTGTGGCTACTTATATTTGACTGGATATTCCATTTTTTAATTTTAAACTCATTAAAAAATAAAATAAAATAAAATCCATTAATTCTTTAGAAATTGCTTTGTTTACAAAATTGAGCAGATATGCCTTTGAAACAATCTGAACCTGTGAATGTACTTTAAAGGTAAAATAGAACCTTGTTTAATTGTGAAGCTTTTTGTAGTCTAGTGGTTAAAGCAAGCCAGATTAGATGATGGTCTCCCCTACAAAGAGGGATGCAGGTTGAAATCCTGCTGGAGGGCACACTTTCTTTAATAAGTTTTGTTGAATGTGCAAACAAAATAAATACTATTTAAAAAAAAAAAAAAAAAAAAAAATCAAATATGGGTATCCACTAAAAATGTTTGATATAAGAAAAATGTCAGATTAAAAAAATTTAAATGCAGTAATTCTTTTTTTATTTTTTATATAATATATATATATATATATATATATAAATGAGAGAAAGAACAGATGGAATAAAAATCCACTGTTCGTAGCATTTACTTAATAAATCATAGCATTTAATCTCTTTTAATAAAAACATAATATATTTGTCTACAATCATGATACATCACTGTCATATTTTCCGCAATTGTCAATAATGATGTCATGTCTATGGGCCAGTTTATTGTGACATGAAAAAATAACTCGCCCGTCTCCACCCTCTGACCTTACTTTTCTGTTTAGCATAGATCTGACATTTAATTGGTTAATCAAGACATACCCACAAGTCTATTCCTAATTCTAACCTTATGTTCCTCTCCCTTTAACTTTCAGAAAAGAGGTAACACTTTTTTAAATTTCCTTAAAAATCATTTAATCACACCAGTTAGTTATCATTGCTTGAAGAAATACAATTATAGTATTGAAACATGGAAGCTTTTATGTAGCGATTTCAAAAGGTTTTTTATTATAATCTCTTATAATAAAAATGTAATATATATATTTGGTTGGATTGATGTGAGTTTGTGACCCTGGGTTTCACGCTACGATTGCAAAAGGGGAAAACCCAAGGTCAACTAACATCAGTCCAACCAAATATGTTAGCTCTATCTCTGATATTGAGCCCTTTCTAATAAGTACTGCACACACACACACACACACACACACACACATATATATATATATATATATATATATATATATGTATTCTGTTTATACCTTATTTTCATAGATACAAATATTTAAGTAAATGCTCTGTTTATAATCAACAGTATTAATTACATTTATTGGCCTGAATGTCCCAAAAATTTCATAGAAAATATGTGTCCTCCAGCAGGAATCAAAACTGTATCTTATACACAACTGTCATATAGTCTGACATGCTATACCATTTTAGCTACAGAGGAAGCATCTGGTTAGTCAAATTACTGTTTTTAAACAACAAATTTCCCCTGATTTCTTTCAAATGCTTATATTGAACCTGTATCTTACACGGAACTGTCTGTAGGAAACATTTTCTGCCTTGTCAGTCAAGTATCAAAAGATACATGATCACCCAAGCATGTATCACGTATGGCACTTAACTGACTGACTGAATTTGCAAATGAGTCTCACTTGACTGTTTATTGTGAAGCGAGTTAAATCTTTACTGGGCGCCTCACTTTAAGCTCAGCAAATATCTGTGAAAAAAAATTGGGGGTGACATGGTAATGATATTGTGGCAATATACTCACTGGAATTTTGTATTTTGAAATTGTTTTATTTTTTAAATTAATATATATGTTAGGCTTACTGAAAAAATTATTTATCTTGCACAAGAACAGAATCCAAACTTATAGCCTGATAAAATATCTGGCTTTCATCTATCAATCACCATCTCTCTCTCTCTCTCATAAACGCACACACAAACACATTTTAGGGAATATTTCAATAAAACATTCATATCCTGTTTATAAGCCTGCAAAGAAGACTGAATTTGTCTGTCTTCATAATCTTCATGGCAGATAGTAATTCAGTTTGCAAAAGTGGCTTAAAATAAGTTCCACATAAGCAAATAAGCAGAAGAGATATATTTAATGGAAACCAACAAAAATAGTAGCCATCATCATCATCCTTTGACCTCCCTATGGTTGGTAGCTGATACAAAATGTGGGACACCAACCTTATATCCAGGTATTTTTGTCAAGACACCATCACTAGAAAGACCGCCACCCAAGGCTAAAGACTCATTTCAAGCTATGAAGTGAATTATCCCATGCTAGACATCAACTTGGAATTTGAATTTCCACAGTAGTAGCCATAGCTTCATTTCTAGTCTGTCAATTCTGCCATGAAATGACTGCTTGACATAAATTCACATTCATCAAGTTTTAATTTATTTTTATAAAAAAAAAAGTATCTTTGAACTTGAGAAAGTATTTTGTTTATAAGTTATACTTTTTTTTTTCCTTTCATTTGTATGAGAGAGAGAAAAAGGAAACCAGCAAAACATTTATTCTTGAAAAAAAAAGTCTGATTATATTAAAATCTAAAATAGTGAAGACTACTGAACAAATTTAAACTTATTTTAGGAACTCATTTTATGCAGAAATTAATCTGGCCCTCTTTGAATAGCAGAGAATGTTGTCTAAAGTTGTAAAGCTTTGGAACTAATGAGTTTCTCATCTGATCCTCCTCAATTGTTACAACAATTAAGAAAAAAAAAAGGAACTTGAGAAAGGCAAAACATTTTTGAAATTCCATGTGAACATATCAAAAAGTAAATTGGATTCAAACTTAGCAAAATAAATTTACTCACTGTTAATAGTATTAGATATGGTTTTCCTTAAGTTGTCCAAATTTCTTAAATGAAGCATTCTTTACTAGTTTCTCTTTCATCTAAATTTTTTTATTTTTTATTTTTTTTTTTTGTCACAAACCTGAAGTTTTGGGGGTTATTGGTTTTCACCCCAAGCAAGGCAATAAAGTCACTAGGATACAAGAGATTTCTGAGCATTAGATAATGAGAAAAACTACTATTTAGGAGAGTGGACAATAAAAGAAAAAGAATTAAGAATGACAGAACATAACAATTGTCATTACATTTAAATTTTGAAGATCAAAGTTGACTGGGAAGCAAGAAGCTTTCAAATTCTTAAAATGAAGAATAAACTTTCTGACAATATTTGACAAACTCCTAAGACAAGAGATGCTAGTTCTAATCTTGTCAATTTTATTTTAATTGATGCTATTCATCTAATGATCATTTAATATAAAAATGACTTGAGTCTTAGAATAAAAAGCAACTAATTAAAACGAAAAAAAGTAGCCAAAAATGTAATCTTATCAACTGTGTTCTATTAAATTATTATGTCTTAAGCATGCCTTGAACAAATTTGAAAAGAAAGGTAGATGACAAGATTGTGGTCCCCCCTGTATAATTACTATCTAGTGACAGAAGCAGCTGTAATATCCCTTGTCAGTGATGATGGATCATTTATTGGTCTAATAATTTAAACTAATCTTTGTGTATAATGATACTCTTGACTAAATCAGTTTTTTCCAGTATTTTTTGATTACATGTTTTTTATTAAATATTATTAAAAGGAACTTATAGATATAGTGATTTACTAAGTGTCAGTTAGAGATGGCACAAGACCAAAAGTATGGAGCACCCAGTGAGGATTGAACACCCTATTCAATTGAAGGAATTTAGAAGTATAAGCAGGTATTGTATACATTTTGTCTCAACAAAAAAAGAAAAAAAAAATCTTATGTTTGGTCAGATTTTGAAAATCTGGTCAAGCTGAGAACTTTTCAGTATTCCCTCATAACTATTGATGAAGAGGCCGCATTTTATTATAATTCACTAAATCTGACCCCCCTCCCAGTCTTTCATCATGTAACTCAGACTACTGAAGCTGTAGCCACCAAATTTTCTAATCTGACCCCCAGTGCATGTTTTAGCATATTTATTTCTTTTAAATTTGAAAAATAATTTTTTAAGAAAGAGTTCGATTTACAATGTGAGTATCATGCTAAACTCGTTCTAACCACTTGTGGCTGAGTGGTTAGAATGTTTGCATTCTGACCATGAGACCTGGGTTCGAATCTCACCATGGTCAATTTGAAGGAGATTTCCTGATGTTTATCGTACTGGAGTGGTCGATCCCAGTGTGCACCACCTTTGAAAAGTGCCTGAAAACCATACCATGGATTGACTCAAGCATTGTGAATGAAATCTGGTAGACAGAACCCTTGGGGGGTCATCAATAGCTGTGCTAGCATAAAGTCACAAGTCATCGTAGCCGAGGGCTTGTGCATACTGGCCTTGTTCAAATTGTTGGTCACACTAGATAACATGCTCTTTCCCAGAAACTAACTAAGTTCTGCTCAGCATAGTTGCAGTATAAAATACAGGTAGTGGTTGTTGAACAAACACCAATGCGCCTGACCAAGTGTCTGCAATAGGGATTGGCTAGCCACCCTAATAGACAGGTATCCACAAATACGATTGGCCAACTATATATGCATAATGCTAAACTCGACCTTTACTTTGTCTATCAGGTTGGTTAACCAAATTTCTATCTTTTTGTTAACCCTATAAAGTAGATATACTGCTGCAAGTTTCAAAACATTTTAAGCTTTTACAGAAGGGGGTTCAATTTATAATGTAAATATAATGTAAAGCTGAACACTTACTTTGTGTCCATCAGGTTAGCCAAACCAAATCTTTATTCTATTCATTTCATCATCTGCAGTAGGCATCTGGCTGAAATTTTTCTTGTCATAAACCAAAATGACTTTCTTTTTTTTTTTTTTTTTTCCTTTCCCCATTACATGGAAATCAAGACTTGTGTTGTGCTTGACATTTTCTATTTTGAATAATGGCCACTAGGGATGCATAAATTTTAACCTCTTTGGTGGATGCTTAATATAAATTAAGTTTTCTGTTATGCCCTGTGTTTATTGCTATAATAAAGTGAGACAGATAAATTTATGGTAAAAATATAGGGAACTTAAAATCTTTTGTACAATCCTCACTCAGATATTTAAAGTAAATGTTATCCAAAAGTTCACGATGATGGTGATTTTAAAATACAGGTTGACTTCTGACTATGTTTGCTTAGACTGACAGGTCATAAATTGATCTGGGCATAAATCAGCCTGTAATTAATCCTGCAATCTTTCTTTAGGCATTACTGAATTTTTTTTAATAATTGTTATGGTTTCTTTGTTTTATACCATTTGTGTCATCTTTCTACACATTGTTTTGTTTCTTATTTTTATGTTTTGTTTCTTATTTTTATGTTTTGTCAGATTTAAAGTCAAACACCGCATAATACAATAAAGTTGATTTAATATTTGCTGAAGATACAAAAACAAAATCAAGATACAGGTGCAAAAACTAAAACATTTTAGTTGCAAAACATACCAAAATACATACAAATAATAAAAACATCTTAGTACCTGCTGGTGCTAAGTTGTGGATTGTCGATTGTCAGCTGGGACAGGGTTTGACATAACTGGTGGAGTTGGGTTTTTTTTCACAAACATTGAGCTTTGTCTGAATTGTTTGTTTCTTTTTCTCCTCATAAATTTAATATGGATGAAACACATTGTGTGCCATCTATTCAATCCTTGCAAATCATTTGATATTTGGGTCCATTCTTTCAAAATGTGCAAGGATTTTATTCAGTAGAGATAAACCTTCTGATAATCTCTGTAAATTTCTTTTCTGGCTCCTTCTTTTCTTTTCTTTCTTCACTTCTATTCTTTTTTTACCACTCTTTCTTCTTTCAATGTGATTAGCATTCATTTGTAAGTTGTCTGGATTCTAGGTCTGCCTGATATGAAGCAGTCGTGGCCAGACATACCAATTCATGTGTCCAGGGTTGTAAAGTTGAACAGTTGTAAGTCAAGAATGACCTGTAAAGCTAATTTAATAAATACATGGTCCAAATTTACTTTTTTCTTATTGGAGCCAAAAGGCTCTATTCAGACATTCTGAAGAAACTACATTAAAATCTTACGTTTTTTAAGGCAGATTTTTAACTGATGACTTTATTATTACAACACAAAAGTATTTAAGATTCTGATGCCAATTGTTTTGTCTTTTTAGTAGCCTTTAAAGTTGAGTGTGTGTTGTATATTGTCAAACAAAAATTTCTTATTGCCATATTTACAATGTTTTGGCTATTGTATACTCTGGCCTTCATGTGACTGAAATTTTGAACTGAACCCTTTATTTTGTCCAACGGGGTCAGTCAGTCAGTTATGTGTCATGCATGATTCCCACTTAGGCAATCATGTATGCTTTGATACATGACTGATGAGGTAAATTCTTTCTTGCAGTAGGTTGCCATTTCTTTCTGTGGTAGACAAATTGCTATCCAAGGCTATAAGAATCAGGTCTGTCCTGCTATTTACCCATAGCTGGTGGGAGAAGAGGATTCATACCCTTTCCCAAGGGTATTAACACATAAATGAATGTAATGGATTCGAATGGAATTCAAACTCTGCTCTCCAATCACTCAATCCGAACCATTATCCATTACTCCCCCCCCGTGCCTCCGGGATAGATTTCTTATTTCTTAAGTTGATTCAAAAAAAAATTAGACTGTGGATTACCCCCATATAGCTTTGCCAGTTTTGCCACAAAGTCACTAGGTGGCACTGTCAAGCACCTATAAAAATGGGACACTTCCTGTCTTCATCCTCTTCTCTACCCAGTATGCTGTATCAATGATATCCACAAGATCTTGTTCTTGAGCATGGTGATATTTTTCCCCTCAGTGAATGAACTTTCACTCATACACACAATACCTAACTTTCAATATTTTCTTTCTTTAGGTTGGCGTTCACATGTATTTTCTTTTTTTTTAACTATGTTATATACAAACAAAAAATATAAAATATCTTACTAAATTGTCTGCCATCTCCTTACACTCATCATTTATATGTGCAATATTGTTGCCACTGCTTTTAGTCTAACTAGAAGTAGTCCCACAACATATGGTCTGGTGCCCCTGTTATTTACCTTTTTAACTCCTTGATAAAATCCAAAGAATCAGCAATATTATTGGTCCTAATCTGGCAGCTTGGTTTCAGTCACTTTCCCATCACCATAAGGTTGCCTCTCTGTGCCTTTTCTATAAATGCTTTCATGGTAAACTGTTCAGATGAACTCTTCACAATGGTACCTAGGCTTTTTTGGAATTTAAATGCAGTACTAGACTGGTGGCAAGTTCTCATCAATTTACAATTGAGCTAGTTAGATGTAGCTATAAATTCTAGGCTAACAGTTTCTTTTCTTGCACTTCTCACTTGTGGAACTTCTTTCCAGCTCCATGCTTTCCCACCAAATTAATCTACTAAAATTTAAATGAATTATCAATCGCTATCTACTGCCCTTTTGATTACTCTTTTGTCTTCCTGCTCATTATTAATATTTCTGTTTCTAATTCTTCCACACCCTCTTTGTGTCTTAGTGGCTTTATTGCTTTGCATGGGGTCATATCGATAAAAAAAAATTATGACAACTATTGACATGATTTCAACATGCACCAACTGCAACATAACAAACAAAAAAGAATAAAGAAAACAAATATATATATATATATATATATATATATATATATATATATATGACTCATAGTATGAGTCACTGTTTCAGGATAATTCCTGACAGAATCAGTAATGCTAGAAATTTTTTTTTTTGGATAATACCTATTAAAAGAAATAAAGCTCAAACATTGATGAGTAAAGGCATGAGTGAGAGTATAGTGTCTAGGGTAGGCCTTGTGTCCTGGGAATGTGGAAATTGGCTTCCTACCTCATTTGAGGTGTTATCTGAAAAGGACTACTCATTTTAAACTTCATACCTGCATTCATTCATTCATTCATTCATTCATACCTGCTCCATTTTCTTTTATGCATACCTATAATACTGAAAAAGGTAGCTGCGACTAATAGTGTTTTTAATATATGCATGTCTGACTAAACAGGGTGTAAGCAACTTCTATAATTTTCTTACCGATTTAAAACTTTTTCATCAAACCGTTTTCTATTGGTCTATTCTTTAGCTATTAAATTAAGGTACAGAATCTCTGAACTTAGAATAAGTCTTGAATTTGTAATCAACACCATCAAGAATTACCTTTACCGTTTTGACTGCCAAAGCAAATGTAACCAAATGTTCAGAATAATAGATTGACTAGAGGACTTTGGTTCAAAATATCAAAAAAGAAATGACCAAATCAAAAAAAATATATATAATTTGGGATTTCTGAATAATCCACAAATGAACAGTTTTCAAGAGTTGATTTTAATTTTTTTTTTTATTATTTTCTTCCTGTAAATGAAGATCTAACCATTGCTCTATGTCAAGGAACTTGTTGTTCATCATAAAACTAGGAAGAGTGAAAGCCTTTAAGATAAGCAATAACTGATGTTAGCATGGTAATTAAAACTAACACCTATTTTGTTTCTGTGATTACTTCCCCATAATAAATGGTAATGTCAAGAATTGGTGCTAAGAGTTTTATGACCCAATTATTATTACATAAAACTTTGGTTCATCTTCCTGTTTCAGACATTGTGATCAAAATTATATATATTTTGATTTGTGAACAAAAAAAAAAAAAAAAAGATGATAGATTTTGCAAGAGTTTTATATTAATGTTACTGTTGATAAATTATTTTTGTGTGAAAAATGTCTTCCGCCCTATCTTTCATTCTTCCCTCCCGCTCAACACTTGTCTTTGTAGATTATATAATGTTACCCACCAACCGGAATAGTTGGCTGACATTAAAAGGTTGTGTGTGTGTGTGTTTCTCTAGAATTTACTTTCCTTTCCCTCTTTGATATATCTGACTGACTGTCCCTATAACTGTTGCTATCTTTTCACATCTTATACAACCTTTTTAGCCTCTTTAAATGCGCCTTTATACCTCTCTCTCTCTCTCTCTCGATGTATACACATCTATTTCTTTCCTTTTCTCTCTCTCTCTCTCTGTGTATAGGGCTACGCATTTGAATCCTCTGTTGCGTACACGTGTCACTGTATATCATTTCGTGCAGGTGTGTGTGTGTGTGTGTGTGTGTGTGTGTGTGTTTGTTCTTCCTAAGTATGAAGCTAATGTTTGGCCGTTTCTCTCTTTGCGTACCCCCCCCCCCCATTAATCACCTCACAGAAAAAACGGAATAGAAAGGACTGCTGGTAACGATGGATGCAAGTGGAGGGGGGGTAAGGGTTTTACTTGTGGTTAACTAAGTCGGGGTAGTCGTTCACTACTATCAACTCTTTCTTCTTCCGACTCCTCCTAAATAGCTTGACCCCTCATAAACTGAGAAGAAGAAAAAAAGAAAGGTGCGGATGGGGTGTAAAAAAAAAAAAAAAAAAAAAAAAAAAGAGGGGGAAATTATAGTTTGTAGTGAGATACTTTGGACATAATTTTGTTTTCTTTCTGGGAATAAACCAAACTTGTTGGTACCACTTTCAAAATTATGAATGAATGGATTTGCTGCTTCTTGTTAGAGATGTCTCCCATATTTTGTGCTAAACCACAGGATGGCCATTCCATTGAGTTTTGTCGCTCTTTGTAAGGAAAACAGTTAACTTTTTCCTTTTAGTTTTCAATTTTCATTAGCAATTAAAAAAAAACAAACAAACGAACGAACGGACCCTTGTCTTTTTATTGTTTTTTTTTTTTTTGTTTTGTTTTTTTTGTAAATCTATGGCCGTATTACACAGGCACTGGACTAACATTTGGGCCAAAGTAAAAAGACTAAAACCTGAAAATGTAAGCGTTAAATATTACAAGTAAGTATTCATTTTCTATGGGTAATGTTTTCTTTTTTCTTTTGAACTTTTAAAAGATGATGTAAATTAAATTTTTTAAAAGTCATAGGAAAGGGTGTTTGTGATCATTCCACGAAATTATTCAATTTTTTCAAAAATCAATCCATGAAAGAACCAAAGAAAATATTTTACTTTATTTTTCAAAAGCTTTTTGCGTATTTTGTTCATTTACGTTTTTCCTGAGTATTTTCAAATTTATTTAATTTTCAATACATAATTAGCCTTTATTACCATATTTAATTTTTAAACTTAAAAAATAAAATATTGTCCAACATAAAATGATCTCGTTTGTTGAGTTGTTGAAACATTTGTTTGATAAAGGATTAGACTTTTTTTTATTATTTAGTTTGTGATTCCTTTCTTTTCCTTTTTTTTTTTTTTTTTTTTTTTTTTTTTAATGGTAACATTGTGAGTCCCTGGTTCGTCTTTCTTGTGGTTACTTCTTTTCCTTTCACTTTCTTCTCTCCTTTTTTTTCCGTTTTTTTTTTCTTTTTCTTTTTTTAATCCTTGAAGTTTTGTGATAAACATGAACGCTACACATCAAAAGCAATGACCACCTCGGTTTCCTTGTAAGAAAAGAAAAAAAAAACATTCAAAAAGAAAATACAATTATCTTTAAAATAAAAAATTAAAAAAGAAAAAATAATATAATGAGTGCAAGTTTTTTTTGTTTTTTGTTTTTTTAGCTTGGGCTGATTTCCTTTTTTTTTTCTTTCTTTCTTAAAAAAAAAAAAAACTTTCTGTTTTTTCTTAGAAAACCTGAAGGTTTTTCGTCCAGATTTTCATAGTGACTGCTTCTTCCCTGACACTCGTCTCTACAATAAGTTCAATATTGAAACTTACACAACAAATGTAAACTTAGCGCATAGTCTCTCTATCTAATCAGTGAAAAAAGAAGTCAGTCGTGTGCGTCTTCTCTACAGATAGGATTTTTTTTTACCTAAAGTTCATAATTATTATTATTTTTTTTTTTTTTTTTTTTTCGCACTTCACTTATTGATGATACATTAATTCATTCCTTTATGAAAACTGTTAATAATAATGAGAATAAGCTTCAATGCGAAACTTTCAATAAACCCCTCTCAAAGAAAAAAAAAGAAAAGCGACACCTAAAGTATAAAATGAAAAATCTTGAAGTTTTTTATTTTAGTTTTAATTCCAAGCTAATAAATCTATGTCCAAAGCAATATAATTTGCTGTATTTCATATCGAATTTAAATTGATTGGAATATTTTATTTTGAAATCGCTAAAAACCGGCTACATTGACAAATCTGTCAACATAGCACAATTCTCTTTATTAATAAATCTTTAAAAAATAAAATATATTTCTCTGAAAATTATTTGAGGAAGATTAACTGATTTAAAGTTTCTGAATTGAAACAAATATTACTTTTAGTTTTTAAAATATCACAGAAAAGCATTTTCTTAACAGTGGTGGTGGGTGTTTTGACACATTTATCAATAACATGATGTTTGCAAGATTTATGTAAGGGAAATACTTAGTAAAATTACATAAATGAATAAAATGTAAATGCCTTTTTTCTTTTCTTTTTAAGTTTGGGGCATTTTTTTTATCCTTTATGCTCATTTTTTTAGCAAATCGTTGAAGGTACCTAAATAAAAAAAAAACTTCCAAGTCTAGCATTTCAAAATGTAATAGTAACTTTGTCAAGCAACAAACAATAACATTGATAACTCATAAATGATTTCTGTGCATCCTCAGCATTACATTTAGTTCTATGCTTGTAAAATCCACAATACTATCAATTGCTTAACTACTCAGCCTCCTGTCTTTTAGAGTTTGTAAAACTTACTGTAAAATGAGTCAGACAACTTAATATTGAAATCAATTTAAAATATCAAGTCATTAAAACTAACTTAGTAGAAAAATAAATATTAATAAATAAATTTAGTTAAAATATATATATATATATATATATATATTTTTTGTTTAGATTAAAAAAAAGGAAATATTTCCTTAAGCAAAGAAATTCTGTTGTAGTTATAATTCTTGTTTAAATTTGTTTGTGAATCACCTTTTTTATTAGAAAAATATTAAAATACTAATCAAGATTAGTGAAATGCAAAGACAAAATGATCTTTGATTGGTTTTATTGGCAAAATCCCTTTTTCCAACCTTCCCTCTCTTTCTATTCTTTAATTGAAAAAAAATCTATATTAATAAAATCAGAAGTCTTTGTATTGTTTACTGAGTCATTATTATTCTACAATTTATTTAATCTTCTTGTCCCTTTTTTCTCTCACAATATTTCAACGGATGCATTCTTCAGCCTTCCTCAATTCATTTAGCTTTGTGTGTGTTTTCTAGAATAATCGAAGATTTCTTTTAAAGACTCAACTGACGGCCATCTTTGGTCTAAAGAACAGAAAATCAATGTAGCCAGTATTGTACATTGCCTCTTTAAGAGCCTGAAACTCTTTTGCTGCTATTGTTTCCTTGGTCCACCTCGGATAAATAGCAAAAGGGCAGCCAAAGTTGCTATGAAACAAACTGTTTATGATATAGTCTTGATAATACTAAGATTCTGTTATTAGTTATGTAGTTAAAGCTTTTCTTCTAAACTAGTTACTCTTTTTGTTCTTTGTATTTTATTGCAATATTGCCTGTTGAATGATCTACCATTGGATATTCACAGGGAAGCAAATGCCAGAATGTCATATTTTCAGTTCAATCCTTAGAACATTCCCAATATATTTATGTACTGCTTAATTAATATTGATCAAGGAAAAACCCCAGCTAACAAAAGACGAGAATGTTTAATTACTATAAATCAATTTCTAGCTTTTACTTTCTTGGTAGTTTCTCTCGTAATCTTCACTGATCGTCTTTCCAGACTTCAATCCTGCTGATATTTGGAATTCCAAGGAAAGCCATATTGTAAATTAATTCTTCTACTTTTGGGGAGAGTAGCCAATTTTGCAATATAATTAATTAGACTTGTTCTTAATGTATTTTTCTTAATATCAGCCACTTGTTTCCTAAGCTTTTACTTGTTGTAATTATTATTTCTATTGTCTAATGCTTAAAATGTGTGATGTAAACAAGGATTTCTGTAGATTTGATGGCCCAGATAAAAACTGGAGGAAGCAGAACAGTTGATGAATGAATTGGGGATTTTACAAGCATAAAACTGATAATATGCAGAAAAAAAAAATTCTGTCATTGCTCCCTACTCAGTTTAAGAAAAAAAGCATTATTCTCCATTATAAAGAGTAACAAAGAATATATCAGCGGTTGCAAATCATTATCAGTATGATTTGCAATTTTATAACAAGCAACAGAAAAGAAAAATCCTGAGGCATTGGAAGTGCCTTCAGGGGTTGTATGTGTTGGAATAATTGTCTTAGAATATAACCATATTTTAGTTATCAAAATATTAATTCTATTTTTGTAGAAATGTTTATTTGAATTTGTCTCCTGTTGAGCTTTCAAATTTGTTTTAATTAAAGATTTCCTTTATCATTTCATCTTTTGGTTAAAAGAATCTTTAGAATTTCTTTTTCTGGAATAATTGGGGGTGGGGAACAAAATTCAGATCTTCCTTTTGCTTTATGAATGCCTGACTTATAATTTTCATGACCATTTTCAGTCACCAAACATGTGCTTTTTTTTGCTTGTTTTTTTTTTTTAAATGGGTGATGCAGTTTCAGGGGGTAAAATTGTATGGGTAATATTGTATGGTAATATTTAGTGGGTAAAAATTGTATGGGTAATGTAGTTTTAGAGGATAAAAGTTTCAGGAGTAAAATTGTTTTTTTTTCTTCCTCCATACTTCTTTTGGTCTGTCTGTCGATACTTAATCAAGTTGGTATCTATCCAACCTCTCCGAAGCAGGGTGTGGCACAAGGGCGATTTTTATGTGGGACAATTCAAGCCCTTAGACTTGGGAAAAACTTCCCCATGGACCCTACTGCATTATGAATGTCAACACAAGGTAGCAGCATCACCCTAGCCTCCAGTTTCACTAGTGATTGCAAATCAACATTTCTCAAATGTTTAACTTCTCATACAGATTATGAATTTTTTCTTCTAATGTTTAGCATTTCAATTGTAATTGAGTTAAATTTTCAGTTTGATTGGTTGATTCATTTTTTTTATGGCTTATCGACATTTGCAGGTTATTTAAAGATATTTTTAGATTCTAAGATTTTAAAAAAAAATTTTTATTTTTATTTTTTATTTTTTTGAGATAATAATGATTTAGTGATCCAAGTTTTACTAATTAACCCACAGCTTGGGGAAAAGTGATTCATACCTTTCCAAAGGTTTTTTTCGCATAACTGAATATAACGAATCCAACTGGAATTGGAACTTGGCTCTCTTATTAACAATTCCGAGCTATTATCCATCACACCATCCACACACAAAGTTTACAGCACCTGGTATTCCCAAGTGGTCATCCATCTAGATACTGACCAGGCTCAACATTGCTTAACTCAGTTATCATACAAGAAACAGTGTTTCAACATGATATGGCCATAAGCTAGATTTTCAGGACCTATGTATTTCAAATTTGCACTTTAACAGGGGAAAATGTCTAAGCGCCAGTACCAAATAAAATCTATATTTTTTATAATCTTGGAAAATCTTGATTTTCTTTCAAAACATTTACTGGACATCATGTAGAATACTCATAAAGCAAGCAATATCTCAAAATTCAATGATTTTCATGAGGCAAAAAAAAAAAAAAGCTCAACTTCATGCTAAATAAATTATCAAATCAATTTCAATAAGTTTTCCTGATAAATCTCTTATAGAAACATAGAAATTCCTCATTTTGTAAAATTATTGATTTTTTTAACTTGTCATATTGGAAAGATTTTGCTTAATTGTTTTTTTTTTCTGTCCTATGGCAATTAACAGTCAATTAATAAAGTTATTTTTAAAAATCTGATCTAAAAAAGCATGTGGTAGTGAATAAATTATGGTCAGAGGTGGCTTTACTGGTTGTGGGCCATTATCAGAACTTTTTTTATGCTGATGTTCACCTAGTACAAGGCCCAAGAGCCACACAAGATAGAGGGTTACTGTGTTGTGTTGTATCAGTGTAAGAAAGGGCAAGAAGTGAAATTCACATGGCTATGCAGGAAAGACAATGGCTACCTCTAGATCTGAAGAGGTCACGATAGTAGTGATTGGGAAAACATTCTGCCAGGAATGTTCCACAGAACAGCAGTTCTTGGGAAGAAGCTGTCCAAAACTTTTACTACAGGAATATGAAAGGGCTGATTCACTCTTATGCATGTGGCATATTGTATCCTAGGTGTAAGGGCCAGGGCTGCTAGGTCTAAGGAATGTAGCTCATCAGAACATATACCATGGAAGTAGCCATGGAACTTTGGCAGCATTCAAGTAAACAGTAAAATTTCAAAGCTACTAATAAATAGTATAAATGCCAATAAATAAATGTTGTAACCTAGGGAAGGTTACTGAATAAAATAATCACATGAAAGTTGGTAATGAACGATAATACATAGGACAAGAACAACACATATAAGATTCACCAGCAGGGTGTAGAAGTAGTAGTCAACTGCTAGAAGTGAGTCAAGTGAATTCCACAATGAATCTCCAGCTGCAGGTGGTATCAACCAACAGTCCCATGCAGTCAGATGTGGCACAAGGCCAAATTTAATGTTGGGTTCCCGAGCCCATAGGCTCAGTCAAAAATTCCCTGTAGATGTTTCCTGAGATGAGACTCTGCCTTTCAGCATAGCCCTGTCCAACTGCAGGCCGGCAAGCCAACACACAATATTCACTATTGTATTTATGGGAATGGGAGTATACCCATTATTGTCCGTAGGTATGCTACAACAATAACAGAGCAAAAAAAATGTTTGCCTTCCAGAAAGACAATATGAGTTGCCATTTTGTATTCATATGTCAGTGACCAGTTTTTCAATTGTGATAAAGTGGCCTGCCTTGACTCTTGACCTCAAACCCATCAAAAATTCTTGGAGAATGATGGCAAATTTGCAATATTCCAATTTTGAAGTGATGTAATAGGCTTTCATGGGTGCATGAGAGAAAATCCCTCAATCTACCCTCTTTAAATTGCTAAAGTTGGTGACAGATCATGTCCTTCTGATCTTGAAAGAAAAAGGTGCAGATATAAATTAACTCTTTTATGAATTAATGTTTTGTTTTTAATAAAAGCTATTGACTTTTTTTTTTTTTTTTTTTTTTACTGTTCTTGCTGGATATGATTTTTTTTTTTTTTTCATGTTTTTTATGAAAAAAAATATCCCCCCTACAATAAAAAATAAATTTACAACCATGCTGAAAATGTTTAAAAATAAAAACATTTTATAAAAATCTGGATTCACTTTTAAATAAACCCTTCATAGATATTCATCAGTTTCTTTATTTACTACAAAATATTAATCATGGTAAACCTAGTATGGACAAGTGTAAGAAGAATATGTTGCTCCTTTTGTCAAGTGGAAAAATGCCTGCCTTGAAAATCAACATTTGAAATCCCTGTTTTGACTTGGATTTAATTACTTCGTTTTAGCTGCAGTATCCCAATTGAGTTTATATTCATTTACACACAAAAATACTCTCTTAGGAAAGGTATGAATACATCACTTCTCCCTCCAGCTATGGGTTGAATAGCAGGACAGACTGGGTTCTTTCCTACTGTGAGAAAAATCTTCTGCCTCGTCAGTCATATATTGAATATGTGTATCGCGTGTGGCACTTAACTGACTGACGGATCCCTTTAGGATATGGCTGCCAATAACTTCCAGACTGTCATAGATCTAAGCTATGTTTGACTCTTTACTATCCTTGGGAAAGGTATGAATCCCTCTCCTCCCCCAAGTTATGAGTTAAATAGTAGGACTTTTATTGGAAAAACTGTTATTCTCAAAATAATTGTTAATGCAATATTCACTTGCAAAAGAAAATTATTCTTACAAACCAAAATATGTTTTGGCTTTAAATAACCTACAAAGAGTTGATAAACCGTCAAAAATGAATCAATCAATCTGACTCTTTACTATCCTTTTACATGCAAATGGCTACCAGATTGAGAACAAATTCATTAGCTAGGTTACTCAGTTTCCAATGCTCAACCTGTCTTCAGTATGTCTTGTTAGTGTTAAATTTTCCAAAGCTGTTTTCCCAGAAATTTCAGCTGTCCTTTTGGTTCCCGTTTTCATTAAAACTTCTTTGTTACTCACATTTACTGCCCATAGTATCCTCAGTATCCATCTGTAGAACCACATCTCTGTCGCTTTGAATTTTTTCTTCATCTGTAAGGAAATTGTCTGTCATTCGTTGTCAAGCAGGAGGATAAGATATGACATAACAGTTTAGCATTGTTTTTCTTTGTTTCCAACAAAATTTTCTTTACAGTTTCATCTTTTGTTGTTCCAATGCACCTTTGGATTTCTGCAACATTTTTTGTGGTCTGTTACCCCACCCTAACCATAGGGTTAAATTTCTGTATCCACTTGATTCTAAAGGCTCTAATTTGAAGCCCATGCCTTTGGCTGTCTCTCTTTCTAGCAACCATATTTTCTGTTTTCTTATAGTTAATAGTCCTTTCTTCTTATTCTTTGCTATCTTCTCTAGGAGTTCTCTTGTAGTTTTCCTTTTGAATCTGTCATCCAAACTGTGTCATCCACATATCTTACATTGCTAAAATTATATTGGCTGATAATAAATCCTTATCAGTCTTCTGGTTGTTATCATCTCACTATTTAGTTAACCACTAGTTTTGAAAGAACTTTGCAGTTCATTTAACCACTAAGCATGCACACACATACACAATACCAAACATTGTGTTTTGCAAAAAAAAAAAAAAAACAAATGATCACCCTGTGTATTTTTGGGCTTTTTTTCTTTTTGTTGTGGGGTTGGGGAAGTTTTAAAACATTTTTTTTTATTTCTTTTTATATAATATATATATATATATACACACACACACACACACACACACACACACCAATTGTTTCATTTGATTATGAATTTTTTTAACTTGCTTGTTTCTATCTATCCCCCTCTCATTGCTTTCTATACCTACCTATATATCCTTTAGCTACCGCTATCCATCTATATTTATTCTTATTTTTCAATTTTTTATCCTATCTACACATCTTCCTGTGAGCGATTTCCTCTCATTTATGTTAACTGATAAAATCTTGGCTCAAATTTAAAACAATCTAAATTTCCTCAAAGATAAAAAAAATTCCCACCCCTTTTTACTCTGCAGAGTTTTGTATAATTCTTAGAATTTTTTCTTTTTTTTTTTTTCTTTTGTAAACTTTTTTTTCTTCTATTGCTGTTTTTTTATCCATTTATTGGTTGCCTTTTCTTTTGACTTTATATTGATTTATTGATTCTCCTTTCAACTCCCTCCCCCCTGCTACCCGTCTACTGCACATTTTCAAAGCTATTCTGATAGCTTTATGATCTCCATAACAACAAGACTTCTTCAACTTTCACTCGCTTGCTTTCATAAGTCAATAAAATCTTTATCTCACTCCAAATAACAAATGAAGATTTTCAGAAGTCTTTCATTTACCGGATTTTCTTCATAACTCCTTGCTTTATCTGGTCAGTCTCACTTAGTCTTAGTAAAGTGACCATTGCTGTCTCTTTTGACAGTGAGCTGACCGGACCAGCTCAGATAAGACTTCTGATGGACAACAGATCACCGTATAATTTTCACATCCATTCATGATGCAGATCTCTATCAAATACATTGATCCTCTCGTTAATATTGGTTAGTTTTGGGAAAATTCCCGTCTAATTAAATTAGCATTAATTAGAGACACAAATTATTAATCTTATTTCCTTTAACATAAATTACTCAATTTTGTTTATGAGGTTTCTTAATTAAATACACATTGATTAAAATTGATTTTAAAATACAATCCAAATAGTGAAGCTACAAAGTCCTTTCACTTTGCTGATGAGGCCAGTAAAGGGCTGGTATGTCTTGCTATGACAGGAGAAAGTTTTAGATATGTGTTGACAATGAAGAAACGTAATACATGAAGATACATGTCTAACTGAGCATATTATACTACTGTTTACTAAGCTTAGCCTAGTCTAACACAAACAAATTACTAAACTCCTACTGAGGATTAAATTCTCTAAGTTGTCTGCCAGAGAATCCTGTAAATAATCACTTAATGCAGGGGGTCTCAAATACACTGACTATATGTGGCCCTTAGCCTGCAGGGAATCCTTTTTTGTGACCAATATTTTCCTCAAATTGTAATAAGTTTAATAAATTTGTCCCTTTCCCCTTTCTATACCAATGCACTGGCTCACCCAAAGAGTAAATGTCCCAAAACATCCACCTATGACACACTTGGGTTGTAACGGACAAAAAGAAGTTAAATTTTACCCTCAATAAAGATCAAATGTGTAATTAGAACTTTATTTGTAATTTGGAATTCAGTAAAAGAAAATTATCATAGTTATGTTCACATTTTGTACTCACCTATTCAATGTACTAGGATATGAGCATTCATTTTGATCAGGTGCTTAGATTAAAACTAAAGCTGTTTGGTATGATGTCCTTCATTCACTTCATGGCAACAAGCCTGTCCTGTAGCAGAGTTCATCCCTAATCCCCCCACCCAAATTAATTCATCTGCCTCCCAATAAAAGCTTTTACCATTATGATGCATATTAATTTTAACATAATTTGTGTTTCTTTCATTGGGCCCATCTGAAATTGATTTTCCCTCACTCCACAAAATTGATACCCTCCTTGCTTTTGGCCCACAGCACATAATGACCCTTTTGTATCCTTGAGTTTGTGACCCCTGACTTAATGTCAGGTGCTCTTTCTCTTTAAATGGTATTTAAACAGCATAAGTGACACTTTGACATTGTTATGAATGTAATCAAATGGTTTAACTATAAGTCACACATAACTTAACATTTGTAAGCCAGTTAGTTTTGCAGGTCAATGCTAGCGATTTCAATTGCATTTTTGATCATATTGTTATCGGCATTATCTTGAAAAGATCTGAAGAAGCATACAACTTCTAGTGCAGGAACACTGACAGATATTGTGAGAGACAGGCGACATGTTCTAACATAACAGTTGCAACAAGAAAAACGTTTGAGAATTATGAAGACAAATTTTTCATAAAACTATATTTTTATTCATTTGTCTATTTGCCCTAGTTTTACCATTATTCTCAAAGAGGAAAATAGTCAAGAAGATAGTCATTGTATTTTCCTGTTAGTAGCTTATGTTTTTCACTGATAATACTCAATGAAACAGAAGATAAAGGTCTTTTTTTAAAGAGTGTTTGGTACACGTCTGTCTCAATGACTTGTGGTTAATTCACAAAATGGTAAAACCTTTGATTGACAATAATCTTCTCTTTTCTCTTTGTATAGCTGTATCTCATAGAGTATTGCCTCTGTACTTGTGTTTTTATACAATCTTGAAGATTAAAATATATTTTTATACAATCATAATGTCAGTAATGCAGTACTTACTGTAGTGCACACTATGAATAGCATGAATGCAGTACTGATGAAATTACCCAAGTCTGCAGAGGTGACAGGTATAGATTACCCAGGATTAGACACCATATAAAAAGGTGGTCATGTTATCCATTTTATTTAATAAGAATATATGTGAATTTGTGAGAGGTGGGCATTATACATATAATAATAGACATATTCCGTCAATAACACTTGCTTTAGTACCAAACACTGACAGTTTTTTTTCTTGATTGCTGAAACTTGTTGTAAATGTTGTTACCTTATCAATTGCTTTTTCTTTACTGCAAGAAAATAATTTAAGCCAAGCAGAAATGGTGGCATCTTTATAAACTCAATGAACAGTGATAAGAAAAACAAACATTTTTCCAGCATATGATTGGTTCAAATGCAGTCAATGTTTTATTTTTCCTTCTCTCAATTTGTTATGTTCCTATATGTCTAATTATTAGTTTTGATGAATTTAAGAAATCCTACCTGTGATATTATAAATAGCCATAAACATTTAAAAAAAAAAACACTTTGCCCTATTCTTCATAACTATTTGTTTTGTAGAAAAAATATACAAACTATTGAAAAAAAAAAAAAAAATAATGTTAAAGAGAATTTCTAATAATTGATATCTGCATCTTCTAATTCTTAAAGATTTGACACAGTTTAAGCTTTTAAAAATTTGCGCAACTCTTGAGTCATACTGCACAGATAATTTGAGATTTCAAATGTCAGTACATTTGAAATACTTGCCATAGGCTGACTAATTTATTGGAGCAGAGCAGATGACATAAATTGGTGGTTATCAACTTGAGAAGCATCCCCCCCCCTCTGCCTACCGGAAAGAAATTTAGGGTTTCAAAGGGGAATTGGGATCAAATATTGGCAGATTTAAACAGTTGGAATATTGATCTTTCTTCCATATGCCTTTCGAGTCAGACAATCTTGGAACTGGGGGAGGATTTTCTGAAATATTTTTTTTTTAAATGATACACACTTTTTTTTTTTTTTTTTTTTTTTTTTTTTTTAGTTGCTTGTTATTCTACTGGCCAGAAAAAAAGTTCAGTTCAATTTTGTAGGCTTGGAACATTCATGTCAATTTTATTTTTACAAAGTGACTTTGCTTATTGAAATTTTAATTATATATCTTGTCCTTATGCTTTTGATACAATATTTCAGTAGAAGAAGGCTGGAGAATTGATCAGCCAAAATATAGGAAAAACACTGAAGCCAGAATATTTATCCAAATATTATCCAGTCTGAGCTTTCTTTCAAATTTTTACAATTGTTATCTACTTCTTGTGTATATATATATATATATCTATATATATATATATATATATATATATATCGGTGTATATTTATATATTTGTTTTTAGGTTGTTGTTTTTTCTTTTGTAGTACCTGCACATCTTAACCATGCTTTATTTACTGTCAGAGCTGTTTCTGCAAAATAATTGAAAACGGTTAAGATAAATTATTATATCCTAAATTACGTTGTTTATTTAATTATAGGTATATTACTTTGTAGTCAACAACTTTTTAGTACATAAAATGTATGTGTATATCTTTTCTAGTACTTACCTGGCATTAAGAGTACATACCAGCTTCCCAATTTTTATCTGACTTCATTAGTCAGCTGAAGATTAGGGAAGTAATGGTTAATAAGGAAAATTTTATCTGCATAAACATTTATCTGAGCATAATATGAATAGATATTGAAATATTAACAAAACCAACCGCACTTCCACATGTTTTTCAAATATTAACTCTGTACAAGAATGTATTTCAGAATTACTTAAACATTTTCTGCACATTTAATGTGTATACAATATTTTAATGTAACTAGACTGGAATCTTAGAGAAACAAATTTGTCAATATTTGAAACACCATTAAGTCGAGTGTTTATTTTACAATTTTTTAATTGAGGTTTAAAATCAATTTAGTTTCAAATAAATTGTATTTTGGGGGTCTGTTAGTTAAATTCAAAACTGAAATGTCAATGCTAAAGGTCTCTATGGTATATACTTCATTATTATTTTTGGAAGCATTTTTGTTTTGTTTTCAGTCTATTGATATGCTACAGTATTTATTTGCAAAACCTTTTTTAAATTTGAAATAATCTTCTTCGTTCAATTACTATTTTCTTTTTTAACATTTAAAAGCCTAATGTTAATGTCTGTACATGTGTATGTATGTGTGTGCGTGTATATATATATATATATCCATGTAAGCAAATATATGGATATAGATCCGATAGTATGAAGAAAATATACGGAAAAAACAAACAAAAATCTTTATATGCAATTATGCTGTTTTAACATTAAAACAGCATAATTGCATATAAGGATTTTTGTTTGTTTTTTCCGTATATTTTCTTTATATATATATATATATATATTTTCTCCCCCTCCCTCCTTAGTGTCATTAAACTCTCCTATGGAGTACAGGGCCACAGCCTCACCACACTAGGTGTTGCTGCAGTAGTTTCCATAGCAAAGTGGTTTTATATGGGCTGGAGTTGCCAGCTTCACAGCCAAGCAGTTTTGAATTTCTAGTTGTTCATCTCTTAGACTTGTTGCTAAACAAGGCTAGAGAACTCAGTCTGCCATAAATTGGGCAAAGATATGCATTCACACCTTTTCCTAGGGTATTTGTGTGAAAGTGAATGCAATGAATTTGGCACACTAATTCTAATCTCCATACTGATAACCACTATGCTATATGTACTTTTTTTTTTTTTTTTTTTTGTAATTTAGGACTGGATAAACTTTTTCTTTTCTCTTTTTTTTTTTTTTTTTTTTTTTTTAACTAAAAAGATTTGCATGCACCTGACTGAAATATAAATATACGCATATTGTCAAGTATTGCTGTTTAATATCCAAGTTGTTTTTCACTGGGTAAATATCCTTATTTTATGGCAATATTCATCTCTGCATCCTCACCTTGGTTGTCAGACCCTGAAGAAGTCATGAATATGTCGTACTTGGTAACCTTCCATTGAATCCAAACCATTTATTCTCGCCACTTACTATGGTATCTTATATCAGTTAATTCTCTGGAGTTTTTGCTTTTTGTTTTCCTTGTTCGTTTCTTCCACTAGTGTGTGTGTGTGTGTGTATATATGAGAGAGAGAGAGAGACGCATTAATCAAGGGATTCCTCTGTGTATGCATGTGTGTATAACAACATAGATAGAATTAATATATAACCCCATAATTCAAGCCCTATCCACAGAGATGCTTGTAGAGGTGTTGAGGTCTCACTCTTATACACACACTCACACAAATATATACACATACACACACTCTCAAAGAACTAAAAGATTAACAGGCACATCTCATTCGCAACCAATAAAACTGTCAAAATGACTAAGGGGGGTGTTCTTAAAGTCAGTAATCCCTCATTCTCTATCTTAAAAAATAACTTGAAAGAGGCCGGTTGACCAACACAAGGACTGACCAAAATTAATGATAAAAAAACAAATGAAAACTACAGATAAAGTTCACTTTCTTCAGAAACAGTCATTCATTCCTGTAGTACACTGCTACTAACAAGCAGGCATTTTTTCTCTCCTGATGATAGCCATGCTGGCCAAAGCTAGTCAAGAAACCTAACTGAAATAATAAAACCAAAAAATATTAATATACAACCTAGTGTGTCTGAAAATTTTAATTTTCTAATATATTTTATTGTTCAAAACATACATACATATGTCATTTGCAGACAGTACTGTTTTGCTGTATCACAGCTCCTCAGTGCGACTAGACATCCGAATATTTCAAGCCCGGATCGAAACCCAACCAATCAGTCAGAGTTTCTACCACTAAGCTATCTTCATTCGACAGTGAGAAATGACTAAATCTAGCGTATTGTTTTTACAAATGAAAACAAATGCCAAGCAGCCGGAGTGCTCCAATTCATTTTACTGAAGAGCTTTGCA
This sequence comes from Acanthosepion lycidas, assembly GCA_963932145.1. Lineage (NCBI taxonomy): Eukaryota > Metazoa > Mollusca > Cephalopoda > Sepiida > Sepiidae > Acanthosepion > Acanthosepion lycidas. The sequence goes on from OZ010596.1 coordinate 4,912,068, forward strand.
TTAATGCAGGTGGCTGTTTTTTATAGAATTAGCTTATTAGTGCTCAATTGAAATATATTTTCAAGAGCTAAATTATGTCATTCACAGACAGTACTGTTTCACTGTATCACAGCTCCTCAGTGCGACTAGACATTCGAATATTTCAAGCCCGGATCGAAACCCAACTGATCAGAGTTTCTACCACTAAGCTATCTTCATTATATAAAGTTTGTTTCTTTCAGAATACATGAGTTTTCTATTCTACCTGACTCCAGATTGATCTCATGAATACCAAAAAAAAAAAACAACAGACTTGTTAACTAACTCTTTGATCCATTAGGCTATGCATCTCTTGGACAATTCACTGGTGTCCTTTTGAACCTCAGATTGTACAATGTTTTAGTAAAATCCTTTTTTAATTGTTTTACTTGCAAGGAATTTGTTTTAAAGCATCAGATAATCTAAAAACAAATACTTTAAAAAAAAAAAAAAAATATTCCTGCTTCATGAATATTCTAAATTTTACAAGTATGATATTGAATAGCACTCATGGTCAAGTATGAGGTTCCTGGTTACTGATATTGTTAAGGAAATACCTTCATCGTTATAAGAAAACTTAATGGTGTACAAAAATTAATTCCAATAAAGGTTGGTTGCTCTTAATTTTGGTAAGTGATTAATTGACTGCGTTTTTCTATGCGTGAAAGAGTGTTCTGTAAAATGTCTTGGAATAATTTAAAATATGAGACTTGTTTTGGCACTTAATGGTCCTTTGGTTTTTTCTGTTACACAGTGCCAGAACTTGGGAAATCAATTTGATGGAAAACTTTCTCTTAAATGTCATCCACCATGACAATTTCCTTTTCCCTAAGGAAGGGAATTCTAGCCAAAGGATTTTATTAATAAGAATAATGGAATGATGTCTTCCTTTGTGGTTTCAACTCAATGTTGGGAAAAGATATTTGAAACAAAGAATTCTTGGCTTTTTCTCAGTTTTAAAGAGTTCTTCGTCAGAAGATTTTCTTTCAATTCTATTATTTGTAGTCTTGTATTTTTTAGTTGTTTTGTTTTTTCCTTTTTTTTTTATTTAGAGCTAGGTGTCCTCTTACATTTTTCTGTTAAAAAAAAATCTGATTTAGCAGAAAACTTTGTAAGGAGCAAATCTCTATTAAACATTTAAAGTATGAACAAAGAATTGGTTACAGTGTAAGACAAATTTATAACAGACATTGTGACTGAGATAATAATATTACCAAATAGTCATTAACATGTAATGGAATATCAAATAAATTTCTGACTTCTAAACCTGTCAACCTTTCATTGCATTTAACCCTTTAGCATTCACATTTTGTGTGTGCATATATATATATATATATATTAGGTTGGTGCAAAAATAATTTCGTTTTCTCACATAGTAACATATGTTAGAAAACGAAATTATTTTTGCACCAACCTAATATATATATATATATATATGAAGAAATATAGTTTTAAGGTGTACTATATTTATAGGATAAAGTGCTGAATATCAGAGATAGAGCATTTGTAAATATAAAAGTGAACATTGAAGTCAACACTCAGAGGTGACAGGCTGTTTCATGCTGGACATAATCATCAGACCTGACAATTGTGTCCATCATGAAACAGTCTGTCACCTCTGAGTGTTGACTTCACACACACACACACACACACACACACACACACATATATAGGTGGCTGTCAACTCACAGAGCATGACCATCACTGACATGTCCAGCTCTTCACATACCCCCCCACACACACACACATACATACATACAAACAACACTGCATTCATTGGTCGTGTGAATGACAATGGGTCATAAAGCCAGCCTTCTCCAGGTGGTGGGAGAAGACTTTCATCATCATCACTTCCAATGTGTGAGTGTGTGTGTATATATATATATATATATATATATATATATATATATGCACACATACACATATTTACAGTGGAGCACTTTTTACATTTATCTAATACTCAAATATGGCAAAAATAAATTTTGGAATTTCATTAAAAAAACATTCCCAATACAAACAAACAGGAATAATTTGAAAAACTGGTTTTGATGATTGAAGATTTGATTAGAAGAATGAGATGGAAAGCTCACTTCTTCCTTATTGATCTGGATTTGGATGTTTCAAAAGTTTGAAAACTGTGCTTCTCACTGAGCACTCACACAGTTTTCAAAACTATCTACTGAGCATTATTAATGACATCTCTTTTCATAAAATTACAAATTCTTTTCTGAGGCATTTAGATTGTATTGTTAAAGATGCTAATAGATCTAACAAAATCATTAAATCTGCTCATTTTTTATAAATTTAATCCTAAAAATTATAATGCTTTAATTAAAAAAAAAATTTAAATAAAAATTATAAGAAGGTGAATATTAACACTATTAATTTAGTTGATAGAATTAACACTTCCTGTAAAAAGATAACTGATAAACACAAAATTAGCAATAGGATTAGTAAGCTTTGTACCAAAGAATCATATATCCTAATTAAAGATCATAAACCAGACTTTGAGATCAAACTACCTACAAGGATTATTAACCTTACCAGACTAGAAATCGGAAGGATCATCAAAGTTATCCTGGATAGTCAACAAACAAATTAAACGATACTTTAAACTTTTATAATGGACTAGTACCACAGACATCATTAATTGATTCAAAGTAATTAGCAATAAAAGAAGCTGCTCTTATCTAATTTGATATTGTGGATTTTTACCCCTTGATTTCCAAGAATCTTTTGACCTTAGCTTTGGAATTTGCCAAAGAATACTCTAATATTTCCAGTGAAGAACTGAATATAATAATGAACTGCTGAAGATCTGTTCTCATTAACAATAAATAGTTTTCAATAATTGTTTTTTGGTTTTTTGGTTTTTGTTTGTTTTTTGGTTTTTGTTTGTGTGGGTTATGAGGGGTTTGGGGGTTGTTTTTTTGTGGGGGGGGTTAATGGCATCAAATCAGTTTACAAACATTAAAATCACTATTTGATGATTTAAAAAAAAAAAAATTTTGTATAAAAAAATTGTTAAGGATTTTTAAACATAACCAGTTCACTGCCTTTAACCCTAACCCATAAGCTTAAACCTATTTCATAATTCCAACAGTTGGTAAATATCATTCCATAGTGGAAAATGAATAGTAGATACCATATAGTAGAAAATGGATGGTCAATATCATCTTATAGTAGCACCCAATCTTTGCATAGATGAAGATTGAGATGAAACAACAGAAATGTGGCTCTAGAGAAAGATGCTGTGAATACGAAACAAAGGCATCTTAAGAAAAATGGAAACAAAGAAATTTATGCTTAGATTCAGGAAGAGATGATTACAGTTTCTAGGAAACATAATGAGGAAAGAGAGCTTGGAGAATTTGACACTCCTAGAACATACTGACATCACAAAGAATAGAGGAAAGCAGTGCATAATAAACCTAACAAGCTTGTGTGAATGGATGACAACAGGAATTGGAAGATATAATGAAAAGACAAACCTTACTAAGAGCAACAAAGAATAGGAAGTAGTGGAGAGCCATGATCGCCCACATCCTGAAGGATATAGAAAACGTCTACATGTAAAATTCTATAAAAAAATTGATTTGTCTTTCAAATAAACAATGCATCTATACCAAATATTTAATTTGGCACTATACAGGACTTGTTAGCATATTTAAACATTCCCCCCCCCCCGACTCCTTAGATTATTTCAGCAAGAAATCTCTTTTATAATATAAAACACTATTTGATTTTAATCTCCACTGTTTACTAATACTAATAACTGAATGTCTCCTGTTACCATAACAATGGAGTATCTCATAATTAATTAGATGGGAGTCAGGCTGCTAATACATTTTTCCTTATTACTTTTGTTTTATATCCACTTTCTTTGGGTATTTTCACTTTTTATAAAAATCAGAATTTATTATTTGTGAAAACAATTGTAAAGATAGAAATCCTAGATTCCTTCTGTAGAAAAAAAAGAACCAATACAATAGTGAAATTCCTTAAATATTGTTGTTACTTTGAGTAAACTAGTATTCAATGAACAGCAACTATTGGTTGTAGTCAAGGCTGAAAATTAACTTACTGAAGGGAGGGCCTCATATGGTGAAGATTTTACATAGTAATTGTTTTTTTTTTTTTTAATTGCATCTTATCTGCCATTAAATTCTCTTTGTGATATACATCCACATAAAGGGAGGTACGGAAAAGTTTTCTGTCCAAACAAGAGAAAGTGTGCAAAGCGTGCAGGAAACTGGCAGTCATAGATGATTAGATCTGCACCAGGAAATTATGATTTATAGATTTCTATGTCTCTGGCATTGAGCTCTCTTCAATGTCTTTTTAAGTGTGCTCCTTATGGAGAAGCTTGTTTTGTGTGTTTGTGTTTATACATACACAAATTGGCTGCTTTTTTTTTTTTTTTTTTTTTTTTTTTTTAAAAGGTTGGGGGAGCTTTTGTAAAATTTTGCATTTTCACTTTCTCTGCTTTTCTATCAAAATATTCATTTCAAGAGATAAAAAAAATTGTTTGGAACAACATTGTTGCTATATTATGGATTTACCTGTATTTTATCAACATTGGCCTAAGGTCATGTTTTTTAAGCATTCACTAAAAAAAAAAAAATATTTGTTTCGGTAGATAACACTATTTTACAAAGTATTTATATTTGATAGCTAAAACATTTGCATTTCCGTTGTCTGAAAATTTTGACAAAAGTTTTCAATTTAATCACTTTTTGAAGGAGGTCCAAAATTAGTACACTAATCCCAATAATGTTATTAGTAATATTTAGTTTACTATTTGTACTGATAGTGTTACACTTATTCTTCTGTCAGAAATGAAATTAAATCTTAAAAAGATAATTCTATAAGCAAAAAAAGTTTTTTTTTTTATTTTTTATTTTTTTTTATTAATACAGCCTTGTGTGTTCCTTGGCTGTCCTCAGGTTTACAGTCTGCAAATACTCTGGGAATGATAATGAGTCATCTTAAAAATTATCAAATCCTACATATCCTTATAATATACAACCCTTGCTCCTTCCCTTTACACCCTTACAGCATCCCCATTCAGTACCTCCTACCTTGAGTGGCACTTAGGCATTGTAATGGTAAACAGTAGTAAGATATTAAAGAAAAACAATTATAATAATTAGAATTAATCTAAATCAGTAATTAACTTTTTTTTTTCTCTTTTAACCAAATAAAAATAACATTGACATTTAACCTACAAATTGGTCCAAAGAAAGATTTTTTTTTAATTCTTGTTTGTTTTTCTCAGTGAAAAATGGGATTGAAGGTCAAACCCATTTCTTTCATCAAAATTGTTTTTCTTTTCTATTTGCTGCCTTTCTAATTCCAACATGTTATTTGTCACTCATGGATCAACCATCAGCCACTAATTACCTAACATATCTGTCAATCAATCGTGTTAGTGCATCAGGATTGCAGCCTTTACCCCCTAGGTTTCATCTTTTACTGTATTAGACATTTCATATTGACATAATACCTTACCCTCCTCCTCCTCTTCCCCCTCCTTTCCTGGTAAGATTTGTTAGCAGAGAGGAAGGGAGTCTGTTGATACTTAAGGTGTGTTGTCTAGAGGTAACTGAAGTAACAAAAAAAAAAAATCTCTCCTATTAGGGGCTACAGATTTTGCAACATTCACACAACTCCTCTCTCTCTCTCTGTCCCTCTCTCCCTAATTAAAAATTTGTTTAAAAGTTAATTTGATTGGTGGAATCAAACTTAGACTGTTCACAGCCATGGACACCTGAGATGTCTGACATTTTGTTTGCAACCATGTGGTTTTACAAATAAGAGTCAAAACCTCACTGTTTAAGAAAAAGTAGTCAAGGAAAGAAGTAGTAATTTAAAAAAAAAAGTTATTTTATTAAAATTTATTTGGAAGAACCTCTGACAATCTCTAAAAATAATTTTCATATTTGCCTGGCCAAGACTAAGAATGAAATGTTTTTGCTGACAGGAGAAAATCGGATTTGAAGTTGAGGTTAATTATAGGTTTTCTTCATGGTTGATGAATAAATGTGTCATATTGTCGAGGAAAAGAATTGTCTAAAATCTTTTGTTCTAATTTGATTTGGGCAGCCATCCTTCTGGGAATATGGATTAATTCAGTCTGGGAATTTGATCTGCAGAAAGCAAACCTCTGGAAAAAATTAACTAGAAATAAATAAATCGCCTGATTTGAACGACATTTACATTGTAAGGCTAACTCCAACATTTAAAAATGTTATGCCCAAGTAACTAAATGGATTTAAAATGCACTTTTAATTTTCATTGTTGCTGATATTTTAACCAACTATGAATATGAAAAAACACATTCTTTACAAAAGATCCCAACTGACTGGAGTTATCTTTCATTATACATAAAAACATTTTTCTAATTTAAAAATAATTAATTATTGCCTCTGGAAGTTAAATTCTTCCAGCCATTAACACCACAGTTTGTCTATTTAATCAGCTACAAATGTTCAACACTGCTGAGTTGTTAATTTATAAACATTTTTATTGTGCAGAAAAAAATGGCAAATTTTATAATTAGGGAACTTGTTGATGGACTAGAAAAAAAAATCTATAATTAATATGAACTTGTTGGATATTGAAAAACATAACACTGCCTGAAGAGTGTGTATCAATTTAGTAAGGTTTGTTTTTGTAAACACTTCAGCAATGTGCTTAAATTAAATGTTGGTTTTGTTCTTTTTTAACTTGATTGGGAGTTAGGGGTGTTTTTTTCCAACATTTGTTTCCTATAATGTGTACTCGTTTAAAAGCCCAATTCTGGAAATGTCAAGAAGAGGCTTTAATTGCACTTGCCTTGGACTGTAGAATCACTCTCAGGTAGGTTGTCAAAATCCTTTAAAGTTTTACTTTATACCTTTTATTTCCAAAGGAAAAATTTTTTTTTGCTTACTTGTATTATTTTTTATTTGTTTTTTTTTTTTGTTTTTTTTTTTTTTATTTATTTATTTATTTATTTTGTAGTGGTGGGGTATTTGTTCCTTCATTTTTGTTTAAAATTGCTTTTCATTCTCCTTAATTTTCTTTTCTGTTGTAAAAAAAAAAAAAAAAAAATGGCAGATTGGATTTTTAGCCCCCCCCCTTTGTAATATATATTCAAACGGATAAAAATAGAAATTATCTGTATAAGACAATCAGCTTATTACCCAAGTTTTACTTTCAAATTTATATAATAATCCCCTTTAATACAATTATTTATCTATTGATCTCATATGACTATGGAGTACTGTTCAAAAGCTTAATGAATTTAACCTGCATTCTGATATCTGGTCAGTAAGATATTGATTTTGGGAGGTAGGTGGATGGGTTGGGCTAAGGACTTTTCAGCACTCCCTTGTATTTATTGCAACATATAATTCCTACTGTTTCATTCAGGGTAATCCCCTGATGAGCAAACCTTCTAGGTCATAAAGGGTAGAGAAAAAAAAAAAAAAAAAATCTATACTACATTTTGCTTGCATGTGATGTTTGAATATTCGGAATTCTTGGGTAACACCTGTGTGCGTCTTTGTGCATGCATGCATGCATGCATGCACATTCTTCCTTTTCAAGTTTTCCTCTTGCATCTTTTAAAACTAACACAAGAAAAATTTTTCTTTTTTTTCATTAAATTTAAAATTTCAGTTAAATCTTTAAAAAATATTTTGTTTTTAAAAACATTTTTTTCACTGATTTTTTTTTTTCACTTTGTGCTTTGTTATGACCTAAGATTCAATGCTAAAGTAAAAACTTTTTCTTTCTTTCTTAACAATAGATTTTAGACTTTGTTATTATTTCAATGACAAATTTAAGACAGATTATTTTTATAGTATTATATTTTAGAAGCATAATTCTGTAAAAAAAAAAAAAAAAAAAGGTGGGGTAGTACTTGCCTGTTGATAATTATAAGAGAACAAAATTACTTTCCTTCTTACATGACTTACAATTAAGCAACTGTCATCTGTATACAACTGTTTTCTTAATTTTATGTTAAAAATGACTTCATAAACTTTAAAGAAGACCTTCCTTCATCAGGCTCCATAGATTGGGTCTACAAAATGATAAACAAAGATCTTTAGCAAATAGCAGAAACTACATCACTTGAACACTTTCAGCAACAACAACAACAACAAAAGTGGGTAGCTCCTGTAACTAGATGAAAAAATAATGATGTAATCAAGCTGTTCATTTCCCACACTAACAAAAACAAAAGGTTTAAAAGGAAGCTTCCATCAATATTAGAAAGAACTATAAATAGCATTTAATGGACTTGATAATTCTAGTCCCCCACCCCAAAAAAAATTTTTTAATTATAACTGACAGTAACATAAACTAGTCAGATGAGCAATGGTAAGTTTGGTTGTATTTCTCTTATGGAGTACTTGTTATATGTAAGTGAAAGCATTCTTTAAGGATTTATTTTGGTCAAATAATAAAGATCTCCCCAACAGAAGCAGCAATAAAATGTATAAAATCTTATAGTCTTCCATACATTTCAACACAAGATAAGTCTTTTAACCAGATCACTCTGACATAGGGAAAGATTTTCTTTCTTTTGATGATGTCAAAGAATTTTAGCAAGTAGCACACTACAAGGTCACTAATGGGCATGACAGAGTGGTTGTCAGCCTCTATTAAGCTCACCTAGACATGACAATTTAAACTCATTGAATGTGTGAGTAACAACTAAGTTTTTTTTTTTTTTTTTTTTTTAAATCTTGCTTAGCACACTATTATAACTAAATAGTAATTGGTGATGCATGAAAATTTTATTTATAAAATGTTTGATCAGTGATTAGACTAAGAATTCTCTTAAATTTATTTGTTTGGTACTATATGACCATTCTATAGGAATTAATGTGCCATAAAACTTTATTCAATTATTCATTCTGTCTAATGATAGATGAATAACTGGCTTCCCATAATAGCTGAATATTTATCTTGTTTGATGAGAAAATCAGTTTCCATGATTTCCTTGTATCATTTTGTTTTTTGTTCTTACTTGTATCAAAGAATTGGGAATAATTTTTTTTCTATTGTTGATATTAAATTTAGCTGATGTTTTCTCATGTTTTGTTTTCTTTTTAAAGTCATTTTTGTTCGTAGATTTTTCTTCCTGATTAGAAGGAAAAATATTTCTTTTTCTCTTTTCAGTCTTTTTTTAAATCTAATTTCAAACATTAAATGTGGCTGCCAATATTCCTAGTTGACTGTATGTCATTTTCTTTATATATTTATTTCAATAACTGAGCACACCTTTTCAGGTGAGTTGGGGAGGAGGATAAAATGCAGGATACAGGTGGGAATGGCTGAAAGAAAAGGGAGTGGATGTGGAAAAGAGTGAAAATGCCATTTAAGAAACATAAAAGGACAAGCAAAAGACGAGAAATAAAGGAAACAAATGAAAGAATAAGAAGGAACAGAGTTTGGTAGAAAAAAAGGAAGTTAGTGAAGCAGTAGAGAGAGCCATGAAGGTAGAGGAAAAAAAAAAGGAAAGAAAATGGAAGAATATATTCAAAAGAAAAAATAGAATTATTGAAAATATAGTAAAACTATGAGAAATAAAATTTTAAAAACAAACTAAGAGAAAATACAGCCAGGAAGATATTAACACTTAAGAAAAAAAGAAAACTACAAAAGAATGAATGATCAAAAGATTGAAAGAAAGAAAAGGACAAAAACAAAATAAATAGAAATATCAAAAGGAAGGAAGAAAGAAAGAAAAAAATTGAAAAAAAAAAAAGCAAAATGGAAAGATCAAAAGGAAGGAAGGAAGAAAAAGAAAGACTGAAAAGAAAGAAAAAGAAAGATAGAAATAAATAAGATAGAAATATTAAAAGGAAGAAAGAAAAAGACTGAAAAGACAGATTGAAAGAAAAATCAATAGAAAGAAAAGATTGAAAGAAAGATAAAAAAAAAAAAAAAAAAAAAGACAGATTGAAAGAAAGATCAATCAAAAAAGATTGAAAGAAAGAAAAAGATAAAATAGACTGAAAGAAAGATCAATGAAAGAAAGCAAGAAGATCCGAAGAAAGATAAAAGAGAAAAAGATCAAAAGAAAAAGAATCAAATTTAGAAAAGTAGACAGGATAAAAAATATAAAACTATTAAAGTTTTTATTGAGACTAGATGGAAAAGAAAGAGATAAAAGGTCAGTTTAGAAAGATGAAGAATTGAATGTAGTTGCAAGTGAAATTGAAAACTTGTGAATACAGCATTAAGAAGAGTAAAAGAAGTGGGATGGGCCAAAAATCAATAGCACATGCTTCCAAACTCTGTTACTCAAATCAGCCGCCACCGCCGCGCACACTCTTATGTTAGTCTGCCTATGTGAAGTAAAGATTTTCATTCTTCTGTGGAAAAAATCTTGGATAGTTCACATACGTGTACACATCACACAGGATAATAGAATTAACATCAGACTTCCCCAATCAACTCCCACTTTGTTCTCTCTCTTTCTCTCTTTTCCTCCCCCCATCTCCAATTCCTGCTGTTCTTTATCCTTGGCTCCTCTTGCTTCTCCTCATCCTTGCTTCCTGACAAGTTCAGTCCTGGATTGTGAATGAAAAAACTTGTAGCCTTCCGGAATGACCCAGGTGTTACTACCACCTCCATCCCCAGATACTCTAGTGCTTCTTTCCAGGTGAGTTGGCAGCTATTAATTAACAGGTGTCGTTGTTGTCACTCACAGGTATTTTGCTGTTCATTAGTTATAATGTTTGTCTTTGCAATTCTCAAGTGAAAATTATATTTTCTTCTTTGTTTAAAGAACCCATATTAACAAAAGGCATGAAACAGTTTTATTTCCTTAAAGTCTTTAACAAAAGGATCTACCATTTTTGTCATTGTTTTGTTTTTATTAAAAAAAAAATTTAAAAGTAACTTCCATTGTCTGTAGAAAAATTAAATTTTTTTTTTCTTTGTAAGAATCTCAAATTCCTTCATTAAAAAAAAAAAAAGTTCTTTGAGTAAAAATGTAAATCTTAAGTCAGATTATTTCTCACGTTTTCTCTTACTATTTCAAATGTTAATGATAATCACGATAATTACTGAGTTCAGATGGGATAAGATCAAATGATGGGAAGAATATGCTGCACCAATTTTCTGTTGAGAGAGCCTGCCTTGTCTTAAAAAGTAGCATTTGAAATCTTTAACCTGGTTTCAAATACTGACCATTGGTACTGGTGAAGAATAAGTAACTATTTCAGATATTAAAAAAGGTTACCACTATTTACTAATCATAGTTTAGTCAAAAGACCATAAATGCAGCCTATTTGGCATGTTAGAAACTAATACCAATTCTAATGCACTGTGTGACTAGTTTGTTAACCATTGTGCCATGTTGAGGCACCCAAGGGACAGATATCAGATTAATATTAAAATAAATTTAAAAAAAAGTGTTATTGAGCTTTGTAATTTTTATTTTCTTTTTTTTCACTTGATATTCTGCAATTATAAAAATGCAACAGTTACAGTAGATTTAATTTGAAATCATTTTTTCTTCATTTTCCACAGATTAGGTATTTACTGACACAAGGCCTGACAAATGTGTGTTTCTTCATTCAGAATGTCTATCTTTCATCATTATAACCACTTGAAAAGACAATGTATGCAATTTTATAATATATATTTACAAACACTCAGCAGTTTATCACTATACAGTTATTTCTTTAGCTCAGTCTGGCCTTAGACTGAGGGCGAAAACCTGTCGATAATTTGCTAGTCAGATGCTCTTCATTGGGTGACTCTCTATTGTGGGCTTGTGTCAGACTAAGATAAGGCTAGTAAAAATATCTATATTATAAAAACATTTAAAATGTCATTCTGTATGTAAATTTATTTCTTTTGAAACTTCAGGTTTTTTTATATATATATATATATATATATATAGTTTAAGATTTTATACGTTTATAGAGAAAGTGTGCTCAATGTTGGAAATAGTGTTTGTAGATATAGATCGTGTAGACATAGGTTTCATGCTTCACACAAGCTAAATCATTTTATATATATATATATATATATATATGCACATACACACACACACACATATATATATATATATATATATATATATATATACACACATACACATTCTAACTGTATCTTGCAAATATATAGATAGTAATTATATATCAAACAGATATGATTATCTGATATCTTTTGGAAACTTTATAAAAAGCATTTTTTAGGATTAAAAATAAATTTTACTTTTGTGAAGAATTAAAAATTTTTTTTTTTTTTTTTTTTAAATACATTTTCCTATACATATGCCTTAAGATATGGCATACACATGTGGAAGATCAGAGAATATTAAAAACAAAATAAGGATAATAGTCTAAAGGAAATCACTTCTTTTTTTTTTTTTTTTTTTTTTGCTTTAAAATACAAAATATTTCTGCTTGTTAGTTCAATTTGATTAATAATCTGTCAGAAGGAAAAGACATTTGAATAAATTCTTTATTAAGCAAATTTCTTTAATTACACAAATTTGGCATTTGACAGTTGGGGGAGGTAGATAATTAGTAATATTTTTTAAATTATATATTTTTTTTACTTTTTATTTTTTTTTAATTCTTTCTATTTCTTTATTTTATATTTTCCTTTCTATGTTAACCATAATTTCCAGCTATTTCAGTTGGTTTGAAATTGTGTTAATGATTGTTACCAACTCAGCAAATGTCAGTGGAGGATAAGATCTTTAGATTCCTATTTAAAGTTTACTAAGCTTTGCCTGACACAAGGTCACAAAAGTATGAGTCAAACAAACTATATTAGACTAGCTCATTAACCATTACTCTGTGTTAGGTACCATTGCTACTTATATTGCCTATTGTCATTTTGTGGTGGAGTAGTAGTAGTATTACTACTGCTACAACTAACTGTTTATGTAACTTATATCATAGGTAGAATTTTTTTTCTCCTTCACTCTAATGATATACACTGTTATGCAGAAACTTCTTGAAGAAATTTCAATCAGATATATAAGGGTTCCAATTTTTTTTTTTTTTTTCTTTCTTTTTTTTCTTTCTTTTTTCTTTCTTTTTTCTTTCTTTTTTCTTTCTTTTTTCTTTCTTTTTTCTTTCTTTTTTCTTTCTTTTTTCTTTCTTTTTTCTTTCTTTTTTCTTTCTTTTTTCTTCTTTTTTCTTTTTTCTTCTTTTTTCTTTTTTTCTTCTTTTTTCTTTTTTCTTCTTTTTTCTTTTTTTCTTCTTTTTTCTTTTTTTCTTCTTTTTTCTTTTTTCTTCTTTTTTCTTCTTTTTTCTTCTTTTTTCTTCTTTTTTCTTCTTTTTTCTTCTTTTTTCTTCTTTTTTCTTCTTTTTTCTTCTTTTTTCTTCTTTTTTCTTTTTCTTTTTTCTTCTTTTTTCTTCTTTTTTCTTTTTCTTTTTTCTTATTTTTTCTTCTTTTTTCTTTTTCTTTTTTCTTATTTTTTCTTTATTTTTTCTTCTTTTTTCTTCTTTCTTATTTTTTCTTTATTTTTTCTTTATTTTTTCTTTTTTGCCTAGTAACTTGTACTACTGCACTCTGCATTGGTCAGTTTCTGCACTGATAAACGAAATATATTTTCCTGGCAGCAAATCAATGAATAAACACTGAATTTTGCAATTTTTTTTCTCTAAAATTTGAACATATTTCATTACCCATTCTGTACATAGTGCATTAAAACTGAGAGAAAAGGTATTGTCAGTGGTCAGGAATTAATGTTTCACAGATAGACTCTGTCTGTTATTTACTAATCTTTGCTTAGTTTTTGGTCCAAGGCCAGCAGTAATGTGAGACCAGATGAGGCACATTACTCAGATTATTATAAGCATAAAAGTTTGCTACAGAAATACATTCTAAATGTTTTTACACTGATTTTAGGAATTGGATCAAGCCAAAAATTTTCAGCACTCTCTCTCTCATATATATATATAATAGTCAAGGAATACTAACCACTTATGCTACCATTGTTTCCACTGATAAGGTATGTTCAGGCAGTATAGGTCAGTCATATATATATATATATATATATATATATATATATATATATATTATAGACAAATGGAAAACTTACCAATTAGCCTGAAGTATATTTATGAGCATTCTTAAATTTAAAAATTCTGAAAAACTAACATCATTTTTACATCCATTTACAAATCTCTTGTTACAAAATAGAATTTTTATATTTGCCTTGATAAAGTCCATCGGAAAATTAAATACATTGGCTATGAAAATTTTTCCTTTTGGTTTTCACATAGTTTTTTTACATATTGCCTTTTTACAGATATTTTTTAGTTATTTACACATGCACACGTATACATACATATATATATATATATATATATATATATATATATACACACACACACATTTTGCTCCAAAGTTTATATTTATTATTAGTAGAAATTTTAGCTGTTATTTTATCTCAAACACTCAATGTGTACTAATTTATATATGTTCACACACTTGCATATAAAAAATAACATTTCTCTTCTATTTACCCATTAACGCTAACAACACTGTTTCATGCTTAACCATATATATATATATATATATATATATATATATATATGGATATGCACACAAACATAAAAGGAAAACCTTCCTGTATTCATTGAGAAAAAGTTTGATAGTGATTGTTACTATAAACAGTGTTGACAGAAATAAACTCTTTAGTGACTGTCAGCTTCATGACTTGGATGATAGCAAATATGTAGTAATTATTTACATAAACATTGCTAAGTTTAGATTATGGATGCAAGAACTACGTCATTTTTATATGGTAGGCAATTTAAAAATGAATAGTTTCTTTTTTCAATGCATTTAAGTAGAAACAGATGTAAGAATAGTTTGGCATGTACTTAATTGATAATTTCAGTATCATATGTAACTTTTTTCTTTTTTAAGAAAATAACTTGATGTGGCACAAAACCACAAGTGAAGAGTACCCAATGAGGCTTGAATTCACTTTAGAGCAACTTGCATACTGCTTCTCCTTGCTGAGGAACTATATAAAATCTTGTCAAATGTGAATTTTCTTAATCAACAATGTTAAATTTTTTTTAAGAAATTGCTGGAAAGGTCTCAGCTGAAACAAAAATCCCTTGTAAAAAGATATGGTTTTATTCATCTGGTCAGATTTTGGGAAATTGGTCGGACCGAGAATTTTTTAGCCCTCCTCATAATGTTTTTATAGTTTGAACCTTTTTTTGCGTTGTGCGTGTGAAATGGATATTAATGTTAATGTCTTTCATTAGTGAAGTTTTTTGTAATCACTAAACAAAAAATGCATGAATAAAAAATAAAAGTATAAAAAGTTTATCAAGACATGATAGACAACATTGAATTTTCTCTTAGAAAAATAACAAAATTCTGATTTTTACCCACCAGCCTGTTGCTCTACCACTGAACAATTTTACAAGCAATATGAGGCAGGGAACCCCTAATACAAGTTTTAGTTCATTTTTATAATTAGAAAACAATTTGGTACTGGAGTATTCCTAAATTAGGCCTGGTAGTGGGGAAGCACATTTCTATATCACTAATACATTTTATATATTGTTTAAATTTGACCACCATTCTTTTCAAAATATTTACTCTTGGGTACATCTACAGTGATCTTAGTGCCACCTCTTCAAGAATGGGGTATAACATTTGCAACAGCATAACATGTTCAGGTTTTCCAGAAGGATCTCCTGGCTGTCTCCATAAATGATTATGGCCAGTCCTCTGGTGCACTAGAGGTCAACACAAGCATCCTCCAGAGGTCACTCCTCAGACCAACCCTCTTTTTGTTCTACATAAATGATCTGCTTAAGTATATACTCAGATCATTTGTAAACATCTATGCCGATGATATGACTATATACGAGCACATCTCTAAAACTCCCGATAGAGACTGGTGACTGATCTCCCTTCGGATCTTGCACAAACTGCCCGATGGGGTAAAAACTGGCTGGTTACATTCAATGCTTCAAAGACCATGTGAAATGTGAAATTTTAGCGTCTTTTTGTGGTGCAAAACACATTGTCAGGTTTTGATGAAAATTTATGAACTTATTCACAAATGAATTCCCTTTTTTAGAAAAACTTTGTAAAAATATATGCAATTTTTTTATTTTTTATTACATATGCTAACCCCTACTTATTTAATTTTATGAAAATTAAAAAATGCTTTTTTGCAGTGCTTAATTTTTATATTAATTGTAAGGACAAGTCCTTGTAGAATTTAAATCCTCCAAATTTTTTGTTCAAATTGGACCCTCATTTACAGAGCATCTGCTCTGAATTGTACAAAAATGCAATTAAACTAAGATATTATTGAATTAGAAAAGCTTTTAATTGATTTTATGTGTAAAATTACAGACATTAAAACTTTATGAACACTTTTATCTTAAGAAAAAATGTTTTTAATGAATAGTGAATTTTTACAAGAGTTGATTCATTTTTTTTTAATATTAAATAGAATAATTTATAAACTTTTCTTTTAAAAATCTTTATTAATTTGCTGTAATCAATTTGTTTTTAAATTAAGACTGTATTTATTAATCATAAATCGAAAAGCTTACTACAATTCAATTTTGAATTTATTTTATGCTTGTATAAATGTGATGATTTTTGTAAATACAAAGGTCCAAATGCAACATTATCAGAAAATAAGAGTGGTAACTGTCATAAAGTTAAAATTTATTGTTAACTTTTTTCCTCAACAAGTGTCTTTATAAGTTAGATTATAAGGCCAAGGTACCTAAAATTCAATAAAATATTAGATTGCTTAGAATATTTTCTTAAAAAAAAAAGAAAAAATTATATGAAAAAGAATTTTGTATTATATTCATCAAATAATTGTTAGTTATGTCCCCCTTAAAAAAAAAATCCACAAATATAAATCTATTGAGAGAGTTGTCAACACCTCAAAAAACACCTACTTCAGTGTTAAAAATGCATTTCTGCGATATTTGTAATATTTGTTTTAAATTGGGTTAATTTAACTTTAAATCAGCTAATTTTCCTCAAATAAAGTTTAAGAAAAGTATATTTTATTTTTGAAAGATTTTTTATTAAAGAGGATTACGTTGTGTTGACAGATTTTTCAATATGGCCAATTTTAGTGTTTTTACTGGTGATAATAAAAAAAATGGACAAATTGTCTCATCACAAAAGCATGAAACCCAGCGTGACAAACTCATATTCATACAACTTATATAGTTTTAAGGTATGCTATATTTATGTGCTCAATATTAGGAATAGAGCATATGTAAATATAAAAGTGGACATTGATGTCAACATCCAGAGGTGACTGTCTGTTTAATACTTGAATGCAATCAACAGACCATATGTCTCTCTGTCTCTATAATCTCAAACTAAAGCATTGGTAAAGCCTTCCTCATCCGAGGGACTCTAATCTAACTAAATAGATGAGAGAACCACTAGTATGGTGGTAGATGGCCGTGTAGGGGTTTAGTATTATGAGTACACCTACTAACTCAGACTTTTCATTTAACAGTCAAATGTTGCTTTAATAATATTACTAACTTTATTTTATTTTTTCTTTAACAAGGTAATGAATTTTTGGTTTTTGTGTGCCTCTATGCATATATTTGAGAAGTTTGGTCATTTTCAAGAATAGAATATTATGATCTTGAAATTCAAGTAAACTTTGATGTATTAGATTTTTTTTTTTTTTTCCATGTTTGGAATGTTATAATTTTAAATCATATTTCAATGTGTTGATGATATAATTTGCAGGTTGCTTGCAACAAGTGTAGGTCTTGCTGCAATATTGATTGCTCTTTTGTGTGTGTTCATTAATTATTCAGTATATTTAATGTATTAGTTCCTAGGCAAAAAGATATTTAATGTATTTGTTTTATGATTATGACTTCAAATATTTGTATTATTTTGTTTTTTATGCAGTTATCTTTATATTGTTTGCAAATATCTTGTCTAAAATTGGTAGGAAGATGAACGCCCTGTGTGCTCAGTTGCTTAATATAAGCCTTTTGTATACTATTGTCTGATCAATGGCATGTTGGTCGATATGAAAACATTCAAGTCAATTGTTTGATGAGTATATATTTTTTCTCATTAGCATTGGCAGTACAGTCAATAGAAAACTTGTCATGCCACACCAATTACAATGTGTAATAGGTGCAGAACATGCTTAGAATATAACTCTTAACATGTGTGTCAGACATTTACTATTAAATAATTAGTTTCTTATGTGTCAGTACTAAACCCTAATTCATTATCTTTTACAAAACAAATTTGTAGTGTGATATTTTTTTTTAAATGTAAAGTGAAAATTAAAAATGTAGATTCTACAAACCACTATGTGGAAGGTTTTGTAGATGTAGTAGGTTTTTTTTTTTTTTTTATTCTTACTGGGTGATCCATGCTTGTGGACTTGCGGCTAAATCAAGTTAAGTATTAATAACCAAAGTTCAACTTGTCATAAATTGCATTTTAAGTATAAATAACCAGGTAAGAAAAAAAATATGCCATTATTTGGCAGCATCGTACATTACTTTTAATCATTGTGGCATATATATAAATTATTATTATTATAATAGCTGGCCACTCGTATTTGAAGACTAGGGTGACTAGCTACTCCCTAATGCAGACGCTTGCTCAGGCACATTTTGTGTTTGCTCAACACCCACAGAGCCCACCTGTGGTTTTTACTGCAACTATGCTGAGCAGACCTTAGTTACAGTTTTGGGGAGAGTGTGTTATGTGGTGTGATCAACAATTTGAAAAAGGCCAGCACGCTCAAGCTCTTGGGCATGATGACTTGTGGCTTTGTGCTAGCACAGCTATCAGCGGCCCTCAAGAGTTCTATCTACCCAATTTTACCCAACAGGGCTTTGTTCAACACATGGCATGGTTTTCAGGCACTTTCCAAAGGTGCCACACACTGGGATCAATTCCATTCCAATAAGATCAGGAAGTTTCCTTCCTGATAAATTGACCATGGTGAGATTTGAACCCAGGTCTCGTGGTCAGAAAGTGAACATTCTAACCCCTCAACAACATGCCCATATATATATATATATACACACACACACAATAACGCTTTGAATATCACTTGAGGTGTAAAACTGACAGTCACTATGTAGTTTTGATCCCTATGTCTACTCTGTCTATAAATGTTTTATCTCTGATATTGAACACTCTTCCCAACAAATATTGTACATTTTATATATATATATATATATATATATATATATATATATATATATATTATCAGAGATAGAACATTTATAGATAAATAAAGTAGACTCTGAGGTCAACAGATTATTTCATGCTTGAACGCAATCTTGAAGATTGCGTTCAAGCATGAAACAGACTTGCCTCTCAGTATTGACCTCAATGTCAATTCTTATATTTAAATATGCTGTATCCCTGATACTGTGTACTTTTGCACATAAATATAGCATACCTTCAAGCTATATTTTTTTCATATACTTTTTATATACATGTTGCGATGAATAAATTGTCTGAATTACACAAAAATGAAAATAACACTGACATCTCATTTTAACAGATATATTTACTAAAATTACACAAATATATCTTGAAATACTAAAAAGTAAATTTATTCAATAACATCAACATTGGCTTCAACCACAGCCCCCAGACAACTTCGGAATCTCCTGCAACTCTTCTGAACAGTCTCCTTGTTTAAGTTGGTGAATATTGCCATAATCCTTGTATTCAGTTCATCTTTGGTTTTACAAGGAGTTTTGTTCCTCTCTTCCTCAACTGTGTCCCACATAATAATTAAGGGTGTTGCAGTCTGGGGATTTAGGTGGCCAGATGTAAGGGGTGATGTGACCACAGAAATTGTCTGACAGCCATGACTGGGTTCTCCTGTTTGTGTGGCATGGCACAGTCCTGTTGCCAGACATAAGGTCTTCCAGCAGCCACTCTTTTGATGCAGGCCAGCACTACCTCCTTGTAGGCTTCTGTGTTGAGTCTGAGACCCTGTGGGAAGATGGCAGCATAACATCGTTGTTACTAGTAATCACTCCAAACACTTTCACAATCACCATTAGACTCATCCAAATCTTTCTGAATCCTCTGCACTGTCCTCAAACTGACACCTAAACCCTATGAAATATTCGTATTGGATCTTCTGGCATGAATGCCAAGCAGTACAGCATGCTGTTTCCAAAATTCAAACTCAACATGGAGGCCTACATCAAGTGCCTTGAGGTAGTGCTGCCCTGGGTCAAGAGAAAGTCTGCTGGAACACCCTATGTCTGACAACAGGACTCTGCACTTCTGTGTGTCTTAGTTTAACCTACTTCCCAAAATCTTACCAAATGAGCTAACATCAGAAATGTTATTTATTTTTTTAATCCGTTTGCCAGACTGAACTTTTTTCAGCACCTCCCCCATATAAGTAAGCCAGTTGCTAAATGGATAAGTATTTGTCTTTGCTTTATAAACTTTGCAAAAAGAAACAATATTTAAATGGTGTAACCATTCATCCACACCTGCATGTTTTGTATGTAACGTCCTTTTTCAATGATTGGAAGTGGGTGGATTCTGTTGATCCAGAAAGAATTATTCTGTCTTGGAGTGCAAGTATTTCCACTAAAAAGAAAGAAAAAAATAATGTCTACATCTGATTTAGTCTTGCATAAATTCTTTTAAAAGAAATGATTGAGAGAGGAGGAATATTATTAAGGAACAAAAACCTTTTTAGCCTAGTTATTCTTTTTTTTTTTTTCTTTCTCACTTCCGCCCCTTTCTGTAAAGGTTTTGTCAAAGTTCAATGCTTCTTGCATCCGCAGACAACATTTGGTGGCTCATGTCCAATAATTTTTTTTTTTTTTTTTCTTTAAGTGTAGAAAGTTTTATGCTTTTTTTAAAAGTAAAAACGAGTTGGCCATTGAAAATTTCTGATAAGGATATTAAGTTTTTTTTTTTTTTGTTTTTTGTTTTTTTTAAAAGAAATCCACGGCTTAAACCTTCATTCTATCATTGACCTTTCCTTAGGAATCATTCTACTCATGAGCATTCCTTTCCTGATCATTGGCCACTCTAAGGCTACAAGGGAATTTAGGGAAATGGAAGTGGGAGGGGAAGGGTGGTCACATGACTTCCTCTGTGTGAATGTTGTGTCATGAAATGTCAACGTCTAAAGAACTCGGAAAGATGATGACAGATAACACAAGAGCTTGCTTATCATTTTACTGTTTTGTTACTGAAATATTTTTCTCCTTTGGTATTTCTCTTTTCATTTTTCATTTTTTTTTTGTCTTCATTCCACTTAAGATGTAGGATTTTTTTTTTTTTTTTTTCTGCACTTCCTTTTTCACTATTTCTTACTCTGTGTGTGTGTGTGTGTGTGTGTGTGTTGGTACTTCTGAAAGCCTTGAAACAGAAGTCATTCAAATAATTGATTTTCAAAATATATGATACAATCTGAACAATTTTTAAGGTACATTGACTCTTATATAATGGTCATATGATAAACAGGATTATTTGCTGTAGTGAAGTCCTTATTTTGCAAACTATTGATAGCAAATTAAGTTATTTGTAGATGCTCCTTGAATGTGGTCTTTCATCAA
>OZ010596.1:4938663-4991163 GCA_963932145.1 Acanthosepion lycidas
TATGTTTTGAAGCCCTGCCCAATATATGTGCCCTCCACCCTCCCACACACACATACACACTTGCTTGACACCTTTTTGGTTGATCTTGTGGGGACTTCTTAAACAGTTCCCTGAAATTCCTCTGAGGACATGACCTGGCAATAATTTACATTGTTTGGCCTTTCTGAAGATCTGGCTGGGAATAGGGCACTGGCAGGGGGATGTGGAAATAATTTTATGAACACACACACACACGTGTTGCATGCACAAACTCTATACTTGTCTGTGTATTATTATAAAGAAGGTGGGTATTTATCTTTTTGAACATACGTTGCACATTTGAAATAGGGAAGAGGGGTGAGATTGTGATTCTTGAATACCTTTTGTGCATTTTAATTACATAAACTTTGGTTGACATCCTTCTTACATTTCCTTCATTTTACAAAATTATCTGCTTGTTTTTTTTTTTGGGGGGGGGGTTAAACCCTTGTGGTGTTTGAACTGAAAATCGTGTTATTTATGAATTGAATGTTACAGTGGCAAGACTTTTTTTTTTTAATCTCTTTCTCCCTTTCCTCCTCCTAATTCTTCTTTTTACCAATGTATCTTTCTCTTTCTTCTCAGTTGACTCACTTTTATGAAAGTTTTAACCTTATCACCGTCCAGCGCTTTATTTGACCAAGATTTCAGCCGTAATTGAAAGCAGTAATTTTCAGCTTTTCAACTTCCTTGAAAAGCTGAAAATGAAGAACTGTTTCGATATAACTCATTTTGTTCTCATAAAAAGGACTTCAAACTTAATGTTCTTACTGATAGAATTGTATGTACATAGAAGAGAGGGGAAATCTGAGCATAAATATCTGTAAAAACATTTGTATCAAGAGGAAAACATTGACAATGTAAGAACACTAAATTTCAGGTGTCTGGCATGTCTAGGTGAACAGTATAGCCAGTCTCGTTCAGTTCACCAACTCTTTCATTTTTAATATCTGTCTATATTTCTGAGATGAGGTATTGTAATTATTTACATTATTCAGACTGTTGTCCTCATCTTTATTGCCATATTCATGACATTTTGGCTGTTGTATGCTCTGGCCTTCTTCCGATGATTGGAATTTCAAATTGAATCTTTTATTTCATCCACTGGGGTCAATTGTTCTAGTTCTATGTGCCGTGCCATGTCTCTTCTGGATGTCTCAGTTATCTACCTTTAATTCAACTCGCCAAGTTTTTGTTCACCACTGCAGTAGCCAGGTATTGAACTCAACTCTTTGGATCAAGTCACTGGATCCAACCAATGCTTTTATCTACTGGGCCATGTGTCTTTTCGTTTTTATTTATCCATCATTACAACAACAGAAGAGTTGTTAAGGTGAAATCTTTCAAGAACCTGCCTGGATACAAATTTACTGTGGAAAAGTTAGAAATCGAGCACACTTTCTATATATTTTCACTGAAGTAAATTACTTCTCCTTTTAATTAAAACCATATATTTTTTAAATTCAAAATTATTGTCAGATTCATTGCTTCAAAATTCAACACAATGATTATAATTCTAGTTATTGAACTTTAAAAAAAAACAAAAAAAAACTGAAACATGAATAACATTTGTTATTACCCCAAATACCTGCCAAACTTTTCTCGGTGTACTGGTTTCAAATTTTCTTTTTTTCATTAATCACTTGTATGTTCTTCTCCAATTGACAACTGCAATGTAAATCGCTGGTCAACCTAATGTCCAGTCAAGACTGGTGACTGTTTTTCCTATTGATTCTATTCGTTCTTTAATGTGTAACATTAAAACTTACAGAGAAGGAAGACAGAAACCATTTCTATATATTCTCTGGCAATTTTTCTGTGATAAAGTTCCTTAACTCCATCTGCAAATTCGAAAGGATATGTTATTAGATTCTGTACATTTGATCGAGTCTTAACATTTCCTTACTCAACACTTTATGCATTTACTTGCTTCATTTCATTTGAAATGGAAAAAAAAAAGGTTTTAACTTTTTTTGAACTGTTATTTCTTCTTAAGCAATCCCAGGAGAAATCTTATCTGATGGCACAAAATTGCATGACTCACTGTTTTTTGCTTTGTTTTGTTTTTTTAATATAGCTTAGAGAAAGTTTTAAAACTATTTGAGAGAAAAGCATTTGCAATGACCTGAAATCAGTTTTCATTCTTTAATACTAAAAAAAAAACAAAACTCAGTGACTCAACAACAGAATTGAAATTGGCCTTTTGTCCTGTACTTTAATCATTAAGCTGTACTGATTACTTCCACCCATTTATAAATGTACTGAAAATGCTTCAGCATTAACAAGTGCAGCTCTGTGATTAGAGTATAGAATTGCTGACTAAGAGGTTTAATATTTTAGTCTTAATGTAATTCTTGGTTTTACATGTTCATCAAAGAAAAAGAATTTCCATCTTAAATTAGGAAGGCACTTTTCATGAATGTTCTGTCTAGGATTTGTAAATTAAATTATGAATTCTGATGATCCCAACATAAAGAATAGACATCACTCCAAAATGTTAAAAATTTCATATTCATTTTAACTTTCAATACATTTACTTATGTAGTGTTATTCATCTATATAATAAATACAAATGTCAGTGTGTCACACTTTTTCAACTTTACTCCTAGAGGCTGTAACCGAACATAGCATATCATTTTGGAATCAGGCCAACTCTGTGAGCAAATTAAAAACATTCTTGGCTGGAGCGGGACCTGCATTCTTGAAATTTTGGATTAACAAATTTTCATTACTGTGATTGTTTTTGGTAGTTTTTTTATGTGATATCTTGCAACAATTTTTTTGTACAATAACAATTTTTATAAGTTGGAAATAAATTTGGGAATAATCAAAATTAATTGTGAAATCCAGCAAAAGTAACCCATGAAATAAAAATAATTGTTTGTACATAAAGTAAGGACCTACATACATCAAACTGTCTTTAAATTAAGTGGCAGCAGAAGAATTATCGTTGAACTTTTAAAAGGTAAGCTTATATATTAAAGCAATATTTAAATGCAGCAATTTGAGTTCTTCTATAGTTTATTGTTGCCTATCACATCTACTCCTCCCTACCTATTGTGATGAAGGCCCAACCAAGTCCCCCCACAGGAGATAGCTTAAATGTCACCCAATAGGGCAGCTTTTGAGCTAGTTAAAATAGAAAATTCAATTAAAAGTCCATCTTTTGAAATTATTTGGTCCAAATTTCACTTCTTTTGTGTAATTTGAGAGGCAAAAATCTTAAACCTTTTTTTTTTCTCACAAGATTTTTGCTCCCTAAAAGTTTGAAAAACAAGTTCCACATTTTCAATACTTTGTTATTTCTCTTTCATTTTTGATTCCTTTATAATTGCTTGTTTATACAGAATTCCAATTGTTGTCTATCTCTCTCTGTATTTAATTATCTAAACATATGCATCTTTGATTAGCAAATCAAGTCTGACTTGATGAGAATATCATTTGGTAAAGGAATCAATATGTGGCCAATGCTTAAATCAATGTGCTTTACTAAATTAATATCTTAGTGGGAAATTTAAGATAATGAGTTTCTGCCTAAAAGCTAAGATAATTTCCAAAATAAAGAAAGACATCTTTGAATAAGCAAAGAAATAAAATAAAACTGACCAGATAAGATTAAATGGAGGGAAATATTTATTTACTCATTTCAAACTGTCTTTATGTGATTTGTTTGTCAAATCGGAACTTAGAGCAGTCATGTTACTTTTTTGCTTTTCAAACAAAAATATTTTTTTCCTTTTTGGGGCATGCACTCTTAACTCTTTTTTTTATACAAGTTGGTAATAAAAAAAAAATTAAAATTTGTATAATTAATAGACATTTCAAGATTTTGCCATAATAAATGTATGTAGATACCTTTCACTTTTAAATAGATGGACAGGGACAATCATTTTGTTTTGGAGAAAAATCCACCCAGGACATCCTTATTCTAACCCTCAGGAAATTTCCTCCTACCCCTTAGTCTAGGTTCTAAACATTCAAAGAGAATGTGTTTAATTGCTGTCAATTATTAAAAAATTCCATCCACCTCCATCTATTTGAAACTAAAGTGTAGATATTTTTCAGTGAAACCACCTTAGTTATAGATTAGTCAGAAATGAAAATGTTGCCAATTCGTTTCAAGAATCTGTTATTAGGGTGTTCCAGAAATTATATTAATAAAAATGAAATTAATAATATTAACATAAAAATAGTTTTAATTGTTTAGTTTTTATAAGTTTCCATATTTTCTATTAAAATAGCAGAAAATTAAAGTAACAGCTCAAAAAGGAATGCAGTTATTATATACAATTAGTATAATACCCATAAAAAATTACTGAATTATTTACATATGGATCAGAATGTGATTGAAGCTGATCTAACATATTGGCTTCAATTGCTCTCCCACTGTTGTAATGTAGCAACCAGTCTAGGATAAAGAAAACACTAAATTCAAAATTGTATGTAGCCCTGGTAAAGCACATACTATGCAGCTAAGGAAAGGATCGTTCATATTGACTCTATGATCCTGACTATGGTGAACTCCTTCACATGCATATAGAATTAAGAAAAGCAAGGGGAAGGAGGCAAGGGGGTAAAAAGAATGAGTGGAGGAGGCAAGGGGGAGGAAGCAGGGTAGTGGAGGAGGCAAGTGGGAAAATAAGAATAAGAAAGCTAGAGAAAAATAAAAATAAAAAAAACTTGTAAAAGGAAAGGAATTTTTGAAAAAATTATTTCGCCCTAAGCAAGGTAATACAGCCACTAAGACGCAAGGAGTTACTGGGTGTGAAAGAATAAGGTTAATAAATTTTTCTACTACTCCTTTAAAGGAGTTTTTTTTTCTAACTATAAGAAACACCTTATGCAAAACATTTATATGGTTAATGCAGTCTTAACAGAAGCTGATAATGATATTATTATTATTATTATTAAATGAGAAAGCAAGATGCCAACAAAGGGATGCTGGGCTACAAATGAATGAAGCCCAGTATAACCAAACCATTTGGTCATGGCATTAGCAAGTCCATCCCATAAAAACCTACTACTTATGGTAATCACACTATCAATGCCTAGTGTGATGAGAGCTGTAGACCCATACTCCTGAAGGACTTGAGTATCATGATAACCAGTTTGATAGAGGTATACCAGACACATCCATCACAGCCAAATGTATATGAAATGGTTACAGGTTTTGATAAAGTAAAGCCCAATTAGAAATATCTTCAGGTTGGGTAGCCCAGTGTCTTCAGACAGTATCCAATTGTGGATGTGCCCAAGTTGCCTTGGACGCCTCGTCCTTCAAACTTTAAAGAAAAACAAATCTTTAGGTATGATACTTTCCTACTACTCCTGTTCACGAACAGAGAAGCAGTATATCAGCCCTTAGGGGTCATGTCCAACTGGTTACAGTCAAACAACTGACAAGCAAATCTGTAGTAGTCAATTTGATATTTACTGTAGCCAATCTTAATTGACCAATAAAAAAAACAAAAATGTCCATGTTAACATCCCCAATCATTTAAGATCAGAAGCCATGAGACCCATTACTAAACAGGATATTTATTGCATCCCATTTTAATTCACCAAAGCATGACATGTATATATTACCATCTCCAATCGTTTAAGAACAGAAGCCGTAAGAGTCGTGCCTTGTCTAGTATTTGAGCAGGGCAGTTCGAAGCTGTTGTTACAATAACAAGAAGCTGCTAGAAATATTTATTGCTAAATTTCTTAAATTATGGTTTCTGATTCTTCAAAAGAATTTTGTAATGAGAGAGAAAAATGAGCAAGCAGGGTGTCCTAATAAGAGACAGGGAGGAGTTAAGTCAGAGGTTTAGTTTTCAAAATTCCGGATTCTATTTTTTCCCTTCTCTGATCCTCGCATCAGTATTTTTTTTTTTTTAGATCTATTGCCCAACTGTCAGCATTTTTTTGTTTTGAATTTAAATAAACTCCCCACACACATACGCACACACACTTTTTTGGGGGTAGGTGAGGTTTAATGAAATCTATACACTTTTTTCCACAAATAAGATTTATATGAAAAACTTAAGCCAATGTTTTGGAGATAAAAATGGAGTTTCTATCTGAATTTCTGGGGTGAGGAGTTATCATTATTTACATTTGGTCTATTGTCCTCATCTTTGTCATCACTTTGTCAATCAACCATTGTGTCCTTCTGATGAAGACCGGTTGTGATAAGGATGAGGACAATAGTATGCATATAAATAATATAAATAGAAAATGAAGTTTTCTGGTTTATTTTTAAAATTGATAGGAAATCAGCATTGTCATAGATTGAGGCCAAGAGAACAAATTTAATTTCCTGTTTAGTTCTTAGTTTCAGTAAAAAGGGGAGCAGCTAAAGCCCTCTATCCTCTCCTATAGTGCCATGGATGAAAATAAATAAATGAGATATAAAGGCTCACAGTTAATAAGATATTTTAGATGCATTTATAAAGTAACTAGCATTTTACTTGTCAAAAATGTGATTATTTAAAAATGGATCAGCACTTCCACCAAAGATCAAGGTGTAATACCTGTGCACTCTGCAAAATGTTATACATGCAAACACATTTTTGCTATTCTCTTGGATTCTTATAGGACTTTACTCGTGTATCTGTGCATTGTTTATTCGTGGACAACTTTGAAGGTTTTGATGAGCAGTACCTATTTAAGAAAGTGATTTCAGTTTTTAGTTTCAACAACTGTTGAGATATTTAGAATATTTTCCAAGAAATTAGTATTGTAATCATATGAATTTACACACCACTTGTTCCCATGAATAATGATTTTGTTATAAGATTAATACGCCCCCCCGCCTTTTCTACCTTTTTTCTTTTTTTTTTTTTTTAAAGTTATCAACAATAAATGTTTGGACTCATTTGTGTCTGCCATTACTGGGGTTTTTTACATACATTCACTTTGGAACAGTCATTCATAGAATCTTACTTAGTTAACAGCCTTTTTACTGATCTTACTCATCTCAATTACCATGCAAGGGTTAGTGTTAGGGTAGGGTTATGAGTGAATGACGCCTCAAATGTAGGTAAACCATGCCAGTAATGGCTGCCGTGCTGTAGCCGCAACTTGAAGGAGTCCAAACTTTTATTGTTGATAACTCCAAAATGGTAGATTTTAGCAAAATTTCTTTATTATTTTTGAATTAAGCATGTAAACTTACACCTAAATGTAATTATTGAGGAAATTTTCATTAGAAACTAAGCATGGGGTTTAAACTGCAAATTACCCTTTTGCCCCAAGCAAGGCGAGAGTGCCATTAGCACACACCTAAATGTAACTATTTGGGAAATTTTTATTAGATACTTAGCATGGGTCCTAAATGGCAAATTACCCGGGCGAAATGCATTAAAAAAAAAAAATGAGTTTATGAAAATTGGTATCCCAATCTTGAATAGAGAAAGTCTAATTGCTATGTAAATCCATTTTAAATTCTAGCTTTATTTGTATCACTGATGAAAAATGCAGAACTCCTTCAGTCACTGGGTCCACATAATGGCAAGATTAATGGTTAACTTTATTTTTAAAATGGTATTCAGAATATTATATTTAAATGTTAAATAGTTTTTTTTCTCTCTAAAATCATCTTTTTTTTTTTATCCGTGTACCATCATCAGGATGTAGATGTTCATTTTAATTCACTTCTTTTATTTTAATATCTGTGAATTGTCATGATTAATCCTGGAAAAGGTTGTTGGATAGTTTCCTGTTTTGCCTTCTCTATTCACTGAGCTGAAATTGAAAATATTGAACTTCTCTTCATTAATAACTATTTAGCCTCCATTCAAGATCTTCAATTCTTCCAAGTGGAAAGAATCAGTGATTGTCATGAGAAAATCTTGTCGAAAAGACTTAATTTTCTTAACCATTTCCAAATAATGTCCTCTCTGAAATAGTAGGACTTACGGTCCCATCATGTTGAAATACCAGTTCCCCTACAATCACTGAAGTTAAGTAATGTTGAACCAGATTAGTACCTAGATGGTTGACCGTTTGGAAATACTAGAGGCTGTAAACTTGGTTGTGTGGGTCGTATAATGGATTAGAATTGTTAATAGGAGAGCTGAATTCAAACTGGGTTTATTATATTCACTTACTCGCAAATACCTCAGGGAAAGGTATGAATCCACTTCTTCCCCACTTAGCTATGGGTTAATTAGTAAGATTTGTATCACTAAACTATTATTATTTCCAAAAAATTTCTTACAATCTAAAATATTTTCTGGCTTTTAATAATCTGCAATGGGTTGATAAGCTGTAAAAAATGAATGAATCAATCATTAAATCTTTGAAAAAGTGTAAAATCCTATTTGAATTTTGATACTTACTGTTGTATGAACTGTCATTTTTTGAGGAGTAGGGGAGTACCAAATTTGTCTGACTAATCAGTTTTTGCTGGTTTTCCAGAATTTTCAATAAATTTAAAACTTCATTAAAAAATAAAAACTCTTAAAAAAAGAATTTGTTATTGTAGAAGAGAAGACTAATAACCTTGTGTGGCAAAACGAGCATGTATATGCCTAGCATGCAAAACAAATAAAAGAAAGGAAACAGAAATATGGCCGCCCTGACACCTTAAGTTATGAAAGACATGGTCTCAGCTAAGAGAATTCACGAGAGTGGGTGAACATATGCAAATTTTTTTTTGCAAGGTCAGCTGGGCAAAAAAAATCATGACACAAGAATATAGTTGAGTTCATTTTTTTGAACGTGATGCTGTTTGTATGGAGAGATTTTATCAGTTGGAAAGAGATTACTTGGATCAATTTCACAAAGTTATGGTAGAAATTGATAAACTAGAATCAGAATTTGGTTATGAACCTAAAAACAGAATTGTAAATAAGAATGCGCAACAAGAATCCATTCTTTCAAGTCTTGTTCTTTCTTCTTTTAATCTGTCAAAGTTCTTTCTTTCCAAACTGAATGATTTCAGTTGCTATCCTTTGAGATAGACACCTAAAAATGATTTTAATAAATTTTAATGCTAACCTTTGAAAGATTTCAATATATTACAAAGTAATTCCACTTGTTCTCTCTTTCCCTTTTGACCTTAATTTTCATCATCATCATTCTCATGACTGGGTGTGGTCATAGGGTCACTACACAGCTCTGTGCATATGACCATCCCTTTCCATATGTTTCCATTGCATTTTAATATCTGAGTTGTCTCTGTGAATGATCTTCCAGTTCACTCAATGATCTTGTCAGCCCCATTTTTCCCCTTTGTTCACATCTTTTACCTAAGGTGGCACCTTGTACGATGGCAATAGAAAGATTGACTTTTATGACGTGTCTATACCCTTTTAACTTAAGAGATCTTCAAGTGGGCCCATTTCACACTGTCTCTCACACACTTTGTGACACCATAAGATGTTATGTTGCCTCTCATGTCTAAAACCTGGATTCTTTGCTGTAATTCTAATATCCAAGATTCACAGATGTACAGAAAGATTGAGAAGGTTAATGAACATAACAGTTCGGTCTTTGATATCAAGCAGATGTTCTTCACTCTCCAAGTTGTCTTTAGTTTTGAAACAGCTGCCATTATTGGTGCTGCTCTTTAAATTATTTCCATTCTTGACCCCTCTTCACTAATAATTAAGCAAAGATATTTTGAATTGTTTACTTTAACTACCTGACCACCAATTTTTATCTTGCTTGAAAAAACCCTTTTCTCATTCTTTATCATAAAGGTTCAGGCACGGTACACATAAATGATGCTTCATCCTACCCACAGACATTTTGATAGCCTTTTTAGTACTTTATCAGAATGTTTTAAGCTATAAGGTGTGCATAATAGTACCAATCACACCCTCTCTCTCTCTCCTTCTTTTCTCATAATAGTACCAATCACACTCACTCTCTCTTTCTTTTCTCATAACAGTACCAATCACACCCTCTCTTTCTTTTCTCATAATAGTACCAATCACACTCTTTCTCTCTCTCCTCATAATAGTACCAATCACACTCTTTCTCTCTCTCTCTCTCTCCTCATAATAGTACCAATCACACTCTTTCTCTCTCTCTCTCTCTCCTCATAATAGTACCAGTCACGCTCTTTCTCTCTCTCTCCTCATAATAGTACCAGTCACGCTCTTTCTCTCTCTCTCCTCATAATAGTCCCAGTCGCGCTCTTTCTCTCTCTCTCCTCATAATAGTCCCAGTCGCGCTCTTTCTCTCTCTCTCCTCATAATAGTCCCAGTCGCGCTCTTTCTCTCTCTCTCCTCATAATAGTCCCAGTCGCGCTCTTTCTCTCTCTCTCCTCATAATAGTCCCAGTCGCGCTCTTTCTCTCTCTCTCCTCATAATAGTACCAGTCGCGCTCTTTCTCTCTCTCTCCTCATAATAGTACCAGTCGCGCTCTTTCTCTCTCTCTCCTCATAATAGTACCAGTCGCGCTCTTTCTCTCTCTCTCCTCATAATAGTACCAGTCGCGCTCTTTCTCTCTCTCTCCTCATAATAGTACCAGTCGCGCTCTTTCTCTCTCTCTCCTCATAATAGTACCAGTCGCGCTCTTTCTCTCTCTCTCCTCATAATAGTACCAGTCGCGCTCTTTCTCTCTCTCTCCTCATAATAGTACCAGTCGCGCTCTTTCTCTCTCTCTCCTCATAATAGTACCAGTCGCGCTCTTTCTCTCTCTCTCCTCATAATAGTACCAGTCGCGCTCTTTCTCTCTCTCTCCTCATAATAGTACCAGTCGCGCTCTTTCTCTCTCTCTCCTCATAATAGTACCAGTCGCGCTCTTTCTCTCTCTCTCCTCATAATAGTACCAGTCGCGCTCTTTCTCTCTCTCTCCTCATAATAGTACCAGTCGCGCTCTTTCTCTCTCTCTCCTCATAATAGTACCAGTCGCGCTCTTTCTCTCTCTCTCCTCATAATAGTACCAGTCGCGCTCTTTCTCTCTCTCTCCTCATAATAGTACCAGTCGCGCTCTTTCTCTCTCTCTCCTCATAATAGTACCAGTCGCGCTCTTTCTCTCTCTCTCCTCATAATAGTACCAGTCGCGCTCTTTCTCTCTCTCTCCTCATAATAGTACCAGTCGCGCTCTTTCTCTCTCTCTCCTCATAATAGTACCAGTCGCGCTCTTTCTCTCTCTCTCCTCATAATAGTACCAGTCGCGCTCTTTCTCTCTCTCTCCTCATAATAGTACCAGTCGCGCTCTTTCTCTCTCTCTCCTCATAATAGTACCAGTCGCGCTCTTTCTCTCTCTCTCCTCATAATAGTACCAGTCGCGCTCTTTCTCTCTCTCTCCTCATAATAGTACCAGTCGCGCTCTTTCTCTCTCTCTCCTCATAATAGTACCAGTCGCGCTCTTTCTCTCTCTCTCCTCATAATAGTACCAGTCGCGCTCTTTCTCTCTCTCTCCTCATAATAGTACCAGTCGCGCTCTTTCTCTCTCTCTCCTCATAATAGTACCAGTCGCGCTCTTTCTCTCTCTCTCCTCATAATAGTACCAGTCGCGCTCTTTCTCTCTCTCTCCTCATAATAGTACCAGTCGCGCTCTTTCTCTCTCTCTCCTCATAATAGTACCAGTCGCGCTCTTTCTCTCTCTCTCCTCATAATAGTACCAGTCGCGCTCTTTCTCTCTCTCTCCTCATAATAGTACCAGTCGCGCTCTTTCTCTCTCTCTCCTCATAATAGTACCAGTCGCGCTCTTTCTCTCTCTCTCCTCATAATAGTACCAGTCGCGCTCTTTCTCTCTCTCTCCTCATAATAGTACCAGTCGCGCTCTTTCTCTCTCTCTCCTCATAATAGTACCAGTCGCGCTCTTTCTCTCTCTCTCCTCATAATAGTACCAGTCGCGCTCTTTCTCTCTCTCTCCTCATAATAGTACCAGTCGCGCTCTTTCTCTCTCTCTCCTCATAATAGTACCAGTCGCGCTCTTTCTCTCTCTCTCCTCATAATAGTACCAGTCGCGCTCTTTCTCTCTCTCTCCTCATAATAGTACCAGTCACGCTCTTTCTCTCTCTCTCCTCATAATAGTACCAGTCACGCTCTTTCTCTCTCTCTCCTCATAATAGTACCAGTCACGCTCTTTCTCTCTCTCTCCTCATAATAGTACCAGTCACGCTCTTTCTCTCTCTCTCCTCATAATAGTACCAGTCACGCTCTTTCTCTCTCTCTCCTCATAATAGTACCAGTCACGCTCTTTCTCTCTCTCTCCTCATAATAGTACCAGTCACGCTCTTTCTCTCTCTCTCCTCATAATAGTACCAGTCACGCTCTTTCTCTCTCTCTCCTCATAATAGTACCAGTCACGCTCTTTCTCTCTCTCTCCTCATAATAGTACCAGTCACGCTCTTTCTCTCTCTCTCCTCATAATAGTACCAGTCACGCTCTTTCTCTCTCTCTCCTCATAATAGTACCAGTCACGCTCTTTCTCTCTCTCTCCTCATAATAGTACCAGTCACGCTCTTTCTCTCTCTCTCCTCATAATAGTACCAGTCACGCTCTTTCTCTCTCTCTCCTCATAATAGTACCAGTCACGCTCTTTCTCTCTCTCTCCTCATAATAGTACCAGTCACGCTCTTTCTCTCTCTCTCCTCATAATAGTACCAGTCACGCTCTTTCTCTCTCTCTCCTCATAATAGTACCAGTCACGCTCTTTCTCTCTCTCTCCTCATAATAGTACCAGTCACGCTCTTTCTCTCTCTCTCCTCATAATAGTACCAGTCACGCTCTTTCTCTCTCTCTCCTCATAATAGTACCAGTCACGCTCTTTCTCTCTCTCTCCTCATAATAGTACCAGTCACGCTCTTTCTCTCTCTCTCCTCATAATAGTACCAGTCACGCTCTTTCTCTCTCTCTCCTCATAATAGTACCAGTCACGCTCTTTCTCTCTCTCTCCTCATAATAGTACCAGTCACGCTCTTTCTCTCTCTCTCCTCATAATAGTACCAGTCACGCTCTTTCTCTCTCTCTCCTCATAATAGTACCAGTCACGCTCTTTCTCTCTCTCTCCTCATAATAGTACCAGTCACGCTCTTTCTCTCTCTCTCCTCATAATAGTACCAGTCACGCTCTTTCTCTCTCTCTCCTCATAATAGTACCAGTCACGCTCTTTCTCTCTCTCTCCTCATAATAGTACCAGTCACGCTCTTTCTCTCTCTCTCCTCATAATAGTACCAGTCACGCTCTTTCTCTCTCTCTCCTCATAATAGTACCAGTCACGCTCTTTCTCTCTCTCTCCTCATAATAGTACCAGTCACGCTCTTTCTCTCTCTCTCCTCATAATAGTACCAGTCACGCTCTTTCTCTCTCTCTCCTCATAATAGTACCAGTCACGCTCTTTCTCTCTCTCTCCTCATAATAGTACCAGTCACGCTCTTTCTCTCTCTCTCCTCATAATAGTACCAGTCACGCTCTTTCTCTCTCTCTCCTCATAATAGTACCAGTCACGCTCTTTCTCTCTCTCTCCTCATAATAGTACCAGTCACGCTCTTTCTCTCTCTCTCCTCATAATAGTACCAGTCACGCTCTTTCTCTCTCTCTCCTCATAATAGTACCAGTCACGCTCTTTCTCTCTCTCTCCTCATAATAGTACCAGTCACGCTCTTTCTCTCTCTCTCCTCATAATAGTACCAGTCACGCTCTTTCTCTCTCTCTCCTCATAATAGTACCAGTCACGCTCTTTCTCTCTCTCTCCTCATAATAGTACCAGTCACGCTCTTTCTCTCTCTCTCCTCATAATAGTACCAGTCACGCTCTTTCTCTCTCTCTCCTCATAATAGTACCAGTCACGCTCTTTCTCTCTCTCTCCTCATAATAGTACCAGTCACGCTCTTTCTCTCTCTCTCCTCATAATAGTACCAGTCACGCTCTTTCTCTCTCTCTCCTCATAATAGTACCAGTCACGCTCTTTCTCTCTCTCTCCTCATAATAGTACCAGTCACGCTCTTTCTCTCTCTCTCCTCATAATAGTACCAGTCACGCTCTTTCTCTCTCTCTCCTCATAATAGTACCAGTCACGCTCTTTCTCTCTCTCTCCTCATAATAGTACCAGTCACGCTCTTTCTCTCTCTCTCCTCATAATAGTACCAGTCACGCTCTTTCTCTCTCTCTCCTCATAATAGTACCAGTCACGCTCTTTCTCTCTCTCTCCTCATAATAGTACCAGTCACGCTCTTTCTCTCTCTCTCCTCATAATAGTACCAGTCACGCTCTTTCTCTCTCTCTCCTCATAATAGTACCAGTCACGCTCTTTCTCTCTCTCTCTCTCCTCATAATAGTACCAGTCACGCTCTTTCTCTCTCTCTCTCTCCTCATAATAGTACCAGTCACGCTCTTTCTCTCTCTCTCTCTCCTCATAATAGTACCAGTCACGCTCTTTCTCTCTCTCTCTCTCCTCATAATAGTACCAGTCACGCTCTTTCTCTCTCTCTCTCTCCTCATAATAGTACCAGTCACGCTCTTTCTCTCTCTCTCTCTCCTCATAATAGTACCAGTCACGCTCTTTCTCTCTCTCTCTCTCCTCATAATAGTACCAGTCACGCTCTTTCTCTCTCTCTCTCTCCTCATAATAGTACCAGTCACGCTCTTTCTCTCTCTCTCTCTCCTCATAATAGTACCAGTCACGCTCTTTCTCTCTCTCTCTCTCCTCATAATAGTACCAGTCACGCTCTTTCTCTCTCTCTCTCTCCTCATAATAGTACCAGTCACGCTCTTTCTCTCTCTCTCTCTCCTCATAATAGTACCAGTCACGCTCTTTCTCTCTCTCTCTCTCCTCATAATAGTACCAGTCACGCTCTTTCTCTCTCTCTCTCTCCTCATAATAGTACCAGTCACGCTCTTTCTCTCTCTCTCTCTCCTCATAATAGTACCAGTCACGCTCTTTCTCTCTCTCTCTCTCCTCATAATAGTACCAGTCACGCTCTTTCTCTCTCTCTCTCTCTCCTCATAATAGTACCAGTCACGCTCTTTCTCTCTCTCTCTCTCCTCATAATAGTACCATTCACGCTCTTTCTCTCTCTCTCTCTCCTCATAATAGTACCATTCACACTCTTTCTCTCTCTCTCTCTCCTCATAATAGTACCAATCACACTCTTTCTCTCTCTCTCTCTCCTCATAATAGTACCAATCACACTCTCTCTCTCTCTCTCTTTTCCCATAATAGTACCAATCACTCTCTCTCTCTCTCTTTTTTTAAACTAGACAAATTGAATATATGTCGGAGGGTATCCCTCAGACGAGGCTCTGCCAAAGGGCAGAATCTTGTCTCTGGAAACTGACTCTGTTTTTACGTGGTCTATAGGGAATTTTTACCCGAGCCTACAGGCTTGGATATCCCACTTTAAACTCGGCCTTGTACCACATCTTGCTGCGTGTGGCAGCGGGTAAATAATTATACAATAAGAAACACTATATTTTTTTAATGCTGAAAATTTTTGCAAATAGCTAATAAAATAGATTAAATATAAATATCCAAGCTATCATATATCATTGCTTTCTTGGTTCAATGCTTAAAGATCGCATTTTGAGCAAATGAAACCCATGACTCTTGGTGAAGACCATTTTTCTTCGAAAGTGGCACTGCAGAATTATGAACAAAGAATGGCACGAAATAACAGAAATTGTATCATTTAAGGACTACCAACAACTAAAATGGAAAAATATCCTGTGTAACTCTGAAAATAATGACATAATCGAGATGTTGACATTCCAAACTACTTCAAACAAAAAGCAAGACAAGAACACCCCCCCAATCAATATAAGAAAGAACAATAACAGTTACTTGAGAAAATAACAGGACTTGAGAAACTTATTTTCCTAAAAAAATTGTTTTAATAGAAAGATTTTATAAATTTTAACCTAGAATGATACTAGCTGCTTGGTCAATGAATGTCAGATGTTTCCTTATAAGGAAATGACCAATATTGCCATTACTGTTAATTAGTATTTTTATTTATTGTTTTATCATAAATAGGTGAGTATATGTGGAGTTAATTTTTCAGATGTAAGCCCTGCTTCCTCCCAGCCTCAGAGTATCAGACATTAAAACCGATCTATTCACCAAAATAACATGTCCACAATATTTGCTGTCCTATTTACCTCTCAATGGTGGCTAAGATGTGTTCTCTCAAGTGAATATAAACTAGTGACAAATTTTAAATGTTAAAAAAGAAATAAAACAAAAGCATTACTGATTGTTGTAGGTTGGCTTCTTTCTTTTCTTCTTTTTTCCTTTCTAAGCTACTGCTTGTTAGTATAGAGCCCACTTCCTCTCTTCTGATCACCCCAGGTGCTCACCTGTCATTCACTCACTAACTTTTATCCCAACAACATCCCAGCAAATCATTTCCTTACCCACAGACTGTCAACCGAGTCACTTGTTCGGCATGCGACTGGTGCTGGTAACATGTCCAATAAGCAAGATAGTAGCAACCAGCTACTGCCAGCCTACAGGTATGAATTTCCATATACCTGTAAAACCACTACAACTACTAATACAATTAAAAGTACTGGTAGTAGTGAAAGAAGGACCATAAATAGTAGTAGTAGTGGTGATGGCAGTAGCAGTGAAAGTTCCGTCTATGATTATATACAAACATATCTGCAGATTTCTCTCTCCAAACTTCCAAGACCTCTCAGGTAAGCAAAAACCAACACCACAATAACCATTCTGCGTTTTTTATGTTTCCAAAAATATTTTTTTAGCTTATGTATATGTGAGTATTTTTGTATGCATATATGTCTCTGTATAAAAGTAGATATGCATAAATGCAAATTTCAGTTGATCAGTATACATATTTTATATACAAACATACTAAATGCATAATTATTTCTAATAATGTTTTAAGGTATGCAATATTGATGGGTTAAAGTGCTCAATATCAGGGATAGGGCATATGTAAATATAAAAGTGCACATTGAAGTCAACACCCAGAGGTGACCGTTTGTTTCATGCTAAATATAATTGTCATGACCTGGCAATTGCATTTAGCATGAAACAGACTGTTACCTCTGTGTGTGTATAAATGTAGTGTGTCTGCCGTTTGCAAGAATGTGTGTCTGTATCTTACCTGCAGTGTGTGTGTGTGTGTGTGTGTCTCTCTATGTGCAATTATTGTCAACTGTGTTAAATTATAATTATGGGCATAAAGGGATAAAAAATGATATAAGTAGTAATTGTTAATTTGAATTCTTGTATTAGGTTGGTGCAAAAATAATGACATAATAATGTTGTTTTTTGGCGTTAAAAAATACATCAAAAAACGACATTATTACGTCATTATTTTTGCACCAACCTAGCAGATGCAAAATATAATTGAAAATGTTGTTGAATTTGAAAATTAAAAAAACAGACAGAAAAATCAAAATAAAGGACTGTGCTTTCATATTACTGATGGTTGGCAATGTGTATGTATATAGGTGTGTGCATATTTTATATAATTTAAAATATGGTAAAAATGTAGTTTTAAGGTAAGCTATATTTATGGGTAAGGCCTGCTGGCTTATGGCTTGAATATTGTGTCCACACACACACACACACACACACACACACATATATATATATATATATATATATATATATATAAATGCACACCATGTTTTGGGGTGAATAAAATATACTTTTTTTATCTTTTGATGTCAAAATCTGATTGTGTCATATACACAAAAGTTTATATATATATATATATATATAGTTTTAAGGTGTGCTATATTTATGGGATAAAGTGTGCAATATCAGAGATAGAGCGTGTGTAAATATAAAAGTGAACATTGAAGTCAACACTCGAAGGTGACAGGCTGTTTCAAGCTAGATGCAATCGTCAGGCAGCTTGGCGATTGCGTCCAGCATGAATCAGCCTGTCGCCTCTGAGTGTTGACTTCAATGTTCACTTATATATATATATATATGCATGATTTAATTGATTTGAATGTGTTATTTATAACAATAGTATGGATTTCAAATATGAAATGCACATCACTCAGAATGCTTAATGCGGTTAACATCAGTAATCACTTAATCCATATTTAAATTTTTATTGATTACTTGACTACTTTTCAAAATAAGTATGTGTGTTATATTCTGAAAAAATACACACCTCTCTCTTTCCCTCTCATATATATATATATATATATATATATATATATATATAGCAAATATTCATCCAAACAATTTTGAGTAAAAAGAACCAACAAGTTCTGTCTATTAATTTTTTATTGTATTTTTCCACTAAGCTGTTTCCACTTTTTCAATAAGCTGTTGAGTGTTGTATTCAAAGTTGTAGATATTTGAAGTTATCCCTTATCTACGACTTTGGGCGCATCACTCAACACCTTATTCAAAAATTGGAAAAATACAATAAAAATTACACAGAACACTTCCCAAAATCTAACAAATTTTTTGCCAGAACAAGAATCTTTTAATATGTACTTCTCTCTCTCTCTCTCTCTCTCTCTCTTTCTCTCTCTCTAAAACAAAAACAAAGATTATATATACACACACACAGTTTGTGTGTACATCTGTAACTACATATATATTTAAAGTATCCATTTGTATTGTAGAATAATTCTTTTTATCTGGTCTAAATTTAAAACCAAGTCTCACGCTAATGAAACTGGTGAAATGCGATTAAAAACAGATTAACTGTTTTAGTGACTGTATTAAGTCACTAAAACAATTTAAAAAAATTTGCTAACAGTAATTAAAGACAAATGTTTTGAATGAATTTCCAAGTGTCTTAAATATCTGTAGATGCCTATTATAACTTTTAGTGAAATGAAGGCCTGTGCTAATTTTGTTGCACATCTTTGTAAGAAAGCAAATGACAATATTGTCCACAATAGAGGAAAAATATTGGCTATTAGTCACCTGATGATTTATTTAATATATTGTTTTAACATTTTTGATTTCTAATCATAATTTAAGCATTAAATATATAATTCTAAAGTCATCAAAGGCCTATTGTGACAAACTGGTCTTTACATGTCATGAGTTTTTTTGTTTTTTTTTATTACGTGTACTTTATATAGCAGGAAACATTAATACTCATAAATATATAATACAGTATTTCATATTTCTATTATGAGTTTTCCTACTCTTTTGTAAGATGTGAAAAATTAGATTAAAAAAGAATGGAAAATTGAAAAGAAATTGCTGCCCTCAATCAAAGGTAATGAGAATATTTTAAATGCATAATGAGGAAGGAAAGCTTGGAGAATTTAACACTCACATCGAAGGTAGAGGAAAGTAATGATAAATTAGATCAAATATAAAAATAAGTGTTGTAATAGCAAAAAAGGTTGAGAAGGAGCAAACATTTCTGGATGTAAGACAAGGCTGTTATGGAGAACTGTGATATACTTGGCACAGAGGGAGAGTGAAGTGGGGATGTTGGGTGGGGGGGTTGTGGAGTAAATCTCAGCTTTAGAATGACATCATCTACAGAAAAATTAGATGTTCCAGAGTATGGGTTGTGGGTTTGGTTTTGCTTTAAAACTGCTTCTTTATAGATTTCCTTCAGTTTCATTTAAAATCTCTAGAATTTATCAGCTTAAAAAAAAAATAAAAAAACCCAAAATGTGTACAATTGAAAAAGATAAAGGAAAACTGATGAGAGAGATAGTAAAAGAGGAGAAATGGTTCTATGGAAAGGATACTGGAAATACCCTGGCCTGAACATGTGAGTAATTAGGAAGTTTTAAGGCAAGATGGAAACAAGAAAGACAATTATACATAGAATCAGAAAGAAAGAGTTGAAATGTTATAGGATGCATAATGAGGAAAGAGGGCTTAGAGAATTTGGCACTCACAAGACATACTGAAGGCACAAAGGGATAGAAGAAAGCAGTCGGTAACAAGCCTAACAAGCTTATGTAAATGGTTGGCAGAACAGAGAGAGGGAAAGCTATTAAAAAGAAAGTTTACTAAGAGCTAAAAAGGACAGGAAGTTGTGGAGAGCCATGATCGCCAATGTCCTGAAGAAATATGGCATATAGAATAAGGAAAACTCGTCAAAGTATTTCAAACTGACAAATTTATAGATTTCATTCATACAAAAAAAAAGTCAAAATCTTAAGCAAAATAATTTTTTAGCAGCTTCATGAAAGACTAAGTTCATTTTACAAAATTAGACACAAAAACTTTTTGTTCAAAATATTCTTCTATAAATTTCTGGGGTGAAACGTTTTCATTCAAACTACAATCCTCATCTTTGTTACTATGACATCATTTTAGCTGTTATGACCTCTGGCCTTTTTCTGTAAACAATGACAAGGATATTAGTCTGACTGTAAACAATATAAACAAAATATTCCTTTTCTCATTTATTCTTCTTTCTATTATTACAATTTTGTTATGATATCATGGTGGTGAAACAATTAGTCATGTTAGTTATTTTTTTTTTTTACATCACAGCAATACAATTAATGGATCTGTGGGTAATAAGGTAACTTGTCACAGTCAATCAAATTCATGTATGTTTTGAAAGAGTTGTTATAAATCAAAAATAAATTACAAATTCATTGCTTACTGAACTGATTTACTTGGTTCTAATTTGTTTTGTCTAAAACAGTTAAGTTTTCAGAAATCAAATTTTGACTTAACCAAAATCTATTTTTGAGACTGGAGAAATGGCTTCCATATTTTCTGACTTTTCAAAGAAAATCAGTGTTAATTAAAAATGATTCCAATTTAAACTCAACGCTTTCTGCACCAGACTGCCAGAATATTATTAAGTGGTATTGTTTTTCTGTCAGGTTTTTTTTCCCCTTTTATTTTGTGGTAGAAAATTAATATATTGATGATTTTAGTCATGCAAGAAGATAATTAATAATTGTATAATGACATTATTAAATAATTAGTCTATTATAGTGTGATATGATTTTTTTTTTTATTGTTTATTCATTAATTTAATCATTTGCTGTAGGAACAACAAATATCTGCCCTTTTGAACTTTAAGATCTATCTGTTTATTTAAAGTTGCTTTTGAGGGCTGCAAATTGGCAGAGATGAGTGAGAAAGATGAGGGTGAGGATATTGGTCTAAATCAAATGTTTATATTGCTGAACAATGTTTTCATAGTAAAAATGACTAACAACTCTATCTCTTTTTGATTTCTTTAATACAATATCTATAAATTAGTTGAAAGTCAGTTTCTCTCTGTCTCTCTCTATCATTCTCCCTCTTTCCTTTTTTCTTTCTCCCTCGCTATTGTTTTTGCAACTGTTTCTCTCTCTTTCAACTGTTCTTTGTTAATTAATATTTCATTATTAATTTTATTTAAGTACTATTAGCTCATCTATATACATTACTATGCAAAAGTTTTGGGAAAATTAAATAAAATGATTATATGCTCTTATTTTATTAAAAAGTTAAGATTGTTTAGCAGCATGCTTTTATCAGTAATGTCTGTAGATCTTGAGGATTGGAAAATAAGTTGTTGCATTTTCATATGGGCTACATAACAGAAGATACACTGCTTTAAGAAATTTAAATTTTAAGTATTGGGCCAATGAAAGATCTGAGATGATAGTCATGAAAATATGCAAATTTTCAACTAGGAATTGTTCCATTCTATTAACATGAGTATAAAGTGCCTTGACAAGTCATTGTAGTTGAACATTAACTTTATTTTTTTTTTTTTTATACACTAAAATCCTGGCTAAAACAAAGATGAAGGTTGTAATTTTGAAGGGGAAGATAATTCAAGGAGAGATAACCAGGCATTTGGGATTTTCAGAAAATGTGCTCAAACCACCCAAAACACATTTGCAACTACTGGAAGTGTTTTAAATGCAAAGAATATCGGAAGATCACAAAAGTTAGAAAAATTCTGAGAGTCTTGGCAGGCAATCCAAAATTAACTACCAAATCAGTGGGGAGTGAATGCAGTCTTACCAGTGAAGTTTCAGTTGATACAATACGTGACATATGAAAAAACAACCTGACATGTGTAAAGCAGTAAAAAAATCAAAATAGAAGATTGAAATTTTCAAAAGAATATTTAACTGGAAAGTTACCAAAAGTAATTTTTAGTAATGAATGCAAAACAGTTTTATTCTCATGAAAGAAAATATACAAGACCTGTGAGAGAAAGATAAAAGATGCACAACAAAGATGGGAACATTTGGTGGTAGACATTTAACCGTGTGGTATTGCATCAAAAGCGATGGTAAAAGAAAATTGGTAAAAGTTGATGGAAAGCTAAACAGTAAAAACTATTAGTTTACTACAGAGTCTAATCTTCTGCCAGATGAAGAAGATGGAGAAATTTTTCAGCATGACTGTGCTCCAGGCCACACGTCACATGCAATAAAAAGATTTCTTGTGGATGAAGATGTTCAATTTTTGGAAGATTGGCCATACATGGAACATTTTGTACTTTCTGTAAAAAAAGGAAATAAATAAATTTTCTTTTTAACTTAAGAAAAGAGCTGAAAGGTGAATTTTTCACTGGTGGCCGAGTATTTTTGCATGGCTTTAAAAGTCTTTGAGCATGTAACCAACTTTTTTCTGCACTTACATCCGCTGCAAGTGATTTTGAGCATAATGTGAAATGATAAGTCCTTCTAAATATAATTATATTATTAAATTATATATTAAACATAGGGCATTTCTGATTGGTCACTTGCTATTTCAAGATCAGTATTTGCAGTTATTATATGCCCGTTGTTGTATGCTTGGTGGAAATTGCTTCAGGATCACCTACTGGAATAGGTATTGTTTTAAAAGGGTCTCTTGTGTGAACAGGTATGATATTGAAAGACCCAAAATTTGTCATAACTCCAAATAAAAATACCAATTAATAGTAATCACTGATGAGGCGACCCTACACGTTCATTGGAGTGTATTCATAACAAATTGTTAAAGAGATTTACCAAGTAGATATGAATTTCACTTGACCTCTTATCAAACAGTTAAATCATTTTTACCTTTTGGTAGAGCTGCTTGTAGATTAACTAGTATATAAAAAAGTTAAAATTGTCTAGTTCTTTCTTTTTATTAAAATAT
The DNA here is from genome assembly GCA_963932145.1 of Acanthosepion lycidas. Taxonomy (NCBI): domain Eukaryota; kingdom Metazoa; phylum Mollusca; class Cephalopoda; order Sepiida; family Sepiidae; genus Acanthosepion; species Acanthosepion lycidas. The sequence continues at coordinate 4,961,635 of OZ010596.1, forward strand.
ATATTTTAGTTTTTTTCTGTTAAAATGTACAAGAGAATTTCTACATGTTGTCATAGCCAAAAGAATGAACATATAGTGAAGCAGACCAGAAAGGATGTAGCCACCTCCTCTTTATAAAATTGACATTGGAACTTGTTTTATCATCAAACTGAAAACAATCAACTATATACACCATTATTTTAACTAAAGCCTAAAATTATTGTAAAAATATCTTCCAAGAATCAGAGACCAGCATACAGTCATTAACAAATGCTGATAGCTTAGTGGTTATGACAGAATCAGGGAACAGAGTTCAAACCCTATCTAGGACAGTTCATTTCATACTATTATTTTTCGAGAAAGGCCTGAACCTATATCTCCAACTGTCTATGAGTAAATATCAGGGCAATTGCAGCTCTTCAGCTTTGTAGTGTTATCTAACATGGGTGTCAAGTTAACAACCTCAGTCCTTTAAAAATTAATTTGGTACTGAAACCATAGTATCAGTTTTGGTGTACTTGAGATTTTATATGCCGCAAGAAGTTTATAGAATAAAAAAAATTTCTGTTCTTTCTTCAACGTGACTCAAAAACATTGCAAAGTTTTCTTTAAATTCTCCAGGAAAGCAGACAAAAGGTTTGAAAAAACAAATCTTAAACCAAAAAGTTTTGTCTTCAATCAAATCTGTATGATATATTAATATATAAGAACAAACTTATTTTAAGTCTTGTTACATTTGTATACTAAACTCTGGTTATAAGTGTTTATTTACTTGTTTACTTGACAGGCTCGAGACTTTGATGGGCCTTGACAGGAGCCATATTGAAGATGAAACCTTAAGACATGCTTCCTGGTATCAAGCCGGGATTCCAAGGTGAGTTTTGTATTTAATTCAGTTTTATAGATATTTTCTTTTGAATCTGTCTTTGTAGTCTATAGTTCAATTTAACAGATTAACAAAAAACATTTTGATAAAAAAAAAGAAAAAGTTGAAACAAATTAAAATTAGTATATCTCTATATTTCTGAGATGAGGTATTATGTACACTATTTACATTGTTTGGAATATCATCCTGATCTTTGATGCCATATTTATCACAATGTTTCGGCCATTGTACACCGAAAATATGGAGACAAATTGATAAGTCCTACCAGAAACTGGCACGTATATCGAACCATCTGCCTGAAGAATGCTGGAGCATACAACAGCCGAAACGTTGTGAGAAATATGTCAACAAAAATGAGGATGATAGTCCGAACAATGTAAATAGTGTAAATTAAAATTAATAATGAAAATGTGCAATAATGAAAATATCTTCTGTTAGAATGTTGAAACAATATCGCAAAACTTGTGACACGAGAAAATTGTCAACATTGAAATGGGAGGCTGAGGGAGAAGTCAAATATTTGGTAAAAAGAAAATGGCAGAGAAATTAAGGATAGGAATTCTTCCTCATAGCAGCTTTGTTTCAGGTGTTGTTGCAATGCTGACAAAATCTGGAAGTTAGGAATGTAACATCACAAAACTGGAGAGGCTGGTGATCGGATCCCTACAGAGGAACGAAAACATCATACTACCAGCTGACAAAGGCAGTGGAGAACTTGGAGAGGGGAATTAACAGGAGATAACTGATAACTGACATTCATTAAAAACATGACATGTGGAACTAGAACAGTCTACTCCAGTGAGCGAAATAAAGGGTTCAGTTCAACATTCCAACCACCTGAAGAAGGCCGGAGCGTACAACAGCCGAAACGTAATAAATATGGCAACAAAGATGAGGACAATTGTCTGAATAATGTAAATAGAGAAATATAGACAGATACTTAGGAATGTAAGTTTATCTTGTTCAAAGACGCTTTGTTCTAACTTCTCTCAGTTAGCCAGCAGACAAATCAAGTATATATCTTTAAAAAATAGATAAAAAAATAATATATCTTTAAATATCTTTAAAAAATAGATAAAAAAAAAAGATGCAGAAACTCAACAAAGCAAATTATGTAATGGAATTTTTTTTTTAATCAGTATCACCCCATGCAAGGCAGTAAAGCCACTAAGACACAAGGGGTTACAGGGTGTTTAGGAATTAGCAATAGAAACATTAATAATAAGCGAGAAAAGGAAAGAGTAATCAGGAGGACAGTAGATAGTGATCAACATTGCATGTAAATTTTTGCAGATTAAAGTTGACTGGAAAGTATGCAGCCTGAAGAGAGTTCCACTAGCAAGAAGTGTGAGAAAAGAACTGTTAGCATAGAACTTAGAGCTGCATCTATCTCAACTATAAACTGATGAGAGCTTGACACCAGTCTTGTTCTGTACTTAAATTAAAAAAGTCTATGTAACATAGTGAAGAGCTCATCTGATCAATTACCATAAAAGTATTTATAGAAAAGGCAAAGAGAGGCAACCTTACAGTGGTGGGAAAGTGACTGAAGTTGAGCTGTCAGATCGAGACCAACAATATTGCTGATGCTGCTTTAGATTTTATAAAGGAGCCCAAAAGGGGCATCAAACCATATGTGGAAGCAATATTCTAAGCATAGACACATGGTAAATTTATAGATATACAAGATAGATTCTGGAGGAAAAAATTGTCTCTCATGACTCAGTGAGCCGACTTTTGTGACAGCTAACCTAGCAATGGATTCAATATGGTCTTTCCACTTCATGTCAGTTGAAAAAAGCAAATTTAATATCTTCCACAAAATTTCTAACACACACCATCTTTTAAAAATCTTGAATTGCAAGCATGTATCTTAATTTTTGTCTTTTAAACAATTATGTTTTCCCTCCATCTTACAAATAATACATTGTAAAGAAATCAATATACTTGTCATTATAAAATTTTATAACAATCTGATAGGTTAACCTTTTAAAAGGCATTTTTGATTTTTTTTTTTTCCTTTTGTTCAATTAAAAATAACTTCAAAGCTTAATTGTAAGATTTGAAAATGTATTTTTTTAAAGATATTTAGATCCAATAAAATGATCAACTTTTATTCATAAGGTTCTTTATGAAATCATTTTTTTTATACATACAATAGTTCAAAATATTTCTGTAAAAGTTAAATTCAAATTTTGTCAAGATCCCAAAAACAATGATGAAAAAAATTAATTTTGGGGCCACATGTGTGACTCTTTGAAAATGGAATTTGTTATTAAATGCTGTGCATCAAAATATCCTATATTTTGAAAAGTTAATTTTCTCTTCTCTGAGCAAATTCTTGATAACATGCATCATTCACCAGGCACTATGGATCCATCTTTAACTTTTCTATTTCTGTACTCTGACAATAAGGTTTACTAATGAAGAGCAGATTCTACCCTCAGCTCTCCACCCGCTTTCTTGTGGGTGGAAAAAAAACGAAAGAGGAACAGAATTCAATAGCTCCTCTTTAAAAACAAAAGATTGGTTAAGAACTCAAATGAAATTCCATGAAAAACCAAAAAGAAAAAAAAATTCTCCCATTTGAGATTTGTCTGTAATCAGTGGATTGAAGAATGCATATTTGGTCAAATCAAATGAAAGATGGCTTAAATAGAATATCTTTTTACAAGGTTAAATGTGGGATGAAGGAATGAATTTGCTGTTTGGGGTGGATGGGTACATAAAATGGTTTGGGAAATTGTGTTGAGCTTTGTATGTTAGAAGGTCACATAGCAGAGAGCATAAAATCTAGTTTTGTTATTACTCTGGAAATGAAGAACCAATGGGAAAACTCTGTGATTTGTTGCTAACTTGAAAAATAAATTATTACTTCCTTATTGACAACTTCCCAATTTTCTATATCTCTATAAGTTGTATTTTTATATCCATGTCTATACTAACATATGCACCTGTTCAAACTGATATTTCTATAGATACATCTATGATGTGAATATGTACTTGTGTGTACATATCCACACAGATAGAAACAACTGTTTTTGTCTGCATGTACACACAAATCTATGTATCTATGATATATTTGTATAAATACACACACACACATATATCTATATATATATATATATATATATATATATACAGGGTGTCCCAAAACAATATATACACTCTTTGAATCATTATAACTTACTCAGTTTATGTATTTTGACTTGTAAATAAGATTAATACAAGAGAAAGAATACACATTTAAAGAATTTGAGAGTAAAATATACAAAAAACATAGAAAATTAACTTTAATAAGATAAAAGCTACTTGGGGCAATGGCAGAATGTTCATATAATGAGTTCACATCAAGTGCTCAAACTGGTTGCCGTTCTGTTCAATATACTTTTCATATCTTGAAGAAATAGACCTACAAACATCCAGTATCATTTCCTCTGGTATTTGAGCACATTCTTCTTCAATTACTACTCTCATTTCAGCAATTGTTTCAGGTTTCCTGCTGTAAACTTTGTCTTTTAGAAAGCCCCGCAAAAAGAAATCCAAGGATGTCAAATCTGGTGATCTAGGCGGCTATTTAACTGTCCCTCTTCTTCCAATCCATCTGTTTTTGCATATTTTCATCCAGATAAGTTCTCACATCACAGTAATGTATTACTAACTATTAATATTTAAAGAATGTATACATTATTTTGGGACACCCTGTATGTCTGTATCTGTGTGTGTGTGTGTGTGTATATATAATATATATAATCTCCACAATGACCTACAGGAAATTTAAGTCAATTTTATGTCAAAATATGTGGGTTAGAAGCAGGTCTGAAGAGTCATAGGAGAGTTCATATGGACCAAATAAACTCCAATACTATACACAAGAATTTCATCTGCTATATATGCAAGAAAAGCTTGCAGAAATGAAGCTGGCCTTTTGAGTCCCTCATGACCACTCAATCCAAAATTGAAGAGGTAGCCTTCTGCCAACAATTAGTAATCACTATATGTAGACACTCCGACAAAGGATGACGGTTCATTGGCAACAAATTACGGATCCCCACACCAGAAAAATGCTCCTTAGCCAACATATAGAGAAATGCAAAGGACAAAATCTGCCAAATTTTAATATCTTTAATAATTTGACTACAAAACCACTGGAAAAAGTGTATTAATAAAGAAACTTTTTTTTTATCAGTAAGTTTAAACCAATACTCACTTCATTGCATAAACCAGAGGCATGTCCCTCAAAATAGATTATATCATATTTTCCTTACCATAAGCAACATATAAAACCAGTTACACACCTTGATTTTTTTTTTTTTTCATTTGTTTAAGTGTCAACATGTGGGGATATAAATATTTACAAATTTTTTGAAAAGCTAAAAGTGAAACCATTTAAAGTAAAACCAATTTTCTGAAAGCTCACATATAAGTAAAACAATTTTAATATTTCCCTGTAAAAACACATCTATTATAAATATTACATATTTTTCCAAATTTTATTGTTTTTGTACAGACTTTTTAACAATTTCACTTTTTACCCTAATATATATATATATTTCTGTGTTCATAAAAAATAATTACAATAAAATAATTATTATTAATTTGCTCTTTCTAAACCAATGAGACTCAAACCCACTTTTCTCCTCTATACACACGCACACACACACACACACACACACAACATTCTCACTATTAGACAAGCAGTTTACACAGACAGGTTGCCAGAATGTGCATCAACGAAGATTTGGTCTCCTTTTCCTTTTCAGGCCATAATATCTTTTAGTACTCAACAAAAATTTGAGATAAGAAAACCCTAGACATTTCTTGTATTTTCTAATTATCTAGACACTCATTATGCACATTTATTAAAAACATATGAGAAAGACTGTACACATTTTGCTTATTCTTTATTTTATCATTTTGTCATATTCCAATTCATATTTGATCTACATTTGACCCCCAAACTCACAATTTTACTGTCTCCTGTGTCTCCAACAACACATAACAACCAGATAATAAATAAGACTTGTTTTGTTTCTTCCATGTTTTGTTGTTTTCCACATTTCTCATTTTTACAGATATGTTAGGGTGTTTATTATAAATTATTATTTACTCAGTTATAACTCTCCTACAATGTGTGTGTGTGTGTGTGTCATTTGCAGGCAGTACTGTTTTGCTGTATCATAGCTCCTCAGTGAGACTAGATATCTGAAAGCCTCAAGCCACAATTGAAACCCAACCGATTTGGTGTCAGTTGTAGTTTCTACCCCTAAACCATCAGCACTCGGCAGGGAGAAACTGACTGGCATTTGTTTACATTCGTAAAAACAATCTGCTAGAATAAGCAGTCAAAGTGCTCGTATTCATTTTACCGAAGAGCTTTGCATTTTTAGCATAGGCAGCTGCTGTTTTTAGAATTAGGTTGTCTCTCAAGAGTGCTCAATTGAAAATATATTATCAATAACTTAATTATGTATATTTATTTCATATATATATATATATATATATATATATATAGTATTACACAAGAAAATCCAAAATTACCTCATATGGAGGATAGATCTATTTCAACTGAAAACTTTGTCAGTCATTATTCAACCCTGATGTATAGACTGAGTTCATGTCGGAATTAGAACTTTAACTGTAACAGCTGTTGAAGAATTAATACAGAATTTATCCATTTTAATGTTTCAGTCAGCTTGGCTCTGTTATAATAAATGTAGATCAGTTTTAATATTTTATATTGCTAGGATTCACTTGGATTATATACCAATGGATTTATTACCTTTACTATATATATATATATATATATATATATATATATATATTTCAATTAAAAGGTGCAATTATAATTTATAAATTCATGAATCATTAACACAAAAAACAAATATAGAGGTTAATGATTTAAATGGCAAGAATACATCGTCGCAAACAATATAAATAAGATACATCAACCCCAAACCTGTATATGAATGATATGATCCCTGTTTACAAATTCCAGTTGCATAAGGTCTTTTTAATTTTTTACAAGCTTTCGTCTGTTCCTACAGACATCATCAGGTATGGAAATAGATTTTGTTCTTGTGTGTGTGTATATATATATATATATATATATATATATATATATACACACACACACACACACAATATTTGGCTGTATAAAAGATGCATGTGCATATTAGGCTCAACCCAATTCCAGCAGGGCATATGCAGGGAAATTAATTATTGTTAGTGTATTTAGGCATGTAATAATTAAAGCAAGATAATATCATTACATTACAAAGTTATATCAGAAAACTTTACTGTGTATAAAAAAACAGGTGAAGTAAGACATAACAATATTGAGAAATATACATGACGACAGTAATACAACATTGCAAAAGAAAAACATTTTATAAAAAGCAAACAACCAGTTGAGTTGGACATAAGTAAAAAAAACAAAAAAATAAATAAATAAAAAATAAAAACCATACAGTTTTACAATCAGTAATGTTTCCTTTTTAGTTAAATCTCTTTCTTTTTGTAGTTTCCAGCTTGTTAGTGATAGGAATATGTGGATCGGTATGTACCAACAAATATTTTTGGTACTTTATGATAATTCCTTTTGCAGTACCTGTAATAATAATAAATGTTTGAGTAAATAATATTATGGGGTCAGGCTAGATTGAAATGACTCTCTGAGATAAAATTATAGCCTACAGTAGTGAGGGTTGGAGATAAAATTTACTTTACAAGCATACAAGTGATAAACAACAATTAGAAATTTAAAGTGCTACTGTCAAATTCAAGGAATTTGAAAGGCACAGTGTGAATGTCGTAAAGACCTTTGCAGCACCTTCCCTTTGTGAGTAGCAGGTGGGTAAGAGGACTTTTTTGAGGGAGACAGTGATAAATATCATCATATAATTCATGTGAATGTAAACATAGGTCAGCAAATGTGTTTTTTCATCTTTTTTCCTCTTCTTTTTTCTTTTCCTTTTTTTCCTCTTCTTTTTTCTTTTCCTTTTTTTCCTCTTCTTTTTTCTTTTCCTTTTTTTTTTTCCTTTTTTCTTTTCCTTTTTTTTTCCTTTTTTCTTTTCCTTTTTTTTTCCTTTTTTTTCCTTTTTTCTTTTCCTTTTTTCTTTTCCTTTTTTTTTTCCTTTTTTTTTTCCTTTTTTCTTTTCCTTTTTTTTTCCTTTTTTCTTTTCCTTTTTTTTTCCTTTTTTCTTTTCCTTTTTTCTTTTCCTTTTTTTTTCCTTTTTTCTTTTCCTTTTTTTTCCTTTTTTTCTTTTCCTTCTTTTTTCCTTTTTCCTTCTTTTTTCCTTTTTCCTTCTTTTTCCACTTTTCCTTCTTTTTCCCCTTTTCCTTCTTTTTCCCCTTTTCCTTCTTTTTCCCCTTTTCCTTCTTTTTCCCTTTTCTTTTATCTTTTTCCCTTTTCTTTTATCTGCACAAATGCGTGCATGTGTAATCCTTTTGGGGTCCCCCTCCACACTCACACATCTGGACAAATGGATGATTTGCCTATTTTGATCCTGTAGAAAAGTGCTATGAATGCACACACATACAGTTTTTTATATGTGCGTTCTTGAGTGCATTAAAGTATATCATTTTTTTTTTTTTTTTTTTTTTTTTTTTTTTTTTTTTTAACCCAAATAATGATTTAAGAATATAAATCCATGAGATGCTGCTGAAAAATCTCAGCTTGTCCAAGAAACCTTTTGAAAAATTCTGATGTTTGGTCAAATTTTGTAAAGAGTTAGCTGGGCTGAGAACTTCTCGGTATCCTCTTGTATTTTTAAGCTGGACATTTTTTTTTTTATATTTTCCCCCATTTTAAGCGGTGGGGAATAAGTTGATTAAAGATTTAATCTTTAATCAACTTTTGTTATTCTGTACAGTTTTGTACCCACATAAAGCATTGAATGCCAGTAAAGTATTAGACTGATGTTAGCCTTGAGTTTTAGGGTGTCTTTTATTTGGGTGGGGGGATAAATTGATTTAAATCCTCATGTTATTTTGCTATCAGTTGTTCTGCTGTTTTGTACAAATTTAAAAACCTACATACAAATATATTTAATTATTTTTTATCACTCTCTCTGAAAAAGTCGAGAAATTTGACATAGAATAAAGAAATTCTTCCCTTAAAACTTAGTTTCCACCATATCCTTTGAACTCATTCCTTTGGTCATCTCAACATCTATCCTAGCATTTGTTTTCTTAAGATTCCATACATTGTTGGAAATTCTCAAGTGTGACTATCCTGTATCTCTTAGGATTCTCTTTGGAATCAGTCGTGTCAAAATGACACTCTTTCATCTACTGATATTCTATCTTGGGGAGCAGGAAAACTTTGTACAGGGGAGTGGGGGGGGGTCATGTGAATAGGATGGTAGAGAATGAATGTCATATTTCTGAAATGGTTCATGATAGACTTTCATTTGTCTGTGTGTATGCCTCAAATGTTCTATTAACCTCTACAAAAATCTTTCAATAAAAATTGTCATTTGCTGTTAATAGGAACAATAAATTCTTTGTGTGGGGGTAGGGGAAACAAAAACCAAGCAACATTAGTTTGTTGGTGGTACAAATTTAAGACACTTTACTTAAATGTGTTGTTTAGAATTTTGAGAAGTCATTAACATTCCCGATATTGAACTTTTTTTTTGTTTACTGACAAGGATGGAAGAATGGATCAGCATAAAGTATTTTGTCAAGTAATCAATGGATTTCTTATTGTAGATGTCATATTTAGTAGGTATACATGTTTGAGTAGATATACCTGTTTGAGTAGATATACCTGTTTTTAAACAGCAAAATTAATGTCTACCAGCCTAGAGAATAAATTAAAGAAAATGTGCTTCCTGACAACAATTGAATATGAATTTCTTTTTTTGAATCTGTGAATAAGACTTTTTATCTATAGGCCAACAGACATTAATTTAACTAAGGATGTATACTCAAACTCATTAAAACCCCATTTAACCTGGGATGTTTACTCAAACCCATTAAAAATATTGTTTATAGTAACAGCAAGTATAGAAATAAGGGATTCAATTGCTCTAACATTTTTTTTTTACACTGTTGTGATTTTTGTTATTGCTTTCTGTCAGGTTGATAACTCTTAAGCAATTGTTAGTGATTATGAATTGGTGTTATCATCTCTGATTTTATGCTTGAGAAACCTACACAATCTTCTTTCTAGTAGTTGCTCATTTTTTGCAGTAATGTGGTTCTTGTTAAAAAAAAATATCTGCATAAAAATTCATTAAGCAGTCAAATATGACCATTGTTAGAATTCCACAAACTTGCATTGTTTGCTTATATTTGTTTGGATTGTCTCAAGTACTTTGGTAATGTTTGCTAGTATCATGACTGTTAACGGTCAGCCTTAATGTTTATTGCTGTTGACATCTTGAAGCAATTTACAGCAGTAAATAAAAAGTCACTGTTATCACCAAACACTTTTTTTTTTCTTTTTTAAATTTTAAAATTAAATCAAAATTTGACAGATTCTCTTTCATTTCCTATGGAGACTGTCTGAAATACCTGTCTATGTTGGTTAAGTGGCCATGGCTTGGATTCCAGGTTGTTGTAATGACAAAATGATTCTTTAGTCTGGAAAAGTAGCCTCACATAAATTCTTATACCAGAGTGAAATTTATTCACCAGAAATGTCAATTTTAACATCCTTGTTATCAATTGAAAATTTGCTATAGTCATTTTTATCAGCATCAATGTTTTTGTGACCATTAATGGCCTAACTGTAAGTTTCTAATGAAGAAATACTAAAAAAAAATTAAATCTAGAAATATATCTTGGAAAAATTTTTCTTTGAAATATTTTTTCTTGTCTGGACATTAATAATAGCATAAGTTATAGTCTTACACTAAATTGTTACAAATGGCAAGGCTCGGTTGTATGAAAGGCAACAAGTTCAGTTTTAATGTAAAGCTTCTATTCTCTTCTGAATTCCAGTAATTTCATGGCTGGAGCTGGGGACAAGTCTCTAAAATTGCAACTAAGAATTAAACATACTAGTAAAAAAAAAAAAAATTTAGACTATTGAAAATATTTAATATCAGAACATCTGACAAATTACATTGACTTTTTGGTTATCAACTGATAAATACTCAGAACAAAAAATATGAAGATATTGGTAAAAAAAAATATAGTTATACATCGTTGAAAGCCGAGTGTGACTAAAGTTTAAATTTAATTTACAACTCATTAGTGGCTCAAAACATTGTAAGTAAAATTTCAAATTTAGTAACACTTTGGCTTTCAAAAGCAAAAAGGATAGTCTAAGATGTGAATTACATATTGGGGGTGTGAATATTTAGCTGTCTGGATAAATGTTGGGAAATTGAAGGTTCATATAGAAGATGCTTTTAAGAAACTAAGCAAGAGACAAAGGGTTTGAAACTACCTTTAGATGCAAGCATAAGAATAGAAAAAAAAATACTGGATTACTATGTAATGTTTAATATCATATGTGGCAGCAAGTGAATGCTGAACAATTTCATCACCTATGAAGAAATAATTTGAAGTAAGAATATTTAGAATAACATTGACTGAGTGAGAGAAATAAGAAAGTTTTAAAAGGAATAGGAACTCCAAAGAAATTGTAGGCTAACAAAGAGAAAACAAGGAAGGAAGATTGGAGAATTTAACACTCATAAGACAGATGATAAGCAGAAGAAGCATAGAAAAACTTCAAGAAACCTACTTGACAGGTTTCAGAAAATGTATAGTGGAATAAATACCACAAAGAAGGAAAACAGTTGTAAAGAAGCAAATATTACAGAAAGTAACAAAAGACAGGAAATAGTGGAGAGGCTTAATTGCACATGTCCTGAAAAGACATGGCAAATATAGATATAGAAAGGTCTTTCAAATGTTGCCCAATCCAGTAACTCTGTGAAATAATGAAAGCTTCTGACAGTTTAGTGTATTTTCTGGTCTCTTTTTTTTTTTTTTTTTGTAATTAAAAGACCAAATATAAAAAAAAACACATCTGAATGTTAACTGCAGATGTTCTTTAAAACTCTTTGTATATTTGTCATAACACAAAATGAGATTGTAAGATTTCTGGCAGACTATAACTGATTCCAATGATCTTAGAAAGGTAAGTAATTGTTCCGTAACAGTCCCTCATGGGTGAGGTCAGAAATTTTTCCCACATTTTCTGACATTTTGCTAATGGTTGGTTGTCTTATAAATAGTCATCATCTTGAAATGAAGGCCCAACTGTCCTTGAAATGCAAGTGCCACTCAAAAACTTCTATTCAATTGAAAGAATGTTTGCTAAAAGCCTGAAGAAGCATTTTGAGGAATCCAATAAAGGATTTGCCATTCTTTCTGCAAAATTTGATGGAGACACATTGTTCATTCATCATACACATTGCAGAGCCATTTCAACACAACCATACAAAGCCTCATGTAATAACTGAATGCCATTAAACTATAGACAGTATTGAAGATTGCTTTATAATTTATTAGTATGACTAAGGAAGAGATAAAGTTAACTCTTCGGTTTTTCAGTTCCACATCAGTGTTTAAAACAGGTATGCCTCAATCAGTCCAAGTGTCACTTACAAACACTTGTTCGTTGTCTTTTATCATAGCTTTGGCCTTTTAAACAAAATGCTCAAAGTGGACTCTGCCTAAAAATTATCAAAACTCTCTTTTACTTCCATTTTCTCATTCATCTTTGATACTTTTAATTTATTTTTTTTACTTTCCCCCAAGCACCCCCCCACACCCAAAATGTCTTCTACACCTGCTTCTTTTGTATCATTGTAGCTCATACTAAGTGACTCCCCCACCTCCCAGTTCTTCATCTGCTCTACTTTTCTCCTAAATGAACAAATTTATTCTTCACTGATCGTCTGGATTGTCCTCATTTGCCTCAACTGGTTATTGGTCGGTCTGTTCTAACTTATGACTCACTCATATGTTGGTTCATAAAACATTCCTCATTCCAAATATCAACTGCCAAGGTTTTGTTTGTCTTGTTTTCCAGCTCCTTACCAACCCCACTACTCATCACTATAAGCCCACCTCCTCTTCCTCCTCCTCCGCCGCTTCAAACTGTTGTGAGCTGAGGAAAGAGATGTGTTCAAACACCAAAGATCAAAGTCTATTCAGAAAATTCTTGTCTTATTTGCACACTTTTCAACAAAACTAATCCTCCTAAGCCATGAACTGACAAGAAATGTGGTAACAATAACTTTGCTGCTCTTAAGTAATAACTTAAGGTCTCTTCCAAAATAGTTCTCTACAGTTTATCAGAGTTTAAACAAATCACTGAATTTAAAGTCTTCATATGTTATTTTCTTGGTTAAAAACATTGGATAAAATTCATGTTGAAAATAAAACTGACCATTCCACTAAGCTATTTGCTTTTTTGTACAAGGACATATGAAAAAATTGAACTCTGCAAAAAAAAAAAAAAAAAGAAAAAAAAAAATTAAGTGTGAATTAGGCACAAGAAATTTTACTACTGAAGAATCGAGTATGCAAATATTTTAACCATTAAAAATTACATTGAACCATGACATACATTTTTTTTTTATTTCATTTTAAAAAATTTTTTTTACTTTGAATGCCCTCCATTTTGCTCTCTCACACAAGATTTCTGGAAGAAAATGTCACTGATTCCAGTTATAAATGATTAGATAAAAAAACCTAAAAAAATAATTGCTTGATTTTGATTGATCATCATCCTACTGATATCATTTTCCCTAACTTTATAGGCCACTACTTTTACATATCTTTCTCTTGTTTCAGTTCTCTAATTTACACCTGTATTCGTTGTTTTTATTAATTCAACCTTTTGATCTTCTTTTTTGATACCTGTGTGGTTCTAAGCTGTCAGAAAAATCACACACACCAATGATTTTGATGACATTTAAATATTGCAATTGTAGGTGATTTTTGAAAATTGAATTGTCACCAGAAGAATAAGCTACATTTACTTTTGGTAACAGTTTTTAAACACGTTGAAGATGAAGCATGTCAAATTTGGAAAATGAAACCTGCAAATAGAACGTTCATTAAACTTTAGCTCCATTTGTATGTTGATGAAACAATGGTTGTAATAAATAATTAACCAATGGATTTTGAAATAACTACCAATTTCCAGCTTTACATATTTTGCCAAATCTGTTAAAATAAATATTCTTTGAATTCAGTATAATTATTCTTTGTTTTATGCAATGCAAAATATTAAATACAAAGACTTTATCTCTCCCCCAAAAAGGGTGTGACATTTTTCTCCAAAGTCTTGTTGAAGTCATTAGCAATTTTCAGTCTAAAAAATATATTTTCTTTTAGTTTTAATTGTTGAATGTTTTTATTTGTTTGTTTGTGAAATACCCTTTCACATTTAAAAAGAAAAAATTTATGAAGCAGTTATTGTGGCGAACAGGAAAATCCCCCCCAACCCCAAAAAGAGTTTGTCTTGTTCAGATTTTGCCAAAAAAAATAATAAAAAAAAAAAATTACCATATGTGAGGCAGTAATTATCTTGGGTTTATCTTCCCTGACTATCATGACCGGTTGAAAAATTTACCTTTTCAATAAGAGCCATTGCTTTGATGAAGAAAATGTATTTTTATGGTTCATGAGTGAGAGTGAGTTTGCATTGTTTTAGGATCTGTGATTTGGATATTTTAAGCCTATTTAATTTTGTCTCTTGGACTTTTGACTTCCAATTTCTATACTACTCGTCTTTCCTGCTTTTTGGATTTGTGGGACTGAATTAGAACATTTTCACTGTCCTTGTTTTGGATAATTTAACAGATTCAGTTATAGAAAATTAGCTTTTCCATTTCTAATTTAATTTCTATTTTATCACAAAAGAATTTTTTTTTTTTTTTTTTTTTTTTTTTTTTTTCAGAAGAAAAGAAATTAATATTAAAACAATCTCTTGAATGTATAATCATTATTAACAGATTGTGGGATGTAATGATTAGACGTTTAATCTGTTCAGAAGGCAAGAAATAACCGGAAAATCACTTCACCAACATTTGATGTGTAAAGAGATGGATGCCTTTACCCAGGATTCTGGCTTCTTCCTGCTTCCTGTCAAAAAATTTGCTCTGCATGTTTTCATTTTTTTTTTTGTGGGGGGGGGTTGCATGAACACGCACACATACATATGCATTGACACAGACACATACAGTGAAACTCTTTCAAGACTTGGTGAGAATTGTCAACCTAAACAGACAGACATTTAAGAACAGAGTAAGGAAAATGGTTAATCATTTCCTTTTTCCTGTAACCAAAGAATTGGCTAAGATTTTTCCCTGACAAAACGAAAAGAATATCTGTTGCCTTTTTGTCTTCATTTTAAATGATGTTTTATTTCTTTATTTTTCTTTTCTCAAAATAATTACATAATCAGAACTTTACAACAGCCAGTTAATAAATTTAATGGGTCAGTAAAAAAAACCTGTCTATGCAGAAATGTTAAATTTATGAATTCATTTTACATATGTATATACTTATATAAATTGTGTGTGAGAGAGAGAGAAAACATATGTTGAGAACAAATCTCTTGCAGGACAAACTAAAGTCTTTTCTTGAGAACTGCTATTCAACCAAATCAGCTTTAAACTAATTCCTTATTCCCAGTGGGACAATGTAGTGAGGGTACTTCAGACATGAAAGAAATCAATTCTGTTAAATGATGTTATCATTTGTGTGTTTTTTTTTCTATTCAACTTATAATCCAACAGCCAAAACAGAAAAAAAAAACTTTTCTGAAATGGCTACAGATATGAAAAGAGAAAAATTCTAATGACAAGAAGCCACAAAATAACTGACAATTATTCTTCTCATCCAACAAGTCCCTATTTTACCCAAGTTCATGATAAAACTTACTAATTAGAGATCTATGGTAAGGCTCCCTGCTGACATTGGTTCAATTTTTTGTTTTCCTATAATTAACCTTATATGTGCCCATGTTAAGGACACAGTATAAATGAAAGTATAACACTTCTATGATTTCATTTCTAAATGTTTTTTTTTTTTTGTTTTTTTTGTCTTTCAGAGAAATTGCACTGGAAATTCTCCAGCAGGAAGAAATTGGCTCCTTCATCGTCCGGGATAGCACAACCCACCCAGGTTGCTACGCCCTGTCCGTCAAAGTGCCCAAATATGAGAACCTCTCAGGAATTTCCCATTACCTTATCCTTAAAACACACCGTGGGGTCAAATTAAAGGTAAAGCATTAAATTGGAAGGATAAATTTTGATCAAAAGAAAACTTTATTCTTAATGTTGTTTCAGTCAACTTTAAAGAAGGCCCTTCATCAGTATTCACCTGAGGTGATTTAAAAAAAAAAAGAAAATGATAAAAACAGTAGGAAAAAATTAATTAAATAACAGTAATTTCTCATTTCAAAATTTCATGTAAAATCTATTTTTAATCTTGAGTGTTGCACAAAGCAGAGGCTGGTCCAAGATGTCAAGTGATTGATCAGAAGACCTCATGGGCATAGAGTTGCCAACTAAATACTGAGAGCACTGTCTGTTCATAGCTGGGAACAAATTCATATTTTTTATTTTTATTTTTTTTTTCGAAGGCATTAGTGTAAAAATGAATACAAGCAGCTTTGGCCAGTACATGAATTCAGTTTGCCAATTCCATTTTACATGACTGTAACCATCATGCCATCTCCTGGTTGTAAGATGAATAAATCTCTCAAATTTTTATATGCAGTCAACTGAAAGATTCATTGTTCAATTAATATTACTATTAATTAGAGAGGAGATGGGCATTGTCCATAAACTTTCAGAGAGAATCAAGCATAACACTCTGGTATTGTTCTTGATCATAGAACCAATCAACTAAACTTTTTGAAGATGTGCTCTGGAACATTATGTGAAGCATTCCATTTTAATTATAGAGATCTTGATGTTTTTTAAGAACTAGACTGACATACCAGGTGAAAGGGACTATATTATCACCTGTAATGAGATGGGAATACTAAAGTGAATTAAAATGAATAAAAATTTGGAGCTAAAATTGATGAAAAATAAGTAAAAAATGAACTGTAATTAAACAGTGAAACAGCAGTTAAACACTATCTTCTCTTTCATTTTCTCACTGAAACCAAGTAGCGTCTTTTGCACTCTTTTCATGCAATCAAAACAGAATAGTCCATTATTTATGAGGTATTGGTAGGATGTAACAGTCATGCTTCCTACAATTTGTCCTTTCATCATAAATTATCTTATTACTCATGGATCCAGAAATGATTTGGATTGGGGGTGGGGGGATCAGTGACAAGAAATAATTCTTGTTCAGCAGAACACTGAATTTTTGTTTTCCTCAGAAAAATGACAAAATGCCAGCATTAAATTATACAAAACAGATAAGAACAAAGAAAAAGGAAAATTAATTTGAACCTTGATTGAAAAACTATAAATGATAATTTTTTTTCTTTGTAAATTGCATATCTTCAATTTACAGTATTTCTAGATGCTTTAATTATTAAATAAATGTTTTTGTTTTCAGGGTCTTGACAAGGAATGGCCGAACCTTGCTTCCTTGGTTACCCATCACACAGTCATGAGAGAAATGTTACCATGTACACTGAAACTGCCACGCACCTCCAAGAATCCTTCATTCAAAGACAGTGATAAAGATGACAAGGACGAAGATCCAGATTACCAAAGACTGTCTGATTTCACGACCATGATGGCCGACTTGAAAGTGTGATTCCTATCCCAGAATCATGAAAAACTCTTACAATGTTGGGTGGTGAGGGTTAGCAACAATAGTTTAAAAAGAAGACAGCATTCTTTCTTGCCTCCTTTCTCTCTCTCTCTCTCTCTCTCTCTCTCACTTTGTTGAATGAGATATGAATTGTCTAAAAAAAAAAAAAAAAAAAGATGAATCTATGGATCCGACTGAAAACATGGCTGAACAAAATGACCCTACTTTTATTTTGTGGGACAGGGGTTCTGTGCTATTCCACTCCCTCACAAACACACTCGCACCAAAAAAAGAAAAAAAAAAAAAGAAATTGTAAAAATAGAATGTTTGTTCCCTGTTCTTTTACTGTCTCGTGACTTTGCAATGAACTCTAGATTGAAGATGATGGCAGCAGAATTTGTTAAACTCAAGACAAAATAATGCCTAAATGTTTGGTTTTAATTGGTAGTTTTCTGTAAAAAGGGATAAAAATGTTTTAGCAGAAAGAAAGTTGTGAATTCATTTGAGCAGGATGGAGGCACATTTTCTTGTAATTTTAATATAGGAAAATGTCCTCTATTCCAAATAATAAAATCGTTTTGAAACGTGTGTACACACGCGCATATATATATATATATATATATATATATATATATACTGTGAACCTTGAAATCAATGGTGAATGTCATTTTCCTGCCTTAAATGGTTATCAGACCATATGCTCAATCCTTAATATTGAGCACTCTTTCCTCCATAAATATGGCAAATTTAAACTATATAAATAATTTGTTGCCATAAATTATAACCTTTCAAACTCTTTATATATGTTTTTATAAAACATTAAAAAAGAGGTTTCAAAGAGAAGATATATATTTATCTTTCTCATACAAAAATCAATCTCTTTTGCACAATTCATATTTCGGTTCATTTGATTGGTTTAATTTCAAGTATACCAAACAAAAATAAAAGGTTTTCATGAGGAAAACTGCTTGAAAAAGGTTTTCAGTCGATTAAAATTTGTGAATTCGAGTTATCTATTTTTCCAAAGGAATGAAACTAATTGGTCAATAAAAACAATGTTTTTCAGTCAAGGCAACAAAAGAAATGATTCTGCTAAACTTACTCAATGTTCGGTGTTCACATTGTTTTTAAAATACCCTGCATTATGAATTTAACCAAGAGACACATTCTATGCGTGTATATTGAGGAGAGAGAAAGAGAATACAAAATGATTCTTGGAATTTTTGTCCAACCTAGTCGAGAGACCACAAGACTTCCTCCTTCCCACCTGGACAGAAGGAGTCTTCCAGGCAGTATATTTCTATTTTTATTTTACACGTAAAAATCCAAGAGAGAAAAAGTGGGGGGGAGGTGACGAGAAAGAAGCATTTTTAATTGTGCAATACTAGGAATATCATAAGTATTTTTTAGTGTATTCTCACTTTACTGGATGGCAAAAATCTCATCCATTTTTATTTCAGGGGAGAGAAAAATTATTTAAAAAAAAAAAAACGGATATTCCACTATTATTGAAAGAAAAAAAAAATTGTTGACTTTTTACTTGAATCCTGTTTGGTGAAAAATTAAGTTTATTTCACCTGCAAAATTTTGGAAGTCAGTTTTTCACATATTGTTGCTTTGCTCCCGTCGACTGACCCCTTTTTTTTTTTTTTTTTTTTTTTTTAGTGTCAGTCAGTTTTCACTCAGATCTGTATTGTTTTTAGGGGCATTTTTTACTTTTTTTTGTGAGGTGAAAAAATCTTTTTGTAATCATCAGTGCTTTTTTCGTATATACTTTTAGGGCAGATAAAAAAAATTATGAAATTTGGCATATTTTTATTTTTAAACATTTACTAATTTTGCGCCAATTAAAATTTTATAACTTCAATAAAGAGCTTCTTTTTCCGTTTTTGATTAAATATTAGCAAAGACATTGACGTCGTTACTGATTCTAGTTTGTGTACGAAGTTACTTCCCTTGCTTTCACTATCTGAAATATTTATTTTTTACACGATGGAAATGAGTGCTATTCTGGAAAGATTGGCAAAAATCATTAGTAAAATTATTTTATTAACTACATTTTATTTATTTTTTAAAATGAATTTTCATTTATTACGTTTATTGCTATCTGAAGTAAAAAAACAGAATGCCTGAAGCTTGAGTTTTATTTTTTAATTTATTTACTTTTTTTTTTTTTAATTTGTCATTGAATAAGATTTTAAAATCCATAAGTGAAGGTCATTGCCAATTTAAAAAAATGCCAAATTTGTTGAGGAGGAGATTCAGATTAAGAAATTTGATGCAGAGAGATTTACTTATACTGTCTATTATTTCTAGCAATTTTCAGACTAAAAATAAAATGGACCTGCACAGAAATTCTTCTGGGTTTTTTTTTTTTGTTTTTGCCTTTTTCCTGACTTGTGGTAAAAGGAAAATAATTTTTTATTTGTTCTTCTAAAATAGAATATTTTGTTTTCGTAAGTTTTCTAAATAGATGAGGGTATATTTGCTTTTTTGTTTTCAATTCATTTTCAGGTATATATAATTTTCCATAGATTATTTTTTTTTGGCTAATCATTTAAGTACAACATCCTCAAAGCTGTGTGTGTCTGTGTTTTAGATCATGGTTATATTTGTAAAGACATACGCATATCTATAAATATTCATTCATATATATATATATATATATATATATATATATATATATATAATGTAACCATAACCATATTTACAGAAACCAGTTTCATTAATTAATTATTCCAACCACATTATTTTTCTGCTAATAATTATTTGCTCAGTCAGTCATATTTTTCTTTGTACTTCCTTGTACATAATTGTCTGTAAGAGTTCAACATTTATACTAGTTCCATAGCAACATTCTTATTATTATATCATGTTCAACTGCTTATCTCAAAGTCTAATAGATTTTGGGTGCCATTTTCCCTGGTGGGAACTCATAGCATCTGTAAAATATGTGCCTAGTCATCTTTTTCTGAATTGAGCTGCTAATTTTGAAAATGCAACAAAAACTAGAAATTCATCTGGAAGACATCTGCTCTCCAGATCTATCAAATCTGCCTGGTGGCTGAAATAGTTGCATGTTTGTCTATGGTGTTAATGTTCAAAACCAAGTAGAATGTAGAATGTTAAATGCTGATTTTTAAGGCAGGGGATTCTTCTTATTTGATGAGTAGTAAACACAATCTCCCTGCCTCTAAACATAGTCATAAAATCTGTATCATAGAATTGTCAATCAGATAAAATCAAAAGAACCATTTTAAATTGTAGTTTATTTTTAAAGTTAAGTCTTGAAAAATTTCACACTAGAAAAAAAATGGTGTGTAAAAAAATAAATAAAATAAAAAAAATAACCGAAACAAGATTGATTTTTCAGAATTTTGTCAGAAAATGTTTTTCTTGCTGACTTATTATTTATAAATCTATCAATAGTTTCTTTTTAATTTTTGAGTGCATGAAATATCTCCAGGCTGACCCAGAAAGCCAAAACTGATTCCATCCCAGGAAATGTATTGAAAAGTCCATTGAAACCAGGAAACTTGGGTTAAATGTTTTGTTGCATCCTTCCCACCCCCAGGATTAGCAATTTCTTTTCTTTTTTAAGATGAACACTAATGTCTCTGGAATGAAGTTAAGTATAAGTTACTTTTTTTTCCTAATAACTAAATAAATTTTAATTTATTTCAATTTATTACATTAATAAATTTGAACTGATCCAAAAACTTCCTAATGTTGGTGTAGATGTCATAAATATATTGATTACCTCAACTGTTGGATTTCATTTGAGCCTATGAATGGGAATACAGCCTTTCACACATGAGTTTTACTTATGAGATACTTGTGTATAAATTATGTAAAGTTATCATTATCATAACTGAAACACCTGGGAAATATTCTATCCCAAGTGCAACGTCGGTGATGCTCCAAATTAGATTCAACTACTCACTGCTCCAATTAAAAGTAGCAGTAATTATCAACTGTTTCTTCATTAAAGTTAATCTTTGGTCAATGTTTCGGTGAGTGACTACTTTAAAATTCCAAGTAATGCAAGTAAAACTATTGTTATTTGGTCCCTAACTTGGAAAAAGGGAAAATTGTGCCAAATAATGTAATCAATCATTATTATATGCTCACTGCCAATTCATGATTTTTTTTTTTTTCTGTTTTTATTGTTCATATTTGTTTTATTGTTGTCCAAAAGTGCTAACTTTTCAAACTCTCTCGGAATATGAGTTCTCGCATAGTGGTTGGTGATACCGTAGAGCCCCAGTGATGGTTGTGATCCTTCAATACTGTTGCATCATTTGGAAGGTAGTAAGAGCCAAACAAAATAGGAATTGACAATATATGCTTAATTTGTAAATTGTTGAAGTGTTGAAAAATATATAAATTTTACTTAGACTTAATTCTGATGTATTTATTTTTTTTCTTTCATTCAATGAATTATAGAAACTTACTTGCCTTAATTTAGTCAAACACAAGACAACAATTGGGATCCAGAAATTATTATTATTATTATTATTATTACTATCTACCTGGTGCCTCATGATGCATAAGACCTCTAGAGAGGTTTTTGTATCAAATTGTTCCTTAGGTTGGGTTGATTGACCCCATACCCAATCTCTGTAAGGAAGGGTTGGTTTTCTGTCAGAGTTTTCCTTCTGTTAGATGACTACACCTTCCGACACTGATGAGTTCTGTCTATCTGGGTTTGGGAATTCAGATTTTTCCTTCTCCTAGACTGGTTGCCAATCAAGGCTGAAGAGCTGTTTGCCCTACAATATAACTG
This sequence comes from Acanthosepion lycidas, assembly GCA_963932145.1. Taxonomy (NCBI): domain Eukaryota; kingdom Metazoa; phylum Mollusca; class Cephalopoda; order Sepiida; family Sepiidae; genus Acanthosepion; species Acanthosepion lycidas. Next base: position 4,983,987 of record OZ010596.1, read on the forward strand.
GGAGGGGGAAAAGAGATGGATTCATACTTTTTCCCAAAGGTGTTTGTGTGTGAAAGTGAATGCAATGAAGTCAGCTGAAATTTGAATTCATCTCTTTGATTTCTCATTTCATTTCATGCTGCTAATCCTAACCCATACATTGATGTGGGTCCAGACAGAAATAAATTAATTACTCTCGTGAATAGTCCGAGATGAACTTGTGCTCTATGGCTGACACACCCTTCTTCCCAGTGAACTATTTTTTTTGTTTGTTTGTTTGTTTGTTTAGAAAGAAATGGGTATGTTGTAAGCCTGGCTTAGATGTGACACAAGAACAAAAGAATGGAGCACCCAGTGAGGATTGAAGTCATTACTCGGTCATAATTGATCTAGTGTGACAAGCTTGCTAACCATTAAGCCTCATTGAAGAAACCATGTTTAGAAAAAACTTAACATTTTGAATTTGGTTATTTGTGTCTACAATTTTATTTTATGCAAGAATTAATATTTTTTTTTCTGATGTTCAGATAAAAAGAAATGGCTGTTTAATTCTTTAAAATAATGAGGCTTTCGTCTGACGAATGTCTGATCTTTTACTCAATTTAACAAACAGTGCTCGTTTCCTCTTCATTCAACCAGGCAATGAATGAAATAAAATAAAAAAAAAATGTGATATTCTTTGCAGTTGATTACTAACTATAGGGAGATTAGATTTACATATTCAAAGGATTTATACCAGAATGTTTAAAAAAAAAAAAAAAAAAATGTGATATATATATATATTACTTTATTTTTATTTTTTTTTTCTTCATAATGACAGTTAAATTTTTTTCCTCTTATTGAACATGCCCCTAAAAACAACAGGCCAGAGGATTCCTGTACTGTAATGCCCTAAGTTCACCTCATCATCATCATCATTGACATTGTGATTTGTGATTTTTTTTTTTTTTTTTTTTTTTTTCCTCCCTATGTTTATTGTTGTTTGGTAAAATACATCATGATGACATTCATCCTTGTTAACTAGTCATTGGAGATGTCCATCCAAATAATGTTCTGTACCACCCTTAAAATACATCATGATGATAATGTTGCATTGAATCAGAGATAAGGGGGGGGGGACCTGTGTTTAACTTTTTTTCTTTTCTTCATTATTTTATCCAAGTTGTGTTATTTAAAAAAAAGAAAAAAAAATCTTTTGTCAACTTCCTTTTATTCTTTATCTCTCTCAATCCAATAATATTGTTGGTGACCCTCCACTTTCAAAGTTGATAAACAATAATTTTTGTTTTTTCTTGTGTTTTCATTTCCTGTTTGTCATTACCATTTTTTCATTTTTATTTGTTTTCAATGGACGGAAAAGTGTGACTGTTTTTTTCTGGTGTTCTAGCAGTAAACGAACTTGATTATCTCCCTTTGTTCTTTCTTTCTAAAAGAAAAGCGCAAACGTGTTAACACCACCACCCACCGAAAGAAAAAATTTTCAAACCTTTCTGGAGAGAGGAAGGGGTTCTTTTAGATTGCGCCAAAACTGCCTTTGACTATAAGCAAAGGCAATATCTCCATTTCTTTGCAAAAAAAATTTGAAATTATTGAGCGGCATCTAAACTAAAAAAAAAAAAAATCACAGAGAGATCAATTTTAATTTTTCATGTTGAAACAAATGAACATTTAATTCCTTTCCATACATCAAAAGGCAAAAAATGAGATGGGAATAAAAAGAAAAGAAAAATTGATTTTAATGAAAGATAACTATTGAAATCAGGGGATTGTGGCATTTTTTTTTTCATTTAACAAATTCCTTTCTTCATTTAAAGGAATGGATAAATAAAACTCTAAATCATTATCTCACTTCCAAAAGTGACAGAATCAACACGTCTGGCCTAAGGTTTCTTTTAATGAGTGATAAAAAGTGAATTTAAATTGAAATTTGCAAAATGTGAATAAAAACAAGCCAACTGTTATAAACATTGTTATGGAAAATGATGTGAAATATATAAATTCTATTGGATAGATACTGATGCCTAAAAGATATATATACATATATACATATATATATATCTCCATGTATGAAATGAGTCAACTCCCCCTCAAGAAAAATGTTGTCTTTATTCATTAAAAAAAACAAAGTTTCATGACGATTTATGAAGTTGTAAATTTCTACCCACCACAAAAACAAAATGGCTTTTTCAAAGTGTTTATTGGTGGGAATAAAGTGTTTTCTTCTGCATTTAGCTTCAAAATGCTTCCACTCAAAATTTCCTTTTTTTTCTTAGGACATAGACTGTCATGGTTCTCCACAGCTTCCTTTCCTTTAATATCTGTGAATTGCCATGGCTGGTCTTGAGATAAATAGTGGAGTGGTTTCCCGTTGCCTTCTCCACTTTTTTAAATTCAAAGTTGTCCTTATCCTATATTGGTTACTCTACCAAGGCTTGAGAGCCCCCCCCCCCACCCAATCTACCCTATAATTTACCCATGGATTCATGCCTTTTCCAAGGGCATTAGTGTAAAGTGAACACAACAGCTTCACCTGGAATTTGAACTCTGCCTGCCAATTTCATTTTCTCTGCGCCACTGTTACACCACCCACACATCCCTTTAACAAAGGTAAAAATAATTCACCTCATTTTCTATCCACCATTTTTATGGACTTTAATTGATAGAAAGGATCAATAGAATCCATTTTCCATTTGAAAAAAAAAAAATATTTGAGATCAAAAATGAACTTTCAAAGAAAAAGGGAAAAAAAATGACTGAAAATAAGTTTATGCATGATATTTTGGAAGCACACAAATGTATCAACTGCAGTGCACATGAAAAACTTGCCCAATATCTATAACATTTTAAATGTTTCCTTATAGGGAAATGGTTAATATTACCCTTTTCCTTCAGTACATGTTACTTTGCTGTGGAGATTTTTACCTTTTGGCCTAAAGTTGTTTTTTTTTTGTTTTTTTTTTTTTTTTACTACAAAAGAATTAATGAGCACACACACACACACACACACACACACACACACACACATATATGTACGTTTGTGTGTGCTGGAAGGGGGGAGCATGATGTAAAGTTATCAGTTAAACCCGCTTCCTAAAATCAACATTTCTATAACAGCTCTCAGAACTTTACATCCCCAGTACAATCACTATAAGATTTCATTTACAATATTTTTTCTGAAACGGTTCTGTTTAATGTTCATGCTTAAACAAAACAATTTTTTCCACTTGTGTTATAAAAATCTTGCCCAGTATTGGGCTACGAAAGATTTGTCTGTATTTTCTTTCATATTTTATTCTCTTTCGTAAAACAAAAATTTTAGGCAACAATTCTAGACTTTTTTTTTTTTTTTTTCTTAATCTCTTCTGAAGTAATTTACTTCTGATTTTGTTGTTAAATGAATAAAACATTATTATTGCATTTATATTCTAGTCATAGACTTTGTTATCAATGCTCTTGAGGAAAAACAAAGGTAAACTAAAATTCATGAACGAATTTCTGAGAATCTAAATCAGTCTTAGAGAAATGTCATTTTAGTGTCTTTTGGAGAGGAAGTCAATTTTAGCTCCAAAATTGTGTGGCTGTTTGTAGTAAATATTCAGACAGTGACAAAATCCAAAACGGGTCCAATATTTGTCTTTACAAAACCTTTTTGGTAACAAAACACTATCACTAGTGTAACACTTTACACTATCTTGGAATAAACAAGAATTATAACTGTTCTTGGAGAATAGTCTTGGAACAAAGTTTAAAAAAATCTTTCGATTAGGTTTTTATGAAAGGAAGAATTGTGGATTATCTCCCTTTACCTACTGAATTTTCTTTTCGTTTTCTTCCAACTTTGATCAGCTTCTCTCTTTCATTCTATATAAATTCTAAGAGATTCTTACTACAATCGGTGGGTTTAATTATCCAAAGAAATGGGGTACTTTAGCGCTTCGTATTTTTACGGGGGGGGGTGGATAAAAAGGAAAACTGATCCCCCCGCTTTAATACAATACTAGGCACCCAACATGACTTAAAAATTTTAAAAATTTAATTTAATTTTTTTTTGGGGGGGGGGCAAAAAGGGTCCAGTTCCCATATTTGATGATCATAAAATGAAGCATCAGCTTTTATCAAATAATAAATTGAGCCAACAACCACCAAAAAGTAAAACGGTCTTCCGTGATTTTGTTGCATATTGTGATTTTATTTAAGGTCATATTATCAGCATTTTGACCACAAGCCTATCTATGAGTAATTTCCCTATTCAATCTAGACATTGGGGACTTTTGCTTAGAAATCAGTTGGGCAAGTTTTTCATAACTACAAGCACAGTACCACAAAATGAGGAGGGGAGGGGAAGGGGAAGGGGTGGGGGTCAAGTCAGATGTTAAGTTTGAAAGATTCCTCTTTCTTTACTTCTTTTTCTGATCTTCTCATAAAATGAACATTTTTTTTTTTTTTTTATCTATCTTACTGTAAATATTTTTTGTTTTGATTTTAAATACACATTTATTGCTGTTCATTTGTACTTATTTTCTGGAATAAGAGCCATAGAAGTTGTAAAAGTTGATGCTTTGAAGAAAGAAAAATAAGTGAAGTTTTATTTTGAAAATTAATGGCAGTAACGATACAAATCAGCAAAATTGAATTGGCAATAATTGGCAGTTCTGTTTAAGTTTCAGCAAAAAAAGTGAGTGGGCTGACCATTCACTCCAACACCCCCCCCCAACAAAGCCCTCGCTATAGCATCGTGGATGAACTGTATCCACACTGTTGTCTATCCATTTGTATATTCGGAAAATGTATAATCATAAATCAATAAAAACTATAATTAACTCTGAAAATTGTTGTTTAGTTGGCATAAAAATGCGAACAGTTGCTTAACCAAATTGCATAACATCTCATCTATATGGAGTCAGGGGAGGTGTGAAAAAAAAAAAAAAGAAATGAAAATTATGGGGGCGGTTTGGATGAAAATATCTTTCAGATTGAAATAAATCCACATACGCACACACACACTCAAAGGTAGGGAGTAAATCTCTGTGTACACACACACACACACACACACACACAATCATGATGAAATAAAGTACATGAAAATTAATTAGTTAAAAGAAAAATGTTAAAATGTGTTTGGTAATTTTTTTGTTGTTTTTGTTATTTTTTATTTTTAAACAAAAAAAAAGGTGTTGAATTTCCCTCTAGTCTGAATTGTAGGCATGAGTAATGCCAAATTGTTAAAAAAAAAAAAAAAAAAAATATATGCACATACATATACACACACACACACAGACTTGTAAATACACACAGTATATGTGAATAAATTAATGTATACATATACTTGGATACACATACAAGTAAATACATGTACACACTGGCTATTTGTATGTGCAAGTGTGTACATCTACAATCATGTGTATACCTGCAAACACGCACATGTGAACATCTTGTGCATTTCTTGTCCTTTTCATTTCTTGCTTCTGTTTAAACAGCACTGAAGCATCTTGGGATATGAATAAACGAGGTTATTCAGTCAGAGCAAATATTTTGGTATTTTTTGTCAAGATGTCTACAAAACAAGTGAATAGCCAGTTGCAAAAGAGCTTTTGTTTTGTTGTGTTTTGATTCCAATGATTTTTGTTTAATTTTTCTGGAATAAATATTGAAAATGTCCTTAAAAATGTCAAATGTATTTGGCTTTTGTTCTGTCGTTTTGAGTTTTCAATTCATTTTGTTTCAGGACAGAAACTTGAAGCATTTAGCTTGTCAACGAGTGCGTACTTGTGCTTAATCTTATTAAATGACCAAATTTTGAAATATCCTTAACCTTTTATTGGTCCAATCAAGAATTTTTTTAAATGCATTTGTTTAGTTGTACCTACAACAAAATGCAAGCAGATGATTTCCTTGCTCTAACCTTAAAAGCCCATATTCTTTGCTGTCAACTGAAGATCAGCCAAATAAAACAAGGGTAAAGTAAAAATCAGTCAAATTCAATATTTTTATAATTGTTAAGAGCTTCCTGATATTTATAAGAGTAGGATCTTGCATGTGAACAGACCTCTCTACGTCATCATCATATCAATCAGTCATGGACAAACTGTGGTTCCTAGAACTTTTTGAATGGCATGACTAATGTGGAAAATAACATTAAATTTTTTTTCATTTTCATTCCCCCCATCTAAGCACATACAGAAAAAAAATAATTAAGTACAAATTTTAACTTTTCATTAAATGGTGACATTTTCAGCATTTTAAACCAAATGCAATTTTTTAAGGAGGATCATATATGTAAACATATTTGGCTCTAGAAACAGGAAGAATTTCTCTGGAGAAGATATATTAGGTTGGTGCAAAAATTAAAAAATACGTCAAAAACTCATTATTTTTGCACCAACCTAATATTTGAACATTGAAGTCAATTGTTTCATGTTAGTAAGATATTGCGCCTAGCATGAAACTGTCTCGCTCCCGAGTGTCGACTTCAGTGTTCACTTATATATTTACATACACTATATCTGATATTGCCCACTTTATCCCATAAATGTAGTAAAAACTTTTTATTTTTTCCAAATGAATAAATTACAAACAAATCAAAATCATGCTCTCATCAGTGATGATATAAAGAGTCTTCAGGTTTTTTTTTTTTTTTTCCATTATAGAATAGAGTTTTCTTCACTACCTCAAAAATGTGATGATTAGAATTTTAATAAAATGAAAACAAGAGTGAATTTATACATTTTCTTTGAGAATTTATAACAAAACCATTAAACAGTTTATTTGATTGCGTATTTACAGTCTAAAAACTGCAAACCAACATTTATCATTTACCAGTTTAAAAGTTTATTTCTTTATATAAAATTTCAGTTATGTGCCATGATACATGACTGATGAGGGAGGAATTTTGCTGCAGTTGGTTGCCATTTCTTTCAGTGGTAGATCAGTTGCCATCTGAGGCTAAAGAACCCCATCTGTCCTGCTACTTACCCATAACTAGAAGGATAATGGATTTGGTTGGAATTTGAACTCAGATCTGTGATTCCTCAATCAGATTTGTGATCCCTTCACCTTTTATTTAGAATTTTAATAAAAATCAAACAAGAAAATGAATTTTTGAATTCTTTGTTCAATGCTTTAGAAATTTTTTTTTTTTTTTCCTTTCTTAATGTGAACCAATTACAATGCATTTTTTTTTTTTTTTTTTTTTTTTTTT
>OZ010596.1:4996020-5056020 GCA_963932145.1 Acanthosepion lycidas
AAAAGCCACTTGAAAAATTAAATACATTCAAAAGATGACAGAGTAGAGAGGGTAGAAAAGAAAAGAAAAGAAAAGAAAATCATTTGATAAAGTTTCAGTAGTATAAATTCTTTTCCATTTCAGAATTAAAAAATAAAAAAAAAAATAAAAATAAGACTAGCCCTAAAGCAGAGACAGATAGGAACAGGCCGAGACAGATAGGAACAAAAAAAAAAAAAAAAAAAAAAAAAAAAAAAAAAAACCCTAACTTCTTACTTTCAACTTTTCCTTTGTGAAGTAAACTTTTCAACTGCTGCCCCTACACTATGCAAAAAGGTGGGGAGAGAGAGAGAAAAAAAAAATTTTTATAAATAAAATAGAAGGAAAGACCATTTTATATAATATGATTTAATGTTATTTACAAGTCTTTACACATGATGACATTTTTCAGCTGCTATTTGAAGCTCTGGGAGATGGCATTGCCTGGGCAGCCACAGAAGAACGTTGGTAATGAGGTCCGTCCAATGAACAATGAATATAGACAGATGATATCCCTGAGTTAATTGTTCCAGTAGAAAAGTTAGGAAATCTTCAAATCATCTGAATGAAAAAGCAGGAAATTATCTTCAGGAGCCCAGCAAACACACCCACATATCTTCAAAGGAACTTTCATGCCCCACTTATTTTCAGCAGAACCACCCAGAGAAGAAAGAGGAATTAATTTATATATGTTAAAAAAAAAAAAAAAAAAAAAAAAAAAAAAAAAAAAAAAATTAAAATCAAGATGAGGAATAACATCAAATTATTAAAAATTTTTTTTTAATGAGTTTAAGGGCATGATCCCTACTTTTTGAGGAAGGGGAGAGGAGAGAGGGAGACAGAAAAAAAAAAAAAAAAAAAAAAAAAAACACCCTTATAAAGGAGAATATATTGTGTCTCCTCCAAAGTCTTGAAGTCTAGCCAAATCCAAGTTCAAATGAGGGCAGTAAATGTGGTGTTTGGGGGAGAGGGGGTTAAATACTGGGAAAGGCATCAGGGTGAACATCTGGAGGCACCTACTTTCCTGCACCATTTCAGTGCTGCTAATTAGCAGATAAAGTCATTTGAAATCACATTCCGCTTGCCTAAGCCATTGAATATTATCTTTTGTATTTTTCATATCTCTCGTATGAGGGAGACCTGTGAGTCCTGTGTTTTTTGTATTGTTTCTCGGGAGTGTGGTTATAAGCATAATGATCCCGTTCTCTGTAATACTTTTTGTGGGCAGGCCGACGATGCTCTGGAGAAGGGCTAAAAGAACGACTCCGGCTCCGTGAATACGAACGTCTCTTGTTTCTCTTGTGAGCATGCTTCTCTTTCTGAACATAACGGTCAGAAGAATATTTTTCTTTTCTGTATTTCCTTGGTGGGGTGCGGTAACGTTTGTTCTTGCCCACAGGTGAACGGCTCCGACTCCGTGTGAAAGAGCGATCAGATCTAGGAGGGGGAAAAAAAGAAAAGGATATTTTGAAAATAAATTAAAAATTCCAGATGTTTACAATAAAAACACTCCAAACCATATTTGGACACAAAACATTGCTCACCTTGATCTGCTTTTAGAATTAGAATCCGAAGGACTTTTGTCACTTCGAGAAAGACTCCTTCTCCTCTTACTCAGGTGATTATGGGTTACATCACTAGAAGAGAACAAACGTAATTCATCAGACTGTGCACTAGAAATGAAATGAAAATTATATTAGCTTCAGGAAGAGAGAGAGAGAGTGAGAGAAAAAACAAAAAAAAAACAAAACAAAAAAAAACAAAACAGCATTCAATATAATCCCCATACAAAAATCCAACTTAAATGTTTTTAAAAAAGATCTCCAAATTATATAACTTTATTTGGCTAATGTTTATTACAACAAAACAAGAAAATTCTAAAATTGTTTTATATGTGAAACTGATAGCAATTCTCTACACCCTGCCCAAAAATCAAGGCCCATTTATTTGTCAGTTTTTTTTTTTTTTTTTTTTTTTTTTTTAAAAATAAAATCTTTTCAAGCAAAGCAATAAGACACTATAAAAAATACTATTATAATGATTTACATTGATCAAAAATTTAAATGCAAAGTTGACAGGGAAGCAAGAAGCCAGAAGATAGTTCCACAAGCAAGAAGTACAACAGAAGAATGTTGGCATAGAATTTATGGTTACAGCTAGTCATTTCAACTGTAAAATGAGACCTTATTGCTAATCTAGTACTGCATTTAAATTCATTGTGAATAGGTGCCATAAATGAAACTTCATTAGAACAATTATCATGAAAGTATTTATAGGAAGCTACATTATGGTGGTAGGAAAGTGACTGAAGCCAAGATGCCAGGTCAGGACCAATAATATTGCAGATTCTTTGCATTTTATTAAGAATCTCTAAATAAAAAACAGGTGCACCAGACGAATTGTGACAGCAATATTCAAAGCAAGGATGAATGGTAGACTTATAAATATGCAAGACAGATATTGGCAAGAAAAACTGTCTATCCCAAACAACTGTGAACCAACTTTCTTAGCTGCATTTAACAACTGATTCAATATAATCTTTCCACATCTCAGCAGAAAACAATAGTTTCAGAAGGTGCAAGGAGTCACATTCCTGAAGAATAGCATCAGTTATGCTGCTGGAAGGTAAAGAGTTCCCACAGTATTACAAGAGAGCAGTTTCATTTGAGGCATTAAAATTAACAAGCTAATCTTTGCCCCATAAACACATTGTCGGTCATTTGAAATCAGCTGCTGATTTGACTATTGAACTGATCAGACTTGCTATTAAGACAAATAGTAAATAGTTGTGTCATCAGCATAGATACTGAGTAGAGAACTGGTGATATTTATGAACATTAGAAACAACATAAGTCCAAGGATAGAGCCCTGGTGGAAGACATGCATTTATGCAAAAAAAAAAAAAAAAAAAAAAAAAAAAAAAATCTAGAGTGGTTATTCAAGACAACTATTGAATCACAATTTGATGAGACTGAATCAGTTAAAAAAATTTGCCCAGAAATAAAGAGTAGAATTTGAAGAGAATTTATGATCAGAATAATGTTTTATCGGCAGATGATATGAACACCTCAAATTGAGTGAAGAGAGCTGGTACAGAAGACTTATTCTTATTTAACACACTAGTTGCCAGTAGTCACATGAACCAAACTATATGGTGCCTCATTCAATCTGCAAGCACTTAGAATTATTCCAATCAATCACAAATGGGCATGTCTGTTGGGATTAGAGCTACCACTCAGAAAAAGTGATTCCTATGTGCTATGGTAGCTGAACAGGCTGGTGTGAACTAAAAAGAAAATTGTGGTTTTACTTGATATTTCAGAGAAGGTATAAAATTATCAATGCCAGCTGTACCCCAAGAAACCTGTGGGTACAATTCTCGAGAAGGTTAAGAATATAAATTCAATGGGCAGATTTAATAAAGTTGCAAAATGAATCCCAGCCAGTACACTGGTAACAGAATGGCTTGTGAATAAGTTCCTTTCTAATAGATGAATCAAAAAGAAAAATAGATGCTACAGTGTAATCTGAATTGCCAAGAGTTGTGCTGCTTTCCAAGTGAAAGAAGGTAACAAATTTGTAATGTTAAAATTTTTCACACTAATTGTTCTCACCTTGAACTGTGATCAGAGGGAATACGACCATCTTTACTTTTTGCTTTTGGTGGCACTGAGGGAGCTATAGGGCTCACTGCAGTCTTTGGTGAAGCTGTAAACAAAAGATCAACAATTAGAGGCAGGGGCCCAATTGATTATCATCAAACCCAACTTCAAAACATTATCCTAAATGCCACACACACATTTTATATATATATATATATATATATATCTCAAAACGCGTTTGTTTAATAGTACCAAAAACTTACATCATTTGATTTAGCTTTCAATACACAGCAAAATTCTAGAAAGCTACTTCAAACTTTAGAAACAGTAGCATGTTTTCCTCCCTTTAACTTCTCTATAAATGATTCAGTGTGAAAACACTCAAGTTGGCTAACCTGGTAAATCACTTGAACTTTTGTGCAAAGATATTTCTAATTATTTACTAATCGGATACATATTTTTTTTTTTTTTTTTTTTTTTAAGTGCCTACCCATATTTGAGTAAATGCACCATATTTTATTTTGCCTAATGGCCTGAATATTCAGGAAGGTTAAAAAACAAAAAAAAAAACAAGAAACACTTTTTGGTAGGATTCAAACCCGTGTCCCCCCACAGGTTTCTCAAAGAATCAAGCCAGTAAGTGAAATAAAATGTTGACATGTGAATGACAATACCTTAATCAGTTCAGGTTCAACATTTTACACTATACTTGGTAAATCAAATTTCTACAATATTATTCAAATAATATAAAAAAAAAAAAAAAAAAAAAAATACTCACCTGGCCGAGAAGTGGAATTTGGGGTTCCATTTCCAGATTTTTGATTTTTTGCTTTTAACTTGGCTTCAACCTGTAACCGTCTATGTTCAGCAACAATCTTTTCTAATTCATCACAATTAGCCTGAAAATTTTAGGAAGCAACATTTTTTTAATAGTTCTAATTAAAGCAAATATAGTCAAAACATCAAGACTAATTCAAACAAACTTTACAAAAAACATCTCTTAAAATAGTTAAACATGTACCTTTTTGCGAGCATACAATCTCAAAATGGTCAAACTGACATCCTTAATTTGTTCTTCTGTGACATCAAACAACCAAAACCAATGAGGATTGTTGGGGAGTGGAATCTGGAGTGGAGAGGGAAAAAAAAAAAGTTTTAATATGATGCTATTAGGTTGGTGCAAAAATAATGTCGTTCAAACATGTGATAAAACGACATTATTTTTGCACCAACCGAATATATATATATATATATATATATATATATATATATATATAAAAATTATCTAATTTCAAACAATAACATGGAGGGAAAGATATCCTATCTCCCTGACATGATATCCAACTAAGATACTTGCCAGTCTACAATAAAATTTGCAAAAATTTATAAGCCTGTGCTATCCTCAGAATTTAGCATCAAACTTTAGTTTTATTCATTTTTGTTTTCCCCCATCCCATATGTTGATATACCAGCTTCAAAACTTGGGCAAAACAATAGCCAATGATTACTTGCAGATTGGAAGCAAATGACAATTGCAATAAGATTATACTAAAATAGGCATGGTCTCTGATAAGGCAGGCCACACACACACACACACACACACAAAATTACAACAACCCAAAGTTATTTTACATTTGAAGTAAAGCAGCTATTTTCAATACAGAAGATCATATGCATAAGCATCTGCTTTTATATGCTGTGTCTCTTGGCGATCATAGCTCTCCACAACTTCTTGTCCACTGTAGATCTTAATTTTATTTTTGCTCTCAAACTTTCCTCTGCCATCCATTTACTCAAGCTTGCAAGGCAGGTTATGTGTGGTTTCCTCTTTCCTTCAGCTTGTCCTCCTATAAGCAAATTTCTGAAACTACTTTCTAATTATGTTGCCTTGAAATTCCAAATGTTTTTTGTTCCCCATATTCTAAAACAAACTGGAATTGCTCACATGTCTTGTCCATGGTATTCTGTCTTAGAATGGGGGAAGGAGTCATTATGTCATGTGTAATTGGTTTCCTATTAGTTGTTAAAAAAAAAAAAAAAAAAAAAAAAAATTCCTTAATCATTGTTATGCATGTAGTTGTACTGAAGCTATAACGCAATAGCCATTAATAAAGGGAGGCTAGCCAGAAATTTAAGTTTTTTCCCTTTGACACCAAAGAATAAATAAGCGAGAATAAAAAACAAAACATTCTAATAAAGGTTTTTGACATTAAATTAAGCGTGCCATTCAGAAGGTCAAACTGGCTGCAATTTGCTCATGAACAAAAGATTCGAGATCTGGGGGAATAGGCGATGGCAATTAAAAGCTAATGACTAACAGATTTTAATGTTTTTTGTAGAAAGTCTGAATAAAAAGTTGTTTTACTTTCTGCAAACTTTCCTTAAGTAGAAAGCAAGAACTCTTGACCTTGAAATTAAAATAAAAATACCTGAAGTTGTCGAGCAGCCAAATAGATACAGGCACAAGCAATAGTTTCAGGATGGTAGCGCACAAAAACATTAGTACGGAAACTGTCATTCATGTAATTCCTAGAACAAAGAAAAAAAATAATTAATTCAAATTTATACCGCAAGCATGTGCACACAAACATTAAAATTCAAAACATATTCATCCAACACATACAGGCACTAATAGTCTGATTTCCAGTCACCACTTTTAAAAGTACAAGAAAGAGAAAGGCTTAGTTTGGGAAAGTTTACTGTCCATGTTACAAGAGCAGAGAACTCATTTAAGGAAAAAAAAAAAAAAAAAAAAAAAAACAGCCTACACTATCCTAAAATAACTTTGCAGGGATTTTTATTTATTTATTTATTTGGGGGATTGAGGGAGGCTTACAGAAAATAAGTCAAAGCGTAGGACTGGATTATGGAGTTCATTACCAAAAATCTGCAAAACACCACTAAAAGAACAAGGCTATGCTAAAATATTTTAAATTCGAGAGAGAGAGAAAGAGGAAAAAAAAAAAAAAAAGTGTGATGATATAGTTTAACCGAGAAGGGAAGAAACCTAAGAGAAAATTTGGAAGCAACTGAGAACTTTGCAGATAAGAGGAAAATGAAGGTCTAAATAGGGTGATGTGATTTGAGTGACTGACCAGTGGACAATGAATTGTGCAAAACAGGAAGAGTGAATAATCAACAGGTCAAGTGTAATTTGGGGATATGTTATATATGTATTTGTGCAATAGGAGTTGTATAACTTTAAAATTAAATATTACTCTTTAGGAATTCTTGAAAATTACGAAACACTTCAAGTTCAGGGAAGTTAAATATTTGCTCACAAATTGCTTATTCACAGCATGCTGCACATAACACACAAAATTAACATGCTAACACATCCAGCCCACTTATTAGGTTTCTAGCTAAAATGAACCAAACTATAGCAGAGGGTAATTTCATGCTAGTTTTCAGATAATCTACAATATTTAGAAATTATAAAACAATAGTCAAGATTTCATTTCAATAAATACAAAACAAGTGAAATAAAAATTAGTTACATAGTTAAAATACTTAAAATTTTATGCTGTACCAAGAACGTTTTAAATTAGGGTGTAATTTATCGACTTTTATTGAAGATATAATACTCTTTAATTTGTTCATATTTTTAAAAATTATAGGTCACAATATCAATTTTTTTTCTTACATGTGAAAACTAGCATGAAGCAGATGGAGTTTAAAAGGGGAAGCTTTCAGCAGCAATAATAATAATAATAGTGTACGGGCTGAATGAGTCAACAAGAAGCCATAAATAGCACAAAATAATCCTGTATCATCACTGCTTGAACAAGTAGTAATAGCAACAACAGGAGAAACTGGTGGAATCCCTGGCAGTCTTGATGAAGACCTGAAGGCTGGTATCGTTGACAGTCATTATGACTGATGATGATGATGATGATGATGGTGGTGGTGGTTGTGGTAAGTAGCAGTAGTAGTACCATTCGTTGGATTTCAACACTTCCTGAGAATTCTCAAGCAGTGGTAGGCAGAAGTCCGAGTCTTTTAGGATGGCTCATAGCAAGTTCTGCCCATTTCAGCTGGGCAGATAAAAAAGAAAATCAATATTAAAATATGCTGCTAAATATCCAGTCTCAATTTTTTTTTTTAAAAAAAGCTAACATTTAATTCATCCCTGAACCTGAAAGTGTTTTATGCTTGTGTTGGGTATAAAGCAATCAATATCACTTAAATTCAAAGTGAAAAAGGTTTTTTTATTACATAAAAGAAGGGATTAATAGCAATATAAAGTGTAGAGCAGGAGGAACAAATTTAAATGGGAGCCTGTCAATAAATTGCCAAGGAAAAATAAGCAGGCACATAAACTAAGATCAAAGTTTAGTTATTTTAATTAAACAAAAAAGAAAAAAAAAAGTTTAACCTGCTAAAAATAAAATGCAAACTCATCCAAACAACTGGAAGAGGAATCACATTAAACATTTAAAAAGGCTACAAGAAGAAGAAAAAAAAAAAAAAAAAAAAAAAAAAAAAAGCCTTTAAAGTTCAATACAATATTCAAAAATAGATAAAATATATTTGGAACATGACGCTTTCATTTTATCAAGAGACTATGTACAGATTTTGTATTAATGCAGAAAAGTCAGACCAAGATTTTTCTAAACTAGATGTTTTTCAGAGGAACAACATTCATACAAGTTCTATTTATTTACTAAGCAGTTGAAATCGCTACATATTGCAATTTTAATAAAAATGGAAAATGCCGGAGGGGATTAAAAAATAAAGGAAAACCAAATCAGCAACGTTTTTATAAATCATTTAGCATAAATGAAAGTTATGCTCAATTAAAATGTTGCATTATAGTAATACAAAATAAGAAACTTACCAGGCACACTGCACAAGCTTTTGATTGCGTTCACACTCCAACACTTGTAGGTACATGACGATCATCTGAAAATTGAATATTACAAGCTTGAATATTAACCAAAAGAGTAATATTTGAAATTTCAAACTTGACAATTAAGTTTTGTTAAAAAAAAAAAAAAAAAAAAAAAAAAAATAATCAAATTTTATTCTTTAACTCAATCTGCAGATTTCATGTTGTAAGTCCAGTTTTTATTTGGGTCTTAAATAATTGATTTTAAGGACTTTCGTAATGTATGCTGGAAATACTGAGCCAACCAGTTAAGTGATTAAGTCTTAAACGGGGGATCACATGAAAAATCATGCCATTAACCTACCTTGTGCGGATACTTGAAATGCACACAAAATCCTAGTTCCTTTAATACTCGTCGTTCAGCTTTGATAACTTGATTCTTTAAGTTTATATAATTTTGGTCAAGCACCATAGAATGAATAGTCCTGAAAAGATAAGAAAACCACTTTCTGCGGATGTGTTGCTAAACTGCATTGCTCATAACTCAAAGCTGCCTTGCACGGCATCCAAACTAGAGAACTGTGAAGATAAGAATCAAAATCCATTTAACTGATAAAAAAAAAAAAAAAAAAAGAAAAAAAGAAAAAAAAAAAAGAAAAAAAAAAAAGCAAGATAAGAAACCAAACAGTTTCATGCTTCAAATTATCAAGAGAACAGTAGTAGTGAACAACAACAACAACAAGAGTACTTTCACAGTGAACAGATCTATTACCCTTGGAGATAGATTTTTGTCTTTTTTTAACCCTGTTAAGTAGCAAAAAAAAAAAAAAAAAAAAAAAAAAAAAAAAAACTTTTAAAAAACTGATACACCACAGGGTGATCAAATTAAAAAAAGCCACAGCCTATCATTCTAGCACCACCGATAACAAAAACTGGTCATTAGTATTTGTAATCAGAAAATGCAAATGATCCAATGCTTCAAATCCAAACAAAAGCCTGTCATGTGGGTTCTGTATAAGAGAAGATAAAAATCAGAAATAAAGCACAAATTAAAATTACATAATATTTAAAAAAAATTCTCAAAGGGTTTTAGCAGAATTTCATTTAAAATCATGGACAAATGAGTCATTTTAACCATTTAATATTTTGGCCAGGATAGAAACTATTAGGTTGGTGCAAAAATAATTTCGTTTTCTAACATATATTACTATGTGAGAAAACGAAATTATTTTTGCACCAACCTAATAGATAAATATATTATAAAAAAAAAAAAACAAAAAAAAAAAACTAAAAACTAAAAAAAAAAAAAAACACACACACACATTTATCTGACCATTTAACTAGGACCAAACCAATGCAGCAGCCCACTTCAGCACTTAAAAAAAATACTATTACTTCAAGAAACTAAACTGCTAAAAACTGATAAATGGAAGACTGAGAGGAAAAAAAAAAAAAAAAAAAAAAAAGACTTAAGCTAGACCCTGGGCAGTTAAATTTAAAAGCAGACGACTTATTTTCATCACTTGTAAAATCCTGCAAGAGAAATTTACAGCCCATATCTGAAATTTAGAATTCGTCATATCAAGCCAAAGGGGAGATGCATAAAAAGCTAGAATGCAAGTTTTTTGCTGAAGTAATTGTTCTTTCAATTTTAAACCAGTGGTTTCCAAGCCTTTGTCAGTTATGGGTTTTCTTGGTGTTAGCATTGCATGTCAAATGAGTATCTTTGTATTTCCCATGATAATTGTTATATAAATGGGATGATGAAGGAAAGATTCACTTCAGGTACTTGTTTGTGTGTGTGTACCCCCCCACCTCCATTAGAAACCTTCAATTAAATGCATTTACTATTAGAGTTAATGATATTTATAGTAGCAAACTTTTCTTTAAATTGTTTGGAACAAATTAGTTCTTAAAATTCAATGAAATCCCATGACAGCTATGAGGAGTTAGGTAATTGTGCCAAGGTCGCTTTTGGCAGCGTACAAAGCTCATCTCAAGGCCTAGTCAAAATGCTTCATATATTAACGAGCTTCAACTAAAAAAAAAAAAAAAAAAAAAGCCAATAAAGTCTCCATGTCCAAACTGGTGGCAACAGTCACAAAAAGACAGGCTCCAAAGGATGCCAATACATTAATATCCCAATCTCACTATTTAATGATTGGAAGATAGAAAATTGCAGCTTAAAGCAACAATTAAACTCAAATATACTAATATGCACTTGTATTATTTTCCAATTTTTACTTAAATTGGAAGTAAAAATTAATCTCAAATAGAAAAATTCAACAGCTTAATATTTCTGGAAAAATTAGAATTTTCGGCAAGTGATCATTTGTAAGTGGGGATTACATTAAAAACAGAATTTTTGTACTTTTACTCACTATCGGGGGTGGGGGAACAAACAAGCAAAATAACATTTTCAGACAGTGTAGATTAAAATCAATGTTTACAGAAATGTGTCAGAAAAGAAAAAAAGTGAATCGTTGAGGACATAATTCAAATAAGAACTTAGTGTTTGCAGCGAGTTCTTATTTCAATTAAGATGTTTTATAGTATCAATTTTGAATGGTTGTGCTTCACTTTATAGAACAAGGATTCTTACCTGCAAAATAAAAACTAAATTTTTAAGACATAGTATTTAGATATACACAGCCACAACAAATGACTTTCAAATTGTAATAGAAATTACTGCAAGAAAATATTTTGAAGCTAAATGAAGAGGCCAGACATCAACATATTAATTAAAAAAACAAAACCTAATTTTACCAAATACCAAGAGACAGTAATTCTAAGTGAATATTACAAGATTTTTTTCTGATTACAGTCCAATTTCGTGGCTACAAGAGGGAGGGGGTGCTTGTTAATATTAATGGGGAATCCAGTGAAGATCAAACCAGTGACAGCCTTGTAGGTGCCCTGCAACTCATAGTTATCCCAAAGCTTCTTCTATAACCATCTATATCACCAACCTACAATTAGAATAGTGCTGTTTCAAATATATGAAACAACTTCAAAAGATACAAAATGTTTTTTTCTCTTGGAAGGGAGAACAAACAAAAAAAAAAAAAAAACAAAAAAAAAAAAAAAACCCTGAGGATGAAAATTTTTTTATAGATTAGTGAAAGCAAAAAAATTTTCTAAACTAGAGAACCAAGCTGAGAGGTAAAAAAAAAAACAAAAAAAACACAGCCCTGTTTTCATGAATAACTCCTAGTAGCTGCAGTGTTTTTTTTTTTTTTTGGGGGGGGGGGGGGGGTAGACAAAGTTACAAATTGCCTAAGAATATATTTGACGAAACTTTAAAAATCAGACCTATAAAGTTCTTAGCCAATCAGAAAAAACATTCCAGAGCATCCAGTAGAAAAAAAAAAAAAAAAAAAAAAAAAAAACACACTTGCAAATATTGATATATGAACCCTAAGTAACAATGAATGATGCAAGTTTAATACCTAACAGGAAAATTTTCATGTTTTCATTAGTTTTGATACTAAGTTATTAAACATTACCAGAAATTAAAATCACGTTTAAATTATTGCCAATAACCAATTAGCAGAATATTACAGTAAAAAAAAAATCAAAATGGCTAGGAAATGTTAAATAAACATTTTAAGAATAAAACTTGTCAAATTGAGATTGTATATGATAAACAAAATTCAATAGTCATTAAATAAATTATTCTGTAAACAACATGGCATTATTAGAGGGACCAATTTTCTGTTTCAGGGAATCCCTTTCACTGTATAGTATAGATTTGTTCTGGCTTCATTATAATACTTAGTGAGAAAGTGTAACTATGTTAAAACAAGAAAATAAAGGGGAGATAAATTTTATTAGCTGGAATATCCACCCTTTGGACAAGTTCGTCTAGCTTGATAGGCTTTCATACCTCAATCTAACATAAATGAATTTCTGGGACAAACCTTAAAGAATTCTACAATCCTAAATAAGAATTAAGTGAAAAAACCTACAGAAAAGTAACACCACAAAATCGAGAAAAAAATGCTACATTATCAGTTGTCACTTTGAAATTAAAATAACATTTTTGGAAACAAAAACAAAATGTCTAATCAATAAAATTTGGATTTTATGAAATTTTAAACAAACCTCCATATGTGATAGGAAAAACAAAGGATAAAATTTGCCCCCACCCCATTTTTTATCAATCCAACTTTGTAATACTTGGTCCCTAAATATAGTAAACTGTAGAGTGATAGTAAGTAAAGAGAATATACTAAAACATTGCCAACTTTATCCTTTGATGCCTGTCAGACAAGCGAGTTAGGAAAGGCAAAAATAGTAACAAAATGAAGTTAAATCTGACTGAGAAATAAAAATTTCCATTTCAAAATTCTTTGTAAGGGTTGTCCCAGTTCAGTTTTCATGAAAAACAAGCCCCCCCCATCATTAAAATGTTCTGAATTAAATTTCATTCTACTAGCATACACAGATACACAAAACAATCAGTCAATTTATATCACTTACCAGGCCTCTGAAAAATAGTATCAAAATTGAGCAAAAATATTTTACATTTTCAAATATAGATAAGAATTTTTTTTGTTTTTTTAATTGCAGATAAAACTGGACACAGGTAGGTACAATGAGCACCTTATTAATATTTATGAAACTCATTGCTAATGATAGTGAATACATTGAACAGCCATAATTATCAGTGGTGCTAGAAAGTTCAAGAATTAAGCTTTGAAAAAATAAAAAATAACATGAACAATTTGAAACATTTTTTAAAATAGAAATTATACAGCATTCAGAAAAATAAGCATTAACTTAATTACTTAACTGAAATATTCTAAATGAAAAACTTCAACATTAAAAATGGTATGTTTAAACAACTGTTAAAAGTAATTTATTCAAGCAAAAGAATTTGAAGTAAATTCAGTGATTTCGATTCAGTTTTATGTTCAAATCACATAAAAGGGTGATAACTATAAAGACAAAATGAAAACATTACATTCTATATAAAATTAAAGATGTAATCAAATTCAAGATGTTTAAGAAATTTAAAAAAGTTAAAGTTGAAATATTTGAAGCATTTAAAGTGCAAAGGCATTACAAATTAGAATATTTTAGTGCTTGCTACAAATATCCCAGATAAAAAGATCTGAATGTGAAAGCATCTTTTCCAAATTTTGACAAGTTATATGTAAGACATTATCAGTTAAATGGAAAATGATTCTCCAACATGGGAAGGGGGGGGATTTTAAATTTTAATTGAAGAAAAAAAAAAAAAAAAAAAAAAAAAAAAAAAGTTATAAAAGAGGGGAAAAAATTGGAAAGAAATACATCACAGTTCTGTTCTGCCAGATAAGCAGTATGATACAAACCACGGTGTCTAGGATGTGGTTCATGAGCCAGGTAAGCCCAGTGGATCAGGAGACGATTCTAGCCCATGACCACACAGGAACAGCCAGGTATCATCATTCCCACTCCATTTAGAGCTGTGCAAGGCAGCAAAAAAGAAAATCTAATCAGAAAATGACAATATTTTCCAACCTTAACAGGCAATAAAATGATCAGTTATTTCAAAAGAAAAGAGTGTGTGTGTGTGTGTGTGTGTGTGTGTGTGTGTGTGTGTGTGTGTATATATATATAACAGCATTTGACAATTCATGATCAAAAGGAAAGCATATTTAAAATTTTTTAACTAATGATTGATTATACAGGAAATCTTGAATTTCTGTTACTAGTAACAAATAAAAAGTACCAGAAGTTCAAGAATTACAATAAACTTAATGTCAGTTCATCTGATAATTCTCAACTAATCCTAGTTAACTGCTAAACATTACTAAAAATATAGATTTAAAAATACATTCAATACACAATTATAGAAGAAATATTTCAGTGAGAGTCTACCTGATGCTGAGGTTATGAGAAGTTAAAAAAAAATCAAGTGATAATTAGGAGCATATATTCTTTTTCTACAGAGAATATATTTATCCGTAACCTAGACCTAGTTTAATTAATAAAAATAGATGCTCAATACAATGAGTAACTAATTCACTTAAAGAACAAGCATCTAAAAACATTGCAATATTGGCACCACAATAACAAATGTCATGCCAATATCTTCCCAAATTACTATTTATCAATTCAGATAAGCTATTGATTCTTTAAAAATAAATACATTAGTAAATATTTCTCAGAGTGCAATATTTGGAAACATACTGAACACTAAGCTTCACTTTCTACAGAAATTTCCACATTTGATGATCAAATATCATAGACAGGTTTTCTGTCCTTGTACAACATTGTGCACAAACACTAATAGAAAATTTTGTAATATGGATTCATCTCTAGTACATAATTATTGCACAAAGTTAAAGCAATGCATATATTAATACCATAAAAAAAAAATCAATAACAGATCCAAATACTGCAATTATATACCAATTTAGCTGAAGAGGCACTTGTTGGATTCATCGAAGTTGATTCACTTTACAAAGTGAAAGATTTCCCAAACTACAATGTGTTATTCAGATTTACAGTAGTGCAAAGGTTTGAGAATTGTTATGAGTGGAATCAAATTATATATAGACTTTCAGCTATTACAAAAACTCAAAACATGCAAGAGAAAGTGACCAATCATCTGATCAGTACTCAAAATAAATTCACATACCATAGAAAAAGTATATTGATGTAGAAAGTCCAAGAATATATAGGATAGAATATTTAAATTTTAAATAAAATTAGTCTTAATGATAAAAAGTTTAGACCCTGTTACTTACTCTATATTCCAGCAATGTTGATAGATGGTCTGCCACATTATCCATGTAAATCATCTTTACTTTCAAATTACATGAAAAGCCAACATCTGATAGCAATCCTCCAAAGGGATGGATATGATTCACTAAATATAATCTAGAAGATGTGCAAAATCTATAGGATAATAGTCATAAGCATTAAGGAAATTATTCCTAAGTGTTTAGAAAAAGATGTATTTTAAATTCATAAAATTTTGTCAATAGCATAAATACTTAATATTCTGGTCAAACTTCAAGAACTACTTAAATCAACTTGTTTGATTATAAAGAGGTATGGGGGTAAACAATTTTTGTAGCTTAGCATCCATCAGACTAGGTACCTCCAGATTTGCAATATCTAAGATTTAAAATCAATTATCTTTTATGTTAGTTTAAATTTCAAGCTGATTAAATTTAATATTCCCAATACTTTGTTGCATTTCAAAATTGATCGGAAGAAGTTTTTGAAATTGCTGAAATTAATAATTTTAGCACCATTTTTAACCACCTGACATCAGCATGTAATTCTCTTTATTAAAAAGGTACCCCCAAAAAATAAACTTTTCTAAAACTTTGAGGAATAAAAAAATATCTAAAGTACAATTTATCTGATTACAAACATCAGATACTATAATTTTAAATTATCACAGAAATGCATTTTTTTAAATTTTTTTTCTGATAATGTATAGTCATCTACAAGAATTAAAACGTTTATATACACACAAATACGACTTTTTTTTAAATACACAGGGTTTGTAAATTGTAATAAATTTTAAAATGAGTAGATATAGTTTTACATAACTATTCCCTAACTATAACAACATTGAAACTGAATTAAGATATTTAGAGGAAGGAAGGAAAAAAAAAAAAAAAGATTATTCTAATAAAAACAGACAGACAATAGTGTCCATTATATATCAGCCATAAAAGCAAATGAACGCTTTTCTAATTAAATGTCTTAGCTTTATAGTTCAGGAGGTTTTCAGTAAGACTATGCCTCCAAAGAGTTGCTTTTTAAGTAATAGTCATTAAAAAAATTTTATTTGAGTTTGTGAAAAGGTCCCAAAAATCAGACAACTATTTGATTATTGCAAAATTATATATATATATATATATATATATATATATATATATATATATGTGTGTAATTATTTATATATTATATGCGCTGTACTTATTAGAAAGCGCTCAATATCAGAGAGAGCTAACATATATGGTTGGATAGATGTGAGCTTGTGACCCTGGGTTTGAAACCCAGGGTCACAAGCTCACATCTATCCAACCATATATATAAATAAATAAATAAATAAAAAGGTAATTATACAAAGAATTAATAATGTTAATGTAATCAATGGCAAAATATCTTGGCTAACAAGGCTTAATAAGCCATTAACTTAACTAATAATCCATTGAATAACGCAATCCTTGTTTAAATTGTCAGATTTTCACCCTCAGGAAAATTTTTTCCCCCATCCATTCCAGGTAAACATTGCTAATTAATTATTTGTATAATTAGCTCTTCATGATTAATTATATATCTCAACACCGAAAGATACTTTGTCTTTCTGGTTAAAGATTGACGATAAAACTTAGTTTCTATCAAGTTTGGGTCATTTTTTTTTTTTTTTTTTAAATCACAGGCTAATTATTTCAGCTAACCTTGCCTTAGACCTTGCTTAAAATGCAAGAAATTTGTGAGAGAAAAAAAAAAAAATTTTTTTGAATACCTATTTAGAAGGGTGACCTGTTCATAATATAAACAGTCAAATCGACCAGACTTTATGTAATTAATACTTTTTATTATATAGATTCAAATGAGGATGACTTTTTTTTTACTTGCTCACCCAATGATAAATAGTTGAGTCTGGAAGTGGTATTTTAAGAAAATATAGGGATTGGCAGAAACACCTCCCACATAATGGGAAGATAACGGCAACTGTTTCCATCAAGCTATTGTCTTACCATTATGCGGAAGGTATATGAAAGGAATTTCTGTCAGATACTGCATCTCAGACATTTAAGTAAGAAGGATATATATTTCTATGCAATTTACATTAAAAACATTTTAAACAAGCAACAGATAAATATAGGCATTGCCCATAATTCATTGAGAGAGGAAAAAAAAAAAATAAAAACAAAAAATACAAACAGGTAAGATCAAAGAATTTGCCATGTAAATTTTTTTTTTTTATTGCATCAACAGGGAACCTTAAATTTTTAGGTGAAATTTAAAGAATCTATTGTAAAAAAAAAAAAAAAAAAAAAAAAAAACATTGATTTTGGAAATTCTTGCAAAAATCAGATAATTATTGGATTTTAATGAAACTTTTACAACTTATTCAGAAATGAATAAAATTATTTTTGAAAACCATTTAGAAACTGTAAAAATATTTTATTTTACATCTGTTACACCCAACTAAATTTATGAAATTGAGAAATTCCTTATGTATCATTTAATGTTTATGTTTGCTATAAGTACATGTCCCTTGAGAATTTAAATCAAAATTCTGTATTAATTTGAAGTGATTATTATTAAAATTGTTTACTAATAATGGAAAATAATTAATGGATAAGCTTACTACAATTCAACCAACAGTATTTTAAAACTAATTTTTTGTGCCTTGATTTTTTTTTTTTTTTCTTAAATACAGACAATAAGAACTTTTGAACAATAGAAAAATTTATTGGAAATCAAACATCTTAGTATAATTATTTATACACAAAGTAACTAAAATTCAATGAGATTACTGGGTAGTTAAAATATATAAACACAAACACCCACTTCATGATAAAGATGCTTTTCTGTGATATTCTAAACTAAGTCATATTTGTTTCAATTCAGATTAAGTTAAGGCGGTACTCCATAGAAATGTGATACTTAAGGTTTAAAATGAGTTTATAAAAAATCTTTCTTGAATCTTGCTTTAGTTTTAATTTAAAGTTAAATTTCCTCAGTTTCAGAAAAGTATTCTTTAATAGAGAATTGTGTTGACAGATCAATCACATATATGGAAGAATTTATAGATTTCTTTTTTTTTTTTAAATACAGTATTTTGCTTATTTGTAATATCAAATTTAATCTATTAGCTTGGAATTTAATTAGACAGTCTTTTTTGTTAAAGAGCATAGTATGATAAAAAAGGCACCAAAGTTGATGAAAAAGTTTTTATTATCAAAATGTTTTGTTTGTTATTAAGAGTGGAAAAAAAGAAAAAAAATTTTTTTAATCCTTTCTAGCATGTTCAAAGCTTTGGTTAAAAATCTTTTTTTGTCAACAGTAGGCTAAAGATTATTATGGGAAATTGGTCTTTTTTCAGCAAAAAACATTGAAAATTCTTGCAAAAAAAAAAAAAAAAAAAAAAAAAAAAAAAAATTTCAGGACTTATTCACAAATGAAATTATTTTTCATTTGAAAAAAAAAAGAGGGAAAAAAAAAAAAAAAAAAAGAAAAAGAAAAAGAGTTACCCTCTCCCTCACCACTTAATTTTATGAAATTGAGAAATTAAATTTTGATCATAAAACCTTTATTAGTTAAAAGCAGGACTCCTTGGAGAATGTAAATCAATTTTTTTTTTTTTTTTGTAAAAATCCCCTTTCACAGAAGATCTGCTCTGAATTGTAAAATAAGAAATGCAATAAAAACTATAACTAGAAAAGCTTTCACCTGCATTGATAAACAAAATTGTTTTCATTTTTTAAAAATTATAAATTATTTATAAAAAAAAAAAAAAAAAAATCATTTAAAATTCTGCATTACTTCAAAGTGGCAGTTTAGTGATATTGTTAAATGAAAAGTACATTTATGAATAAAAAATTGAAAAGCTCGTAAGAGTTGTTTGTACCCAAATATTTTTAAAATAATTAAAAAATATTTAGTGTATAAACGTCTCCAACTACTAACTATGGGAAGCATTAAATGATATTATCCCTTAAATGGTCATGTGATTTAAGAGTTGTCTGCCACTCTGCAATTCTTTCAATTTCATTATTGAATTCTGTTTCATCATTAACATCTTTGCAAATCATCATTTCAAAATTTCAATGCAAGTTCTATTTTAAATTACTATTTCACTAAATATTTTTATTTTATGCATTTATTTTAATTTAGGTAATACTTCAATCTTTTAAGTTAGTAAACTTAACCTAGAAAGAAAACCGAAATTTCACAAAGCATCATGAAATGTAACTAAATGTCAAAAATGTTAAATTGCTGAAAATGTTAAATTTGTTATATATATATATATATATATATATATATATATATATATATATATATAACCGTTCACTTATATTTCGTAAATTTATGTCCATTCTGGTCATCTATACTAGCTGTCATCACCTCAGAACCTCAATAAAGATAAGAAAAACAGGACTCGTTAACAAATGCTCATATATTACTTTTTTATGCTACCAATAATGTTTATTTCAAATCTGATTAATTTAACTTTAAATTTGCTAATTTTACTCAAATAACATGTAACAAATGTTTTTTATTTTGGGAAGATTTTTAAAATTGATAATTGTTTGTTTACAAATTTCTTAAAACAGCCAAAAAGTTCTGATTTATATAATTTCTATTTGAAATAAACAAGAATATTTTACTTACTGGAAATAGTATATTTCATCATTTAGCTTTCAATTAAAGCTAAAATGAAATCTTCATGAATGCTTTTTTATTTTTAAAAATTCATTTTAAACTTTAGGTATTGAAAATTCAGTTTACACACACACACACACGTGTGTGTGTGTGTGTGTGTGTGTGTGTGTGTGTGTGTGTGTGTGTGTGTGTGTGTGTGTGTGTGTGTGTGTATATATACACATATATATAAAAAAATTTTTTTTTTTTTAATAAAAAATTCCAAGAGGATAGAATCCAGATAGAACTCAATGTCCAGAATAGAGTAAGGATATAATAAAAAGGCTTAAACACTAATATTTAGGTATGTTCATGAGATCGATAAAAAAAAAAAAAAACATACCATGAATAAAAAAAGGCCTTAAACTTGATTAAAATAATTTATCGTATAAATGTTAATGTTATTATCAAGAGGAATGATCAAAGTATTTTTTGAATTTTCTTTTTTTTTTTTTTTACAGTTTTTAATAATTTCTAGCACATCCAAAATTTGTTAAAAATCTCCAATTTTTTTGAATTGGAAAAACTGACAGAAAATCGATAATCTCCCGTTTTTTTAACTTGTTTACAAAAGTGAATGTTACCGTTTAAAATTTATTTAAAAAAAAAAAAAATCAATTATGATTTTTTTTTTTTTTTTAAATTAGAAATTATAAAGTTTATTTAATATATTTTGAAACAAAGATTGCTCATTTTCTGTGATGAAAACATGTTTTTTCAAATGGGAGAAAGCCTGTCTGAACTGCGGTGTTGATTGACAAATGACATGTGCCTGTTTTTCATCACGCACTGACATTACGTGCCGAAATTTATAGCACGGAAGGTCATAAGTGACAATTTATCGTTACGTTAACTTATTTACCTCGTTAGTTTTAAGTAGGCATAGCATAGCATAAAAAAAAAAAAAAAAAAAAAAACTTATAATAATTTCCATCATTCCTGAATAGTTTCTGAAAGTTTCATTAAAATCTGACAATTATTTCTATTTTTGCAAGATTTTCAAAATTAATGTGTGCTATAAGAAAAAAAAAAAAAAAAAAAAAAAAAATGTACAAAAAATTCGGTATGTTATTTTTAATGGAACTCCGGTGATGACGAGAAACAAGGTTTTTCAATCGAAAGTTAGAATGTTGTAATAAAGAAAGAAAAATTTCAAAAAATAATTAAAATTTACTTTGTTCTTTACTCTTAATAGTAACAAACATTTTGGCGATAAAATTTCGTTTTCGCCAAGTTTGACATATTTTTCATCAGACTATGCGCTTTTGTAGCGATCTCATGGAGATCGCCCAATATATATATATATATATATATATATATATATATAGAGATAGATAAGGTTGGTGCAAAAATAATGACATAATAATGTTGTTTTTTGACGTTAAAAAATACGTCATTTTTGCCCCAACCTTATATTTATTCTGTTTACATGTGTGTGTATATATATATATATATATATATATATATATATATATATATATATATATATATATATATAGATAAAAAAATTAAAGAAATGAAAATATTGATTCCAATCAATATAATTCCGGTTTGAAACACTTAGTATTTTGTGCTTAATGGAAATAAGTAAATTTAATACTTATGTATTGCGATTTTAGTGGAGGTACCTAAAAAATACGTACCACCATTAGGTCACGTTAAAAAAAAAAAAAAAAAAAAAAAAAAAAAAAAATCGGCATATCACGATAAGACTCATAAATCAACGAAAACAGTTTTGTTTAAATATGTTATTAATTGAAAGCTAAAGCATTAAATTTATCATTTACAGTAAGTAACATATTTCAGATAGAAATTATATAGATTGGAATGTCAAATATATGCTCGATTTTTGTTTAATTTTCTTAAAAGCGGCCATTTTCTTAAATTTTAAGAAATTTGTAAACAAACATTGTAAACAAACAAAATTTTGAATTTAAACTTCTTCCTAAAATAAAATTATATATTTTTGACACGTCATTGAGTAAAATTAGAAAATTTAAAGTTAAATTAATCTGATATGAAACAAACAGTACTTACTTATAGCTTAAAAAAATTTGTATCCAAAAATTTCTTAACGATGTGCCTGAATTTTTTTGCATGTCTTTCATCACGATTGCAATTGACAAGGCGATGACAGACAGCTATGGATGATTAACATTTTTATTCAGCAATTATGTACTATTTATTTTTTTATTTTATACTTTCATCATTACATAATTCTTTAGACTTTTTTTAAATCATTACATGATTCTTTAGACTTTTTTTAAATCATTACATGATTATTTTGAATTTTTTTAAATCATTACATGATTATTTTGAATTTTTTTAAATCATTACATGATTATTTTGAATTTTTTTAAATCATTACATGATTATTTTGAATTTTTTTAAATCATTACATGATTATTTTGAATTTTTTTAAATCATTACATAATTATTTTGAATTTTTTAAATCATTACATAATTATTTTGACTTTTTTTAAATCATTACATAATTATTTTGACTTTTTTTTAAATCATTACATAATTATTTTGACTTTTTTTTAAATCATTACATAATTATTTTGACTTTTTTTTAAATCATTACATAATTATTTTGACTTTTTTAAAATCATTACATAATTATTTTGACCTTTTTAAATCATTACATAATTCTAGGTACCTCTACTTTTTCGGCATAAATTTTCGCTACCTAAGTTTAAAATGCATTTTTTAAAATGAAAAAACATGCTTGAAGATTTCATTTTAGCTTTAATTGAAAGTTGAATCATTAAATTTATTATTTCCATTAAGTAAATAATTCTGGTGTATTTCAGATAGAAACTATATACATTGGAATGTCAAAATTTAATTTCAAATTTTTAAATTTTCTTAATTTTAAGAAATTTGTAAACAAACACAAATTTATCGATTTTAAAAATATTTTAAAAAATTTCTGACACGTTATTTTAGTAAAATTAGAAAATTTAATGTTAAATTAATCTGATTTAAAAAAAAAAAAAAAAAAAAAATAAAAAAAATCAACGAATTATTAACGATTAGTACCGTAATTTTGATCCAATATTTGATCTGTGTTGATTGACGACAGCTACTACGGATGACCATAAATGAAAAAAATCTGAGTGAACGCTTTTATTTTTAGTTTTACTGTTATATTTATTTATTAGAATAAAGGGACAAAACTCTTTGTAATAATGGCAATTTCAGTCTACCGTACATGGAAATAAGGAACGTATTAAGTAGAAAAATACAACATAAAAAATTGAGAAAAATTGGAATCACTAAATTTATTAAACTTTGCAATTTTGAACTCGTAAATTTTGTTTCTACTTAATTACTAATTATCACAAGGAAATACAGAGTTTTGCACGATTTTAAACTATTATAAAATATTATAATTAAAATGTAAAACAAATAAAAATTCTTGTAAAATTTAATTATTCATCAGAAAAAAATTTATTTCTTCAGGCAATAATGACCTTAATATTACTTATTTACAAAAGCAATTAAAAGCTTTTCTAATTAAGTAATATCATAGTTTTATTGGATTCATTATTTTTCAATTCAGAGCAGATTTTCAGTTATTTGGAACAAATTTGGAAAAAAAAAAAAAAAAAAAAAAAAAAAAAAAAAAAAAAAAAAAAAAGGGGTGATTTACCATCTCTAATGACTTTAAACAAAAAAAAAGAAAAATTTTTTCAGGATATAAAAAGGTTTTGAACGAAATTTCAGGACAATAAGTGGGGTGTAACATATTAAAAAAAAAAAAAAAAAAAAAAAAATTTTTTTACCAAAATTTTCTAAAAAGAAATATTTCAAAAATAATTTCATTCATTTGTGAATAAGTCCTGAAAATTTCATTAAAATCGGACAATTACTTTAATTTTTACAAGAATTTCCAAATCAATGTGTTTTCAACGGGAAAAAAGCGCAAAAAAAAAAAAAAAAAAAAAAAAAAAAACAGAACACAAAACAAAAAAAAAAAAACGTTATTTTAACAGCACCGCGATGACGTAAAAAAGAAGACTTCAACTAAAATTTCGAGCGTCTTAGAAAATATTAAAAAATTTCAAAAAATAATTAAAAAATACTTTGGTCTTTCAACTTAATAACATAAGCATTTTGACAATAAAACTTTATTTTCATTAAGTTTGTGGCATTTTTTTTTTTTTATTACGCTATGCAGTTTTCCAGCGAAAAAGTGGAATTAATTAGATAATCCTTTAAACTTTTTTATTAATTAGATAATCCTTTAAACTTTTTTATTAATTAGATAATCCTTTAAACTTTTTTATTAATTAGATAATCCTTTAAACTTTTTTTATTAATTAGATAATCCTTTAAACTTTTTTTATTAATTAGATAATCCTTTAAACTTTTTTTATTAATTAGATAATCCTTTAAACTTTTTTTATTAATTAGATAATCCTTTAAACTTTTTTATTAATTAGATAATCCTTTAAACTTTTTTATTAATTAGATAATCCTTTAAACTTTTTTATTAATTAGATAATCCTTTAAACTTTTTTATTAATTAGATAATCCTTTAAACTTTTTTATTAATTAGATAATCCTTTAAACTTTTTTATTAATTAGATAATCCTTTAAACTTTTTTATTAATTAGATAATCCTTTAAACTTTTTTATTAATTAGATAATCCTTTAAACTTTTTTATTAATTAGATAATCCTTTAAACTTTTTTATTAATTAGATAATCCTTTAAACTTTTTTATTAATTAGATAATCCTTTAAACTTTTTTATTAATTAGATAATCCTTTAAACTTTTTTATTAATTAGATAATCCTTTAAACTTTTTTATTAATTAGATAATCCTTTAAACTTTTTTATTAATTAGATAATCCTTTAAACTTTTTTATTAATTAGATAATCCTTTAAACTTTTTTATTAATTAGATAATCCTT
Organism: Acanthosepion lycidas; assembly: GCA_963932145.1. Lineage (NCBI taxonomy): Eukaryota > Metazoa > Mollusca > Cephalopoda > Sepiida > Sepiidae > Acanthosepion > Acanthosepion lycidas. Next base: position 5,020,784 of record OZ010596.1, read on the forward strand.
TAAACTTTTTTATTAATTAGATAATCCTTTAAACTTTTTTATTAATTAGATAATCCTTTAAACTTTTTTATTAATTAGATAATTCTTGGACAGAGAAGAGAAATAACCAGAAGACACAAATCATGTGACCTTTTTAAGGATTATGTCGCGTGTACATTTCCATACATAGAAATTATGAACGTTTTTTCAATAAAAATCTTTTTAAAATATTTATGTGCTTTTCAAAGTTCGATTCGTAAATTTACATTTTCATTAACGTTATCATTGCATTTCGTGCGTGAAAGAAAAAGAATTTTAAACGATTTTTGAAGTATTAAGTTAATGAAAAAAATTTTAAAAATGGGGAAAAAATTTGTAAAAAATACATTCATCGAAATTTTTTTTTATTTCTTCACAAAATAATGTCCTCAGTATAACGTATCTACAAAAATAGGTGGAAGCTTTTCTAATTAATTAATTAGATACTTTTTTACATTTTTTTTTACAATTCAAAGCAGATTTTCTATGAAACCATGTAATGTTTTTTTTTTTACAAAAACAAACTGGTGATTTACTTTCTACAAAGTGCCCTGTTTATAACTAATAAAAAAAATCCCGCGCGTGAAGATTTAATTTCTCGAAATTTCATGAAAATATGTAAGTGGGTGGAAACATGTTAAAAAAAAAAAAATCTCTTTAACAAGATTTTCTGAAAACTTCAAAATTAATTTCATTCAATTCTGAATAAGTCCTGAAAGTTTCATTAAAATCCAACAATTATTTGATTTTTGCAAGCATTTCCTAAATTAACGTGTTTTCCCCGGGAAAAGCGCAAAATAAAACAAATCTTTTTGTCTTTTCGCGCTGTCGTAAAAAAAAAAAAAAATTTTAACCAAAATTTTCTACGTGTTAGAAGGGAGTAAAAAATTTCAAAAAATATTTAAGTACTTTGGTCTTTCCTCTTCATAAACATAATTTACAAAACAATGTTTTCGTTGATTTATGAGTCTTTTTTAATCGTGATATACCGCTTTTTTACGTGACCTAATGGAGGTACCTACTAAAAAAGGTTCAAGAAATTTTTTTTAGAATGTTGAAAAAAAAAAAATAAAAAAAATAAATTTGTTTTTATTTGGAGGTACCTAGAAATGTATCTATATTTATTGTTCTTCATTATTATTATGCCAATGTTTTCTTTCACAAGTGCCTCCGAAAAAGGGCCCACCAATAATAATACCTGACGTACACATCAATTACGTAATAAGCAACTTGACATGTTTAAATAAAATAAAATCGGGGATCGTTTTTGACAGTAGCCCTGTTATTATTATTATTATTCCTCCAGCAAGAAAAAGAAAAATTTTCCGACAGGTTGGAAGAATTTCTAATAAATGCCAATCTACATAAAAAAAAAAAAAAAAAAGAAAAAAAAAAAGAAAAAAAGAAGCGAAAAATGTCTTGCCGAGATTCAATGACAATAATTTGTTGTGGGTGAAAATCTGTCTTTAGAAGATGATTTCCCTTTCATTATTGAGTGATTAAACTGGTGGAAGGAACGATCGGCCGGTGGAGTTACCGAAGAGTCGTTTAATATTTCACTTGCAACTCCTTAAGAAAAAAAAAAAATTTTTTATCTTTCTAACCCTATCGGTTGTAAGAAAAAAGAAAAAAAGTCTCATAAAAAAAAAAAAGCAGGGGAGGGGGGGCTCGGTCTCAAACCCCGCAAAACAGTTTAATAAATGTTTTTGTTTTTTAGTTTATTTATTTCAGCTGACAATATTTCAGATCTGAAAGAGAAATTTCAGATTAGCTGAAGGAAATCAAATGATACTTACTTTCCACTTCGTAGTTGCTTTATATGATGGAAGACATTTATTGTATCCCGAATCCTTCGAGGACATTCCTCAATTTTCGATGCCAGGTTCATACAAGCCATTGCTACTACCTGTAACAACATAGCAATCATACCTGATTCATGGTTCAATTCCACACACTTCCTACGACTACTGTTCATTGTGAAGTACATTTTAAATTCTTAATACCAGTCTAATACAAAGACTTCAAAGATTGTTCTATGAAGAGAATTTAGAATCTAATCAATAACAGAACAACTCGCCCAATTAAACAGGTTTAAAATAAAAAGATTCCAAATACATTAGAAGGTGATTTTTTAATGAAATCAAAGAAATGATACTAAAAAAAAGTAACTTTAAAAGTTTAGATTTGTTTCATTCATTAAATTATTAATTATAGAAAGTGGAAATAGAAACAAAAAGAACTCGATTCGGTAAAATAAAAATGTCTTGATAAAAATGGAAAGAAAATAAGCAACCAATCCCATAAAGAAGCCATATTGAATGACACAGCAATTTATTTAACTCTTCTTGACTCACTTTTCTACACTTAAGCTTATTTTCTTCTTCTTAATCACATATCTCCAGAAATATGAAATATTTAAAATTTGACTAATTTTGTCTTTTAGTCTTAGCTTTGATTCAAAAGAAAATTATGAATTAAAGAGAAATTACAGACGTAAAAAAATGGATGACTTATCTTCCGACTTTGCCAGATTTTAGGATTAATAATCTAGAATAGATCATCCACTTAAAAAATGGGATATAATCAGATGCATAAATTATAATTATCAAATATTTTAAAATCACCCGAGAATGCTTTTTTTTTTACTTTTTAATTGGAGCTTTAACGTAATTTTAGGATGTTTTTGGCTGCGATCTTAAAAATAAAAATATGGAAGAAATGTTCAAATAAGATTTTTGTTGATATTTCTAAAGAAAAAAAAAAAAAAAAAAAAGCCAGAGTTGGCTCCAGATTAGATGCGATCACATTTAAATCGCTTCTAATTCAACATGTACAGAATTACTGACCGTAATCTAAATGCCCCCCACGGCCAAAAAAATTTCTAAAATAGGGAAAGTTTTACCGAGTATACAGTCTTGTTTAACAAAAATATTGGATCAATTAAAGTTGCGGACAAAAAAATGTTCACGGTAAGTATTAACGGAAAAATTAACAAGAATGGGGGCGAAAGAAATTTGAATCTAAATAATTAGATTACAAAAAATAAATAACGGACCAACGAAAAAAATATACGTTATCAAGTGTAAACAAAATCTAATTACAGATCAGTGATGATTGAAAATAACGAAAAATGTTAAATAAATGAAAACTAGAATTGAAAACCAAGAGAATAATTCAAAATGGCTTCCAATAGAAATATTCGTCTCTAAACTATAAAAAAAAAAAAAAATTTGAAATCTTTGGAAAAGACATTTTTACCGTTTATGTTAGATTGAATAGCATGGCCTCTCAAAACACTATTTAGCCATTAAAATCTAAGGACATACTTCACACAAACATTTTTAGAAGATACAGTAATGTAAAAAACTAAATAGAAAGACGAAAAAAGTCAGAAATTACTCAACTAACCTCCATGTTGTGTTTAACAAACGATTTCGAGTAGTAAAATCTTTGGAACAGCATTTGACCTGTCGCCATCGCAACCTATTTCAAAATACAAAAAACCAAGTAAAACATGAGATTTTGAGAAATGTAAAAGATAGGATTAATTAAATAAGAGGAGATAAAGAAAATCGAAACGCAAATCTTGAGAATACATTCTCCAATTTGACAGCTAAAATACAAAATGGCGTCAACATACCTGAGGTAGTTTCAGAAGAATCCCAGCAGTTTGGATCATTTCACATCCAATAATGCGGAGATCGACCTCTACTTCATAAGCCAAACCATCTTGCATCGATGGCGTAGGCGATAGCCGATCTTCAGGTAACAGAATATTTTCCAAAGTAATAACCACTTTGCTAAAAGTACGATTTGACGCAGGAGATTGTTTAACGTCCGACATTTTGTTCAAGACTAAACTTCCACCGGCTGTTCATGTGGGTAACTACTACAACTTATTATCAATACGCAGTAGACCCTCAATCGGCAACAAGTTAGAGCATTAATCCCATAGAAATATAAAGTATAAGCTTACAAAGTTTAAAATATTCACTTAATTAGAATGTTATTCTATCTTCGATCAATTTTTACTTAAAGATATTTCATAATAGTCTTAAAGTGTGCACTATTTTTTTCCTGTGCATTGACTAACTGTTGAATCGATGTGAGTTGTTTGTAACAAAACAGACCGGAAGTTCAACTGGGGTTTTGGGAAAACATGTCAGGGAGTTGTTGGGTGTTTAATAAAAGCTTTTATTGCAAAAGTGACACGTTGCAGAAAACACAAAAATATGCTGAGTAAACTTTTCTCTGGACATTAATATCAGCTGTTGCAACATTTCTATATTCCTGTCCGTTAAAAGGCTCTCTACGTAGATATTTATTTAAACAGTACAAAAAAAATCTGTTAGATTAAAAAAAAAAAAATCGTTGACAATGATGGAGACAAGATGGTTGAAAAAATCAGAGCTACGAAAACCAAATGAAAACAATAGTAAAAATAATAAGAACACTGGCATAATTCGTTATTGTTTGAGCAATGTGAACATGATTGATTCTCTGTGTTATGGTTTAGTGGTTGTATTGATGTTTAGCTGTTTTGAGGCTGCCATGGCAAAATCCTTGGACATTCCAATGGTCGATTCGGTGGACAGGTTGGCGCCTCCTGACCATTTGGACGGCATCAAAATGGAACAGGACGGACATTTGAATAAGAAGTTTCATAAAGAAGTCTTTCTTGGTGATTTAGAAGATTTTGAAGACATATCCTACGAGGAACGAAAATCGAAACTCGATGAAGTTTTCAATAAGTACGTTGTTGATTGTTTAATCACTGTTTACTGTTTTAGTTTCACTCTAGTCTAAATCATTCACACTTTCAGTTTGACTTTGATCGCATAATTTTTCATCTCTTCATCGACCCTTACTCACTTGAATAAATTCATTAAATATAAATATTTTTAAAAATATAGCTTTAAGTTTAAATCCAATACAAATAAATATCGTTAATTAAGAATGTAAATAATACAATATGTCATAAAAATAAAAATTGCCTTTTCCACCTTGAGTGTTGCTATAAAGTTTTTTAAAATGACATTCTGCTTCTAATTTGTTTTTCTCTTTAAAATTCAAATAGAAAAATCAATTAGTTACTAAATTTAATTAACTTTTACTAAAGGCTTTACTTTTTATTAAATTACTAGTTTGAGCTATTATTTTTTTCTTTTAAACGATCAGTTTTTTGTTTTTTTTCTTTCATGTTTCTAACAACATTTTTGCTTCAGAACATGTCATCTGTCAACAAAAATGATTGTCGGTGGTCTTTAATTTGATTTTTTTTTTTTTCAAATTTCTTTATTTACAAAACAAAAACACTGAAATTTTTTACTCGTAATATAAACATTTATAAAAGCTTTTTCTTTTTAAAAATTTATTTTTCATTTGAAGTTATCCACCGCTAAACACTATTTTCTAGCTTCTATTTATTTTTTATTGCAAATATTAGTAGTAAACTTTAAAAAAAAATAACAAGATTTCCTGACTGAAAATGGAAAAATTCAATTTTTACTATCGATGATTTTTTAAAACACTTTTCTTGTCATACACAAACAAAATGTGTGTAATAAATAATAATTAATTAATATAAATTGTGAGAAGACTTTTCTTGGAATTTTAACTTCTATACATTTTATTTTTAATGTTATGGTATGAAAAAGGTACAATTTGGGTAAATTGGGTGTTTAATATGTAATCGAAATATTTTATTATTGACCATAAAGTAAATAAATAACACAACAAAAAGTTAAGGTATTTTCTATCAAAAGTCCAAAAAAAGTGTCCGACTTTGAAGAACGGTGGGGCAGAAAGAGACTTTGTTGAATGATGAAATTTATCCGCTTTAAAAGAAAATTAAAAAACAAAACAGCTGTAACAATCTTTAACTTTAGGTTATAAAGAAAAAGCTTGATTTCCTAAAAAAAGACAACCTTTAAACAAGTTTCTTTTTTCTTGTGATAATTTTTTAAGAAAATAATAAACATTAAACTAAAAAAAGCATTTAAATAATTATTATAACTTAGTTCATTGTCAAGTTTTTTGAATTATCGTATAGTATACTTGTATTTTGATTGGTCATTCAAGCTTATGTAACAGCGTTTCTCCTTAACGAGGGGTGTCTGATTGATTTGAAACTTTTTTAAAACCCTTTATTCTACATTCAACACCATCACTTGATAAGATACCAGAAGTGTTGAAAGAAAATGGCTATTTTTGTAGTGATTTTATAACATATTTGTTATAATTTTCAAATAAATAATTGTATTTGCTCTACTGTGTATTGAGCACTCTTTTAACTTAAAAGTTTTAAGAATAGTATTTGTTGGTTATTGGAATTTATTCTGTCATACACCAATCCTATACTTGTGTGTGTATGTATATTAGTTTTATTCTATTCATGGGATGAAGTGCTCAATATTAGAGATAGAGCATATGTAAATATAAAAGTGAACATTGAAGTCAACACTTAGAGGTGACAGACTGCTTCTTGCTAAAAACGCAATCATCAGGCGACCTGAGTATTGAATTTATATTGTGAAACAGTCTGTCACCTGAGTGTTTACACTTCAATGTTCACTTATATATATTTTGATTGCTGATTTTAGCCATATTTATAACTCTCTTTATTGAAAAAATCTTTAAAAATAAAATACTTTATTGAAACTCTATTTGAGGAAGATTACCTTATTTAAAATTTAATTAATCTGATTTAAAACAAATATTACTTTTAGCTTAAAATACTTTTTTTAATACTGAGGTGTGTCTTTTATGATGAGTTGACAACCTGATGTTTAAAAAAATTAACTAATTTTTTCTACTGGTGAACATATCCATAAAATTACATGATATAACATGTGCACCTTTTTTATATAATTTAAAAAAAATTAGGAAAAATATTCTCCATAAGCTAATATTTTATTGAATTTTAAGTACTTACTATAGAAGTTATATCTTATTTTCTGATAATGTCATGTATGGACACCATATTTACAAAATTAATATTAGCATGTTTATACACACAAAAAAAAATCCAAAATTATTTTTAAAATACCGGAGGGGGGGTCACTGATGATTAGAAAATATAGTTTTTACTTAATGACAATATCACTTAACCAGTACAAATTAAAATAGAATTTGACAAGATTTAAATTTTATAAATTATTCTAATAAAAATTTAAAAAAATGAAAATAATTCTGGTAAAAATTCATTATTCATCAAAAAAAATCTTTTTCTTAAGACAATAATATCCATAATATCTTGTTCATAAAAGCAATTAAAAGCTTTTCTAATTAATGTCTTGGTTTTGCATTTTTTATTTTACAATTCATAGCAGATATTCTGTAACTGGAGGCTCTGTTTCACAAAAAAAAAAAAAGTAAATGATTTAAAATCTCTAAGGATATATACATGTAACTAAATAACTATAAAAATGAATTTCTCAATTTCATAAATAAGTTGGAAGTAACATGTATTTTTAAAAAAGAAAAAAAATTCTAAAATAAATCGTGAAAGTTTCATTAAAATCTGACAATTATTTGATTTTTTTTTTACAAGATTTTGAAAGGTCTAAAAAGAATTAAAAAATATAATTTAACGACTAAAAATATTTTGGTCTTTTCTCTTAATAACAGATTTTGATAAAGCCTTTTTAATTTTTCCATCATATCTTTGGACACACACACACACACACACATATATAATATATATATATATATATATATATATATATATATATATATATAACAAAAAACAGCATTTAATTGTATCTATTAAAAATAACATAAACAGAAAATATATTAAATAATTATTGGATTTAATCCATTTCATAATATATTGTCAATGTTTGTTAAGTTACATTTCATGAGCTGATATGATCATTCAGGAAAGATTGTTAAAGATTTGTTGTTTATAAACAGTAATTCAGACTTTCCTAATCAGACACTTCTTCGTGGCTAAATGGTTAACAGCACATCAAATCAAATGATGGTTCTCTTTGGGGTTACAGATTCAATTCCTGTTGGAGAAACACATTTTCTATGAAATTACTTGAACATTCAGGATGGTAAATTTAATTAATACTATTTAAAAAAAAAAAATAAACAAAAAAAAATGAACATTTACTTAAATAAATTGTATCTATTAGAAATAACGTATAAACAGAAATAAATAAATATATATATATATATATATATATATATATATATATATATATATATATATATATATATATTTGGTTGGATTGATGTGAGTTTGTGAGCCTGAGTTTCACGCTTTTGTGATAAATAATTATATATATATATATATATATATATTTTATCTCTAGGTAAAATGAAAATAAATGGAGTATAATCCCACTGCACGTTCATTAATTTAAAAGAGGGCTCAATACAGAATAGAGCTAAATATTATTTACTTTAGGATATTTAAACAAAAACATGTTAAAAATCACTACACGATTGTAATCATATTAGTTTAACACTGCTCGAGGAGACATGGCGTAGTGACATTTTTGTTTTGTTATTCTAAAGTAAATTTTAATTTTCTTTTTTTAATAGCAGATTCATTTGCCCTGAACTCTAAACAAGGGTTCATGAAGTCATTAGGGTTTCTATCTAAATTTAGCTTCTAGAATGTACCAAATGATTCACTCAACTTTTTTAAAACTTATAATCTGGTCTTTTAACATTATGTTCATTCTTACTGATTTTCAATGTTGTATATTATCAACATTTTCTCATGACTAACAATGAATATAGCAGCCATTTATTGCTATCACCTAAACAAGTAATTATGAACCATTTGTATTTTTTCTTTATATAGTCACTTGTTTCTATCTTGTATGACAAGTTGTCATAATGACTACCAATAAAATAAAAAATGAAGGAAATTAATCAAAATACACACTTGGTTTGTCAATTTTCACACACATACACACACAGAGATTCGGAAGAAAAGGTTAGTGGTGATAGAGCAGAACCCCGAATAATCCAAACAGCTTTGATAGATTGGTTAAGGCAAGTATTCATAAAAGATGAATTTCCAAAATATAGAATCTAAATTCCAATTTCACCTCTTCCAGTTATAAGCAGTCTAACAGTTAAAAAATTGATTGGCTGGTAAAAAAAATATTTGTGAACCTAACATTGTTTGGACAATTGAATCTTTTTTTTTATATATACTTCCTGTTGTTGACATGCCATTTTAGCCAATCTATTCTTCAGCCTTTATTAAAATGTATTCCATGAGAAAGAAAAAAGGAGAAATCTGTTTCTTCCAGAAAAGGAAAAAATAAAAATAGTTATTGTTAAGCCAACTAGACCAAGAATAAATAATCTGGAATGCTAACATTGAGTGTGCAAAAAAAAAAAAAAAAAAAAAAGTGTAAGTGCCTGAACAGTGCTGATTCTTCTTTGTTGGATTCATTCAATTTGTTAGATTCTCTCAGTTTCTGGTTTCCTAAATCATTTGAGAATTGAATTATTGAGGAATTTAACAAAAAAAACACGAAAAACTGTTACTTATTTTAAACATCCCAGAATTCACTGTATGTCATTTAGAAGACTTTCCTTCCAAAATCATTTGTTTTTCTTGTCTAATATTCAGTTTACTTTATTTGTAGCCATCAAAATGTATAATGTCATTAGAATGCTATAAAAAAAAAATGAAGAGACTTTTCTGATGTAATCTACTTTGAGAAACAACTTAGAATTAGTCTCCTTGATAGGATCAAATCAGGAAAGGTGCTTATTGAGTCAAATGCTGTCATCAGGAATAGAAGTTCAGAGGTAAAGATCACTTTAAGGATGTAGAAGTTTAGAAATTTTCCTATTCTAACCTGTCATTTGAAATTTTATTTACGACTGTGGATAAGTAAATCAAGTAAATTAATTAGATACAATTTTAACACAGCAAATTGTTAGTTCCAATCCTTATGAGAATATGAATATTTATCTGTCTATATTTCTGAGATGAGGTATTACGTACACTATTTACATTATTCAGGCTATTGTCCTCATCTTTGTTGCCATATTTATTACGTTTCGACCGTTATACACTCATGCCTTCTTCAGGTGGTTGGAATGTCCAACTGAACCCTTTATTTCGCTCACTGGAGTAGACTGTTCTAGTTCCACATGCCATGTTTTTAATGAATGTCAGTTATCAGTTGTCTCCTGTTAATTTCCCTCTCCAAGTTCTCAAGGACACATGGCACAGTGGATAAAGGCATTGGTTAGATCCAGTGACAGGACCCATACAGTGTGAGTTCAATACCCAGTTAAGGCAGTGGAGAACTTGGAGAGGGGTATTAACAGGAGATAACTGATAACTGACATTCATTAAAAACATGGCACTTGGAACTAGAACAGTCTACCCCAGTGAGCGAAATAAAGGGTTCAGTTTGACATTCCAACCACCTGAAGAAGGCTGGAGTGTACAACGGCCGAAACGTTGATAGATATGGCGACAAAGATGAATGTAAATGAATGTTTGTTGTATGTTTAAAAATACAAATGTGGCACAAGGCCAAAATGAAGGGTGGGAAAGTCTGGTCTAAATTTAAGTTAACTGATCCAAACATTTATGCAGGATACATACATTTATACAGAATACACATCTATACCGCAATCATCAAAAAAAACTCTCTCCATGAGATCCCAAACTAATTCCCTATAGGATCCTTTTGGGAATGACTGCAAAAACGTCCCCCTCTACAAATTTATAGAGAAATCATACAGATGCATCCTGGGATTTCTTCCTAGCAAATAAAATAGACCACTTCTCATCTGCCATATTTTTATCTTTTTGTTCTTACTTGTCTTGAAGTCAGAACACGACAATCACTTGTCTGTATACCTTTTGCATGTTAGCACCATTCTTTGTGAACTTTTCCCTTACTACTGTTGCTTTACCTTGTTTTGTCATGCATATATATATATATATATATATATATATATATATATATTGTCTGTTATATTTTATATATATATATATATATAATATATATATATATATATATATATATATATATATATATATATATATATAGGAAACTGTCAGTTCTCTTTATTGGGCACTTTTGCCCTTTAACCATGACCAATGCTCTACACAAATCAAGCAACATGAGATCAAAATTTTCACTTTCTTCTTTATTAGAATTATTATAGTATCTATTCTTTTGCTTTGTTTTTTCCTTCTCTCAAGTGAACTAGCTACTCATTTACAACATGTGATCAGTAGGAATTTACTAAGCTTAGCTTACAATACAATAATGAGAGTAGGCAGAGTATTGTCAAGTTTTCAGATGGAGATCATTTGTCTGCCTTGAAAATCAGCATTCATAATGTATGTGTGTGTCATTATTAGGGATTGTGTGTGTTATGGCGATGAGTTTAAAGGCAGGCAAAAATTGCCTTGGTGGACCGCTTAAAAATGGGGTCACCACAGCAAATTTTTTTAGAATTTGTAAAAAAAATTTATGTATTTTATTTGTAAAAGTAATATTAATGTAAAATCTTTAAAAAACAAAAATTGATAAAAATAAACAGAAAAGAAAGCTTTATAATCAAATATTTTTATTGACAAATTATGACTAGAATGATACATTGCAGTGGAACATTTTCAAAAAAGAAATCAAATACAGTGTAACCCGGATATAAGAGTTGTCGGGACCGGAGAAGAATTCTCTTATATCCGTGTTTTTGGTCTATTTTGTTTACATTAACACAGGCTCTAATTTGGGACCAGATAAAATCTCTCTTATATCCGGGTTACACTGTGTACTACAACATTATTAGCTTAATATAACTTGGGGAAAGAACAAGATTGTTGTTACTGTATAAAAAATAAAGCATTTTCAGTATAAAATCAAAATAACTATTGAAACAAAAAAAATATGTAGTAAATAAAAAAAAAAAAATGATCCTTTACTTTTCAACATGAATATTAATTAGTAATTTCTTATAGATAAAAATATTTTTACGAATAAATTCTTATTGCCTAGCATTGAGAACTTCCACTACTCGGGCAATTTGTCAGAATCGAAAAACAGTAATTTTCTATTTTAAATGGGAGTGCTGTTTTCAATATAAATACGTCAAACTGAAAACTGACTTTTTTTTTTTTTTTTTTTTTTTTTTTTTGAGGGGATCCCGTTTATTTAAGTAATGAAATGTGCTCTATTACTATGTAATGTGTGTGTATACAGATGATGTTCATTTCATTTCCGGTAGACATAAATGTTGCAAGATTGAGATAAACTCGTAGGCATTTGTTGAAATGACTTTCATCTACCTCTTTTCTTTGAAAATATATCTGCATAGGGCACTAGTCAAATTTTTTTTTCTGTGAAAGTCCCCACGACCACCTTAAGAAAAACGTAACATTTTCCGTTCTTAATTTCTAAAAAAACAAACACTAAAATTAATTTTATTGAACTTTTCTGTATTAAATTATTATGGCATTTAAAACATTTTTCTCCCTGGAGCCTAACGAGATGCAAGTTTTATAAGAAAAAAGTTAAAAACGATTATTTTTATCCCATATTTATCTGGCATGATTATGCTATAACTTTCTCCACTTTTAACATGATTTGTTTTAATATCTTTAAAATAAAACTAGTAAAATCTCATCTTCCAGTAATCTAATAAATAACTGAAAAAATTGACCCCATGCAAAAAAAAATTCAAGTTGGATATCGGCGTTTTTTAACTTTCAACTTCCTAATGTTTTTTAAAATTTATTGAAAAGTTTTCAAAAATTTATTGTAAAGTTTTCTAAAATTGATTATCTCTAAGTATATGTGGCTGAGTTATCGAAATTTGTTCCTGTCATACCAGCATCATCCCTTCAAGTCACTCCTCAGTGTTGGCAAAGGCTGGCTTTTTATGGTGTCTAACAAAGTCGCTACACAGATTTCCATTCACACGAGACATCACCCAGTCCATGCAGATTAAGTCTCCTACGCATAACACAGGCAATCTTATGTCACTTATGCCAGGGGTGACAGTGCCCACTACAATCCTCACTCCATTCACACTATCAGACAGATAGCAGCTGGGGGCGGCCTTTTACATCTGCTGCTTCTTCAAAGAAGTGGTTTGGCAGGCTCACTTGCTTCTGCTGACCTTCAGTATCGTTAGTGTTGCTCGATTGGTTAGTCAACATCAGTTGAATGGTCATCTTTATCCTTCATTACAGATATGTACATCTCATTGTTGCTTGACATGGTGGTTTCATCTTCCACAGAATTCCTCACTATATGAGGAAAAGGGCAGAGGTTTCTCACATGGTGTGGCATTCCATTCACATAATCTGCTTGGAGACTCACAAATGTGGTCACTGTCCCCCACTTACTCATTCCTTTGCCCAGTGAACTCCTTACTAGTATGACATCCCTCTTCTTGTACATATCCTACTCGGGCTTCAGCAGAAGGATCTTGCCAACACCTTTCACTCGGACTGGTACAAGGCATTAGCCAGAGCAGTTACATACTGGTACAAGGCATTAGCCAGAGCAGGTTGCATACTGGTACAGGGCATTAACCAGAGCAGGTTATATACTGGTACAGGGCATTAGCCAGGGCAGGTTACATACTGGTACAAGGCATTAGCCAGAGCAGTTACATCAGATGCCATCCTTTGGCATAGCGTTGTACCAGTAAAGCACTTTCTGGACAGAGCATTGCTTTTTCTGACAGCAATCCACTTTATGGATCTGTGTGATTATTTAACAATGCTGTTTCTAGATGCTGCATATGTACATCGGAAATGCAGGCACACACCCTATGTCTCGGCAAATGTTCTAAAACTCCTGCTGTTAAATGCTTTATCATTATCTGTCAAGATCTCTTTGGGTGGGCCCCTCTCAAAAAAGATAGTTGATACACTGGACCACAGTAGCCAAATCTTGTAGAAGTTGCCAAATGGCAAACTGGTTAGGCCCACAATCTATCAGGGTCAGGTAGTGAGCACCCCTATAATGGGTGATATCCCTCACTAGTCTATGTTATATAACTGCTGTCTGCAGTTTCCCTTTTTGCCATTGGATCAATTGATAGTTTTCCAGGCAGGATTTAACAGTGGATCTCACAGCCTATTTCGTCGTAGACAGTGATTTTCCTGACAAAGTAAATTGTTCACTTTACACTGAGGTGTCCACTGTATCAGTGTATTTGCCTTATCTGACTCAGTTCCATACTGCTGCCAGTTGCAGCACATACCTGCTTATTCTTCATTGCTTCCAGTTACCTCTGTGAGACTCAAGTGCTTCTGTCTGCTTCGTTCCAATTCGATTTGACAAATGTAATGTCCATTATTTAATGCATACTCTTACTAACTCCAAGTCTGTCTTTTAATGATCCTTATAAAAACTTTATTCCAGAACTCGGCTGTTTTTTGGTTTCTTTTTCTTCGATAATTCATATACATTGTTTCTAACCCTGAAGTCCTGATTAGCAAGCTTGTCTCACAAGCCCAGTGACTACTTAAATGAGTTTAATCTTCAGTAGGTGCCCACATCTATGACTTTTGTGCCTGATCAAACTAAGCTTAATAAACACCTACTGTATATACGTCATATACCATGAATTGGTTAATGTATATATCTTCTTTCTCACCAATTAATAGCAAATGGGTATAAATTACAACAGAACCATTTATCACTAACTTTGTATAAGTAGGTGGGAAGAAAGGTGAGCAAAATAGGCCATTACAATAATTATTCTGTTGGTTACTAGCAGTACTATTATCCCTTTATTAAAAGTACTTGAATGTCAGATAATTTCAGGTAACTATAAATCCTACCAATCAATGATTCATTCAAAATGTCTTCCCCATTATTTCTGTTCCTCAAACTAACAATCAATCTTTTAGAATTAGTTGTATTAAATGCTATGCTTGATGAGACAGTGTAGTGTGCATTGATCTTTAGTGTCTTCCATATTTTAATCAAGAGCAACATAATCAGCTTTGGCGGGATGTTGTTATTATTTGATTAAGTATGTCTTGATAGATTAAATCAACCAGTTTTGAATTTAAGTTTTCATTTTCTTTTAATATGTGAACTCTATGTGCTGTGTCCCTTCCAAGGACGTATGACCCAGTGGATAAAAGCATTGGTTGAATCCAAAGACTTGACCCAGAGTTGTGAGTTCAATACCTGGCTACAATTGAGAACAAAAACTTGGAGAGTTGAGTTGAAAGGAGACAACCGATACTGAGAGTTCCAGAAGAGGCATGGAACTAGAATAATCTGCCCCAGTGGATGAAATAAAGGGTTCAGTTCAAAATTCCAATCACCTGAAGAAGGCTGAAGTGTACAACAGCTGAAATGTTGTGAATATGGCAACATAAATGAGGACAACAATGTCTAACCAATGTAATTAGCGTAGATAAAATCATAATTTAGCAAGTAGGTTTTTACAGGGTTGGATTGCAAGCTGCACATCTAATATCTAAAGAGGAGTTGATTCCAATCTTGATTTTGAATTCAGTTTTCTTTTCTTAGACTGGTTGCCAATGAAGGCAAATGAACTCTTTACTCATAACAAAAGAGAAGAGATGGATTAAGGGCATTGGTGTGAATTGAACATAAACTACCTTAGGTAGAATTGAACTCTGTTTAACAGTTCCATTTTTCCCTAATGTTAATCATAAAACTGACAGTAAATACTTAAAATTTTCAAGTTGTTCATCAAATCCAATCAATAAATAAACACTTTAAAATTATCAAATAGTGTCTTGTCAATATAATAAAACTGTTACAACAAAAGTTTTCTGGCACTGCTCATGTCTTTGTAATTTCCTGTTTATTAAATAAGAACCCATAACTCAATCCACTAGTTTGATGTTGGCTAGCAATCTAAACTATTTTAATTTTTTTTTTTTTTTTTTTTTTTTTTCCTCTTTTTTTTAAAATGTCCTCAGTTTTGTTGACGTAGAATAGAACCAACAGCCAAGGATACTTGATGTAAAGGAATAGTTACTGTTCTATACTTATTACAGATTCCAATATATTGCAAAATACTGATTTGAATATGGATGATGAAATATCAGTTCATTTTATGAAATAACATCTGTTTGATACACTGGGACACAACATCAGATTGTTATAGGTTTCAGATTTTCTAACATCCTACTCTTTCCCCATGTCAACCCAGTCAATAGTGATCAGACGATTTGTATAGTTGTCAGCTACAACTCGTCTCATAGTATAAGACTCTTTACATTTGTTTAAATAAACTTTTCTATAGATTTCATTCTTTTCAACCAAATCAAGATGGTTGTGTCTTATAAATAACATGTAGCATGTTTTTAAAATGAAAATACTCACCACATCTTTAACATTGCATTGATGCCACCTTCTCACACATCAAAAATTTCAAACTCCTAACCCAACTTTTTAAACTGATTACAAGAGCTGAAATCTTGGGATCCTCTTTCAGCCTAAAGAAAATAATTATTCAAATTTTCATTTTAAGAAAAAATGTATTTTCTTGGGAGAGTTTTACTATTAAATGATTTACTTATAATGGGGGTTGGTGGGGAGTTCCAGAGGTTGATGATAGTTAAGTGGTCAGTATGTGAATGACACTGAAATAAATTTTAGTTAGTGTACATGTATGTTGTATGCTTCAGTGCAGTTGAAAGAGCTCAACAATCAACAGAATCAAAAGCCTTAGTTACATTTATCCATGCAGCTTTAAACTTATTTTGATGAGACTTATTTAATGCAACATTGAGCATTGCTTGTTCTTTTTTAATTGTTCCAAGTTGATTTTCAGATAACAATCTCCTTTTTGAAACCTAACTGTAAAAATAGTTTGTGATTATAAACGTTAATTGGTTTATTTAATTAGTACAGTGCGAGTTTTAAGGTTCAAAGATATTTTAAATGGCGGTCACTGGGGATGGAAGAGAAACAAAAGGGGGTCTCTGGTTGAAAAGGTTTGATGACCCCTTGACTTATAACATATTTGTTTTTAAATCTCAGCATTGTTATATGGGGTCTGTCTGTAAATATCTATAGAAAAAAAGTTTAACTAAAGCACATGAACATGACTAATAAGTTAGCATAAGAAACAGAGACCATTTTAAAAGGAATCCAATCGTTACAGCATTTGAAACTGTCTTCAGCAGAGAATTCCTAGTAGAATATATGCTGTCTTCTCTACTGATATCCTTTTTATAAAACCATCATTGCTTTTATTAAAACTAGTTTCCTATGGAAAAAGATGATGCAAGTTTGTCTTATTTTCATTTCATATAAGCACAAATTCTCATAAAATGTCAGACTGACTTGTTGCAGTGGAGGTCAATTGAAATTAATGTTTGTGGGGAAGGGTTGTAGTCAAAAATGAATAATACTTCATGATTTATATTAACTGAGAAAATCTATAGATATTTTTGGTAAAATCTTTTCAGAAGTTTATTTTGCCAAAAAATAAATTGTCATCAATATGCATTACTGATCATATGTCCTGGAATTAAAGGTTTCCAATCCTGAAAATAGCTTTACTGCAGTTATTTTGAAAAACTAACAAATATAAAGAGTGTAGTAGAAAAGGACATCTTTGTTCCCATTTTTAGATGAATTTAACACATCTAACATTTATTGGAGTGATGATAATCTTTAAATAATACAAAATCAATTATGACCCTACTCGCCGGTTGATTCTGGACCAATTCTTATGCTGATCAATACTGCCACTGGCTGTTGAAGCTGGTCAGTCCAATCTGCACCCCCACTCCATCTCACATTGTGTTGTTTGATGTCGGCGCCGGCTCCGTCAGGGTTGTCAGCAATTGTAGTGTTGGTTTGATCATGGCAAAGCTATGTCACAAAGGAAAAAATAAACATTCTTTGCAGATGAAATAGAGAAAAGACAGGAATTTTTTCAGGGTTTATTTTCTATGTGGTTTATATAGTTCTTTGTACAAAATTATTAACCATACCCACTTTGAATTCTATCATGACACTTTGCTCATTTTAGCTAAGTCTGGAACAAGGCTTAAGTCAAGAGTTCTTTTTGGCAGCAAGTCCTGTGGGATTCAGCAGCTTCTGCTGTCTAGTCTTGTCTGCGTCCCTGGCTGGTGACTCTGGAACTAGCGTCTGGTTGCTTCAGTGTTCTGCTTATGTTGACTTTTACTCAAGACTGGCATGGGGTTGATGTGGTTAATACTACATCTATCCCATAATAGTTGTGTTTAGTGTCTGAAATATGTATGGAAATGTAACAATTAATACAGGACTTATAATTCAATTTGAGGAAGTGAATATGTATGATATTTATTTATGTTTTTTAATGTTGTCTATGAAGAAGGTACTTGACAGACAACTTTTATTTTGATTTATAAAATTACCATTTAAAGATAATGACTTGATAATGAATCATTTTGAAACTAGCAAAGTGTTTGTTTTTTTTTTCCATTGTGTTTTGTCTCATATTAAAGAAAATCATTAGAATAAAAACAGCTCAGGTATGTCTTTGAAGTGGAGGATAAAAAAAAATTTTATTCACAATGAGGAATTTTTATTGAAAAAAATTTTTTTTTTTTTTTTTTTTTTTTTTTTTCAATTTCAATACAGGTTTATTCATGAATAATTTAAATTTAGTTTATTTAAATACAAAAGTTTCTTGCAACATTGTCTTTCAAAATAGAAAGTTTCTTGTCTATAATTATGCTGTACTTTGATCTATACTTTTTACTTTGATTGTATTATTATAGGTGTTATTTAATGGTATATCAAAGTGCTAGTAGCACAGGTTTCAAGTTTTATTCTAGACTTGTGAGATTCATTGAAACTTATTTCGGTTAAAGAAATCACTAAATTCAGCAAAGTATTCCTCTATTTATGGTTAGTGTTCTTAACTTATCTATGTGCTATAGATAACATCTATTACTACTAATGATATACATGTAGGTTTAGCTCAGGTAGACCAAAAGAATGATAGTCAACAGCCCCATCCTGTTTAGCCTTGTTAGCCTTTTTTTTTCTTTTTTTTTTATATAAAGTGCTCATTTCTCAAATACATTGATTTAGTTAAATGGTTGCTTTTGAAGTTTGTAGATGGTTGAGAGGATGAAATATTCAATTCCTTCACAAAGAAAAGGGAAAGGAAAATAAGAAAGCAATGAAAATACAAAATTTTATATTCCATAAATAGTTGATTTTATAAAAAAATTTTTCTTTTTCTAGTTCAGTTTCTTCATACAATAAATAGACTAAACTTCTTAATGGCTCCTTTTACTGCTTTGGTTCAGATTTTTTACTCTGATTCTTACAACTTCATATGTTGTACTTTAATTTATACTTGGTGTTTAGACATAGCAGTGAACACAAGAATGTACATGAATATTTAACAGAAAAAAGATAGGTTCAATTGTAAAGTGTTACTTGAAGAGTATAAAATTTTCAACAACATAATACCTATGCATGTTTAAAAGATGACACGACAGATTATTATTTTGATTTTTCTCCATTAATTATAACCTAAATTTTATTTTAGGTTAGTATCTACTGAGTAAGGATATTGTATCTTACTAATTTTCAATAAAAATATTTTTATTTTGTCTGAAACTGATTAATAGAATATTTCAATAAGGAGTCTGCTATAATTTGAATCTAATTTAACTTGTATAAACTTTTTCTTCATAAAAACTACAAGCTTAAGTTAATGTCATCTACCAGTGATATTATTCTTTGAATTCTTTTTGTTGCTCCAAGTAGCATTAATTAGAAGCTTCTGGTATTCAAGTTAGTCTCCTAAACAGCTACTTAATCCACTTGGAACTGGCTGATAAAACATCTCATGAGAAACATCTCATGGAACAGCTGTCAAGGTATTTCATCAATATGACATCCTACATTGGCAGGTGTTTTAACAACTTTTGCTGTACTGAAAATATTACATTATTGCAAAAGTTTGTGCCTGATTTTCATTGTTTATATAAAATGATTGCAACTTGTCACTGTTGTTTGTTTTGGTGCCTGATTCTACTGTGTTCTAGATTGAAACTTTTCATCATTCAGTTGCAAGCCAAACTTTGTTGAATGTTGACATTTTGTCCAGAAATGAATGCGTTAAAGATGGAGAATGAAAAGTTGCACTTTTGTCATATTATACTCTATAAATTTTCAAAAAGGAGTACATGTGAACTGTGGCAAAAAAACATTCATAAGGTTTATAAAAAAATTAGTTTGGCTAATTTCTAACCTGAACAGTCAACCACACTCCTGACAGATTTCCAACATCAATGATGACAACCTGCTTGCCATTATGGAGAATAAACGAAAGATTTTGAGGGAAGAGTTTGCTAAGAGTTTGAAAATCAATATTTCAACTACCTTTCACCATTTGATGAGATTTGGGTTCATTACAAACTCTGTGTGTTATAGTGGAACACACCTGTTCTATAGTTAATAGACTCTCCCACCTATAATAAGTAGGAGTAACGAGTCAGTTGGTCAGTCAGTCGATGTCGGATGACAGTCGAATACAAAAGTATCACTGACCACAACTAGATTACTCTACGTCATACCTATTATATCAAGTTCCTAACATTTTGTACGTCAAACCCATTTTAGGACCTCCACTGCGAAATAACTCCACAACAATGTGTGAGTACCACATTCTCTGACAGAAGAGAACAATCTATTAGGTTGGTGCAAAAATAATATCGTTTTTTAACGTCAAAAAACGATATTATTTTTGCACCAACCTAATATGCTTCTGCAGTGATATCTTTGATGTTACAACACAAAAAGCTTGGACCAAATTCTCACAGGTGATGTGTAGCGAAACTGAAAGGCAGCAGTCTGTGGGTTCTGCTGAACTGACTACAGTTTGCCATTCTAAGATGCAATGAGTGGCATGCATGATATGTAAGCAGAATAGTGGACGCTTACGCAAATGTAGCAACAGTCCCTGGCTAAATGAAATGCCGGATGAACAAGGAGAAAAAAAATGGCCTACCTTAGAATTCGAAACGAGCGCGGACACATTTCGGCTGCACAGTGCCAGAAGTTAACAAAAGTATGAGCGTCTTTGGGGAGGGTATTTATGAGTCACGGACGTATAACGTATGCAAATTTCGGCCAGTTAGAACTGATATAAAACAAGCAATCTCACAGGTGGGGGGGTCTTTTTATTTTGTTCTTGAGTTGGTTATATGGTTCAGGTGTGCATATCGTCAGAGACTAAGAAAGACTATAGGAATCTATCTTCCTCCTTCACTTGGGACAGCAGTGTCAAACTTAAAACCAACTCTTCCTTCATGATGAAAAATGGATCATTTATGATAACATTCAACACAGAGCTGGAAACAAGATTGTTAATGTGCAGAACATATGGCTAAAGCAGGCTTGCATTCAACGAAGGTGTTGTCTTTTTGGTGGGATTGCAGCATGATAATTTACTTTGATCTTCTTCCAGCTGGTGAAACAATAACTGCAAAGAAAAATTGTGACCAACTCCCCAATTTCAATATGGCTATTCAAGAAAAATGTTATTTTCCACCATGATACTGCAAGACTGTAAGTTGCAAAACAGGCCTTGCAGATGCTAAAAAAAAAAAAAGTTGAAATGGGACCCCACCCTCCAGCACTCACTGTATTCTTCTGACTTGGTGCCTTCAGATGTTTTTTTTTCTTTTTTTTTTTTTCTTTTTTAATTTTGCTTTTAATTTTCTAATCAGACACAAACTTTTGCGATGACCTAATAATACAATTTAATTTCCCCAAAATGGTGATGCGTATTACGAATAAATGTCACTTAAATGGCATAAATAAACAACATCCTGGTATATAAATATGATGGTGCCTATGAAAGAAATATTGTGTAGTTTTCTTAAAAACTTGGCAAATTCTGAATTTTCTTACTCTTGCATCAAACTAAGTATTGATTAAAGGTGGTTAATAGATAAGAGCAATAATTTTTCCTTTTTATTTATTTTTTGAACAGATGACAGAATATTTGCAGAATATTATGTCACACATTAATATTGTTAATATATCAAACCAAGTGAGTAGAAGGAATAAGTGGCATTTTTCACTGAAACATTTTTAAATTCCTGTTCAGAAACAGAAATTTAAAAAAAACAAAAAAACATCCAAGATTGAGGTACTTAACCATTGATTATTTGAGCAAAAAAGTCATAAAATTCAACAGAAAGATGAAATGTCTCAACCAAAATATATAGGCAGGAGAATACTTCATATAGTAATTCAAAATAATTTATTATTCCTACTGTCAACTCTGGGAATGTGTAGGCAGCATAACAACTATTAGTTCAAATTCTGGCCTTGTCTGCTGTATTCATTTTAATAGATTTCCTTGGGAAAGACTTGAATCCATTTCATATCCCCTCTCACAACTATGGGTTAAATAACAGGGTAGACTAGACTAAGAGAAGGGCTACTCTGAATGTAAACCATGACAATGCAACAGGAAACCAATCCACTATTTTTTCCCATAATGTCATGGCAATTCACAGATAAAACAAAGAGATCAATGGAGAGTCATGATTGCCTCCATCCAGAAAGAATATAACAAAAAAAAATGTCATAAAGAGCTTGCAAAATCTTTTAAAAATCATTTCAGTTCAAAGAAGATAATTTATGAATAACACTTTTTCATAGTACCATGGGTTTATATCGACAAAATTTGTTAGAAATTAACATAATCCTTACATAATATAGTACAGCTATTATATGTATTTAATATTACATGACTAATTTTAATATTTATATTCACACACCTTTAGGAAAAGCATGAATCCATTTCTCTATCGATTGGAAGATCTCTGAACAAAATGTCTTATTACTGGCATGCCATGATTAACAGAAAAGAGTAGTTGTGAAACTACCTTGGCAATCCACTTCCTCATAACTATTTTATCTGCAAAGGACCAGAAAAATCTGTTACTTGTACATTCTTTCTACCTTTTCTCTAATACTGTGCTTCCTTTCTTATGACACAGCCACACATTGATATGAATGCTTAATAATTAATATAGATGAATTGACTGCTATATAAATATATATGTGGATGGTCTGTAGATATGCTGTGATAAACCATAACACTGGATAGATTAAGAAGCCAAAATAAAAACAGCTCTTGAAGTTGAGCAGCTGAAAGTTTTAAATAAACCTTGCTAATAACAGCTTACTAAAGCTTACTTAGTGTATTAATTTGAATATAATTTGACTACCTATTTGTAAATAAAAGGGAAAAAAATACCTTGATAATGAGATATTTTAAGCTTGCTCCATGGTTGAGATAGTACTATATCTTCTGCCAGTACCTGTGGTTAGTGTTTGAGTTTGGGTCAAAAACAGAATTTTAAATACTGATTTTCATGGTAAGCTAAAATAAAAACAAAACTGGCAGATTACAATCTTCCTGCCTCTGCTCTTGCACTGGCATATCATGAAATAAGTGGGTGCAGAAAAGTTATCAACATGACTCTCTTCCCAAAACCTGATCAAGCCAAGAAAAGCAGTTTTCGCTGTCTTCATTGAATGATTATTTTTTTCAATCTTCATTGAATTTTTTTTTTTTTTTTTTTAATGGCTTATCAACCTTTTGCAGCTTATTTTTTAAAGCCAAAAAATATTTTTCGATTATAAGAATTTTTGGAGCTTATAGTGAATTACTGATATAAGTCCTTTTAATTAATCCATGGCTGTGAGAGGTGGAATCATACCTTTCCCAAGGGCATTTGCACATAAGTTAATATAACGAACTCAATTGGAATTTAGCTCACCAATTCTGAGCCATTATCCATTACACTAGCCGTACATCCAAGCTTAAAGTACTGGGTATTTCTAAGTGGTCACCCATCTAGGTACTCACCAGGCTTGATTTTGCTTAGCTTCGATAATTGTATGAGAACTGCTTTCAATGTGATGTGTGTGTGTGTATATATATATATATATATATATATATATATATATATATATATATATATATATATAAAAATAATATAATCTGAAAAGATGTGAAGATTAATGATTAATATTGTTGCTCAATTTAATCCAAGAAAAACTTTGTGTGTCATATGTGCTTCAGGTTGTGCTGGGCTAAAGAGCCACCTTAGAGCCCATGCTCATTAAAGAGTTGACAACTAATTCAGTGATGTAAAAAAAAAAAAAAAAAAAAAATGAATTACTGAAATAGCTGTAAAGATGGTTCAGTCATTGTGTGTTGGTTAAAAATAACATTATATATGCAAGATAATCCTTAATACATGAAGTAGAGCAAAACCTAAGATAATCCTAAGGAGCCAGGCAAACCTACCTAGGTTTCACCTGAATGGACTGTCAGGGCATTGCTGGCCAAAAAGGAAAATAGTGGAACAGAATTTATAGCTTAAACCAAAAACAACCATGACCATGTGACAAAAAAAAAAAAACACAAACAACAGGGGGTTAGGGTTACGTACTTTAACAACGGAAAAAAAAAAAAACTACTCTAATAACCAGCGTTTCTTATATCTACACCTACTAAGAATTTCCGATTTTAGGTTTAATAAATTATTGGGTTCTTTATAGCTAGCAATAGCTAAATTTTCCTCCGTGCATAGGGAACAAAACTTATCATCTACTTTATATTTGTAACATTTTTTTAATATTTGCCATTCTTATTATCTTCTTGTTTGATCTTCCATACATAAGAGGACAAGGTAGTACTGTGTTTGCTATTGAAACTACTAAGGTGGTTATAGTTTCATTTTTTGAAATTATTCTGGGGATTATCATTTAGGGTTCTTATTGATATTGTTTGGTTTATCCTTATATTTTTTTTACTTGCTATACCATGCACTCTTGTTGGCATTTGCCCTGGAGAGGGCAGGCTTCCTTATTCCTACAATTACACTTAGGGGTGCTGGTGTGTGGTTTGTCTTTCATTTTTCTCCTATTACATTTATTAATTAAATTGGTCATATTAGGCATACAGCTATAGCTTAGTTTGACATAGTTTTTGTTTAAAATTTTATGCAACATATTTATCTGTGGGGAAATTCATCATTTATATATATATATATATATATATATATATATATAATCCACAAAGCTTTTATTAAGTTGGCAAAATAAGTGGGAGGAAGTGGCCGATTATTAGTAAACATTTGGTTATTATAAGAAAAAAAATTATTTTTTCTTTATTTTTTTTATTTTTTCTCTAAGTTTTTTTATTTTCATTTGTCCAAGTTATTCAGACTAGTATCCTCATTTTGTTATCAGAATGAAAATCTAGGATACTCTCAGAATAAATCAGATCATTCAGAGACTAGTGATTTTACTTAATACTGCAATTTTTATTTGTATCTAAAAAGAAAGTCAGTAAATAAGATTTTTTTTTTTTTTTTTTTTTTTTTTTTCTAATTTAAATTTTTAATTCACTAAAATTAACTTTAAATGGAAATTACAATTAAGTATAAAGTGTCCCAGAAAATTTCATTTGCTCTTGAAAATGTAACAGAAGCATAAACAAGTGTGGTTGTGATCCCTTTGCTTCAAAAGGAACCTGAAAAATAAATTATTATATGAATTTTCAGTCCTACAATATATCTTTTTTATTTTTCTTCCCTCTATTACCCAGGCAATGTCTGACATTTTGCTCAGTCTGTATCCACGTGGCAAGAAATTTTTTTTTTTTTTTCTTACTCTTTTCAACTTATTGACAAGTGCTCTTTGGGAAAAGTTATTTCTCACCTAAAACTTATTTGAAAACATTTAATTTCTTGTTAAATGCTAAGGATTCCCCCCCCCCACCCGCCACCAAACATATGTTGCAAAACAGGTTGCATCAGCTTTACAATTTGCCTATTATTGGCAAATTCTGATCCTAGCTTTATTTTGATTCTAAGAAACAAAGTTGATGTCAATTGATAATTATATGAATATTTTTTTGCTTCTCATTTGAAATTATACAGAATATCTAACCTCTCCTTTACTAGTTTTCTGCTCTACCACTGAACCATACTAGCAAGTACTTATTGCAATTCTTTCAGGATTGCTTAGTTTGGTTTAAGACCAGAAATATGAATGCATCTAATGAGAAATTCACTGCATACAAGTCTATCAAAGTAATTATTGCCCTGAAATAAAGAGTAGCCAATTTGAACTGATGAGCTGAATAGCTTGTATGAAGTGGTGCTGAAAAGTTCTTGGCTGAATCAAGAAAATAATTGCAATTTTTTCATTGCACTCCTTGGTACCATAATCAAAGACTAAATGATAATAATGTTATGGAGGTGGATTGATATAAATATGATATAAAACTGTATATTTTTCTTTTTTTTTAATCTCATAATGTGGCTATACTATGTGCAACTGTTCAAATATTATGGTGTGTGAGGATGATCAAAATATAGTTTTAAGGTATGCTATATTTATGGGTAAAAGTGCTTAGTATCAGATAGAGCATGTATAACTATAAAAGTAGACACTGTTCAGCAAGCAACAAGTCTGTTTTCTGCTTCTGAAGATTGCGTTGAAGCAGGAAACACTGTTGTCACTTGGTGTTGATCTCTGTGTCCACTTTTATATTTACACCTTAGACTTAATGAAACCCAAAGCAACAAAATCTAATAGTGTTAAATAGGGTGAGCATGTTCTCCATGATTGTGTGCCCTTCCCAATCATTCCACCGTTTTTTTTTTCTGGGAGTGGGGGGCATCTGTTAAGATAATCACGTACAGTCTTTAAATTAAATTGGCACCTTCAATTTGATCAATAAGCTCAATGCATATCACTATTATGTATGAATAATCCTCTTCTTGTAGTCTGTGAAAAACATGGATGTAATAAGCCTTTTTTCTTCAGATTACTTTCTAAGATTCTGTGGATTGATGCATGTGAAATTTCTAGCATGTTTGATGCCCTGTGAGCCAATAATTGTGGATCCTGTTCAAATTCTTCTCAAATTCTTTCCCCAGATTTTCTTAGACATCCACTTTTGCTGTCATCATGCACAGATGTAGTTTTTCTAAAATTTTATTAACAACTCACAAATAGCCTTGTCTGTTGGACATTTATGTGACTTCCTTTCAAATTTCTCTCTGATTTCAAGCCTTTTATTTTCCATGTTACTTGTTCTATATTCGTCATCAGTTAAATGGGTTTGAAAAAAATTAGGCAAAAATCAACATGAACCAATCAACATTTTGTAAAAACAAAAATATGCACCAATGACAAATCTTTGACATTGCATTTTTGAAAATGATTTCACCAAAATAGTAACTTTTCAAATACCCTGTGTGTGTGTGTGTGTGTGTGTGTGATGGCTAGTTTAATTGAAATCAGTAAAATGAAATGATCCTCAGTATTTAAATGTCAACTACATTTTATTGCCCACTGACAATACTAAAACTCTCCCATTTCACTTTGACTTTAACAAAGTAAATATTTCTGGTTGGATAGGAGAAAAAAAATGAATGATGTAGCACTGAATTTCACTTTAAATCTCAAATTTGTTTAAGCAAGTTTCAGCACTTAATCTGTAAGTTGTGCATTAAAAACTAGAAAGGGATTGTCAGTGGTCAGGAATTAATGGAAGTGTTACTGGCAGATTGTGTAAATTGGTCCAATTACTGATAATTCTACTTGTAATTAGCAAATTGTTCAATTTCTCATTATAACCATTATTATTATTAACTGCATTTTATATCATTTGAACCGTGATACTTTCTCTGCCCTCTCAATCCATAAAAATTTCTCCTTGCTGTTAACAGCATTATATTTGTATTATGATTTTTTGCTTATGTTTTTTTGTTTTGTTTCCTTCAGAGCAGATACAAATCAGGATGAATATCTGGAACTTTCAGAACTTGAAGCCTGGATAATGAAAAAGTTAGAAGAACACTTCTATGAAGCAGCTGATGAGAATGGCAGAATATTTGCAAAACTGGACAAAAACAAAGATGGTAAGATCAAGAAAATTTAACCTTTATTTCAGTAATTCTAATTTTTACTGAATAATATATTCTGTGTTGATTGAAGTCGCTCTATATATTAGTTGAATCGGTTTATCACAGTTATATGGAATTAAAAATAAGCTAAAAAGAATTTTTATTAAAAGTTGAGAATATTATCAAAACCTATAATAATTATCAGTGTATCTGTCTATATTTCTGAGATGAGGTATTATGTACATTATTTACATTATTCGGACTATTGTCCTCATCTTTGTCACCATATTTATTACGTTTCGGCTGTTGTACGCTCCAGCCTTCTTCAGGTGGTTGGAATGTCAAACTGAACCTTTTATTTCACTCACTGGGGTACACTGTTTATCCACTGTGCCATGTGTCCTTGAGAACACATGGCACAGTGGAGAACTTTCAGAGGAAAATTAACAGGAGATAACTGATAACTGACATCCATTAAACATGGCACATGGAACTAGAACAGTCTACCCCAGTGAGCGAAATAAAGGGTTCAGTTCAACATTCCAACCACCTAACGAAGGCCAGAGCATACAACGGCCGAAATGTTGTAATAAATATGGCGACAAAGATGAGGACAATAGTCCGAATAATGTAAATAATTATCAGTGTGTATTTATATATTTTCTGTCTCATCTGTAATACAAAGAGGGTAAACCAACTTAAGTGAGTAAATTTATGAGTGATTATTCTTTTTTGATGGCACAGGTACTTTAATCTTTAGAATAAGCATACCAAATTGGACCAAGTTGTATAATTTGTATGACTTGAAGTATCCTTTATAGAGTAATAACTGAAACAATATATTGCATGAAGAGATAGATTTACTAAAAGTCCAGTGTAATATTATATTTGTGCAACCCTCACTATCAAGTTTGTGAGATTACCAAATTTTCCCACTACATCATTTGCCATAATAATTGTAGTAAAGTTGTTTCTGCAATGAAACCTTTTCACATTTTACTCAGGTTATTGTGGAGTTGTAAAAGGTGAGGATTTTTTTTTTTTTTTTTTTTTTTTTTAATTTTTCCTGTTAAATTTAAATCACAGTTTAAAAAGTAAATAAATCAAATGCTTTGGTGTAATAACTACATTTACAATGCAAAGAATTCCTGTTGAATGTATTTTGAATTATTTGTACCCAAGTCATAAATACCTGTATTAGAAAGCTAAAGTAAGAGTATATGTAATAATATTTTTTTTTTTTTTTAATTATAACAAGAAAAATATGCTGATGACAGCAATTATGAAACAAAAGAAATATTCACTATGTTGAAAACTACCTATTTTAGAATAACTCAACAATTTTTTTTAATTTCTTTCCGCAAAAATCTGTTTTTAGTAACATATCTCACCACAAAACAACAGTATCAATTGAAAGTTTTGGGGGGTTGGCTTAAAAATATTTAAACTTATATTATTTTTAACCGATCAATTCTTCAGCCATTGTACTCAACTTCAGAAAATCAGAATAAGTAAGTAGCTTATGATGAGTCTAACTTGTATCCCAAGTTGTGGAATCCATCAATTGTAATTGCTGCAAATTAGTTGGTGACTAGTTAGTGTTGTTTTTTGTTTTAAATTACTATATAAATGTTGCCAAAAAAAAAATTGAAACACTAAAATATAACTATTTCTATAGTTAGGTATCAACTCTTGCTTGTACATTTACAAAAGCTTATGTAATAATACTTTACACAATCTTTTTGAATGATCCTAATGTCTCTGATAGTTTTCAAATATTGGTGGACAGGTTCTTTTTTATCTTGTGTTTTAAGGCATCATAACAACCATTGGCTGCCAACTTTGAAATTGATTTTTAAGGGACAAGTTACCAAGCATGTTTACAAGAATCCTAGTGTTTCTGATAGTTTTCAAATATTGGTGGACACATTCTCTTATCTTGGGTTGTAAGGCATAACAACCGATGTTTACCAAGGGACAAGTTACCATCCTTAGAAGCTGACCGAAACTGGTTTAATCACTCTGTCTCGTACGTCATGACACATACGGCCTTCACAAAATGTCTCCACTTTGTCCTTTCTGCAGTTGCTGCTTGTACCTCACCACAAGATCACCACCTTGTTGCTTCCCTCTCCTTTGCCATACCATTCTTGGTCCCCACTTCTCTCTCTCTCCCTCCCTTCAAAGGTTTGGATAGATATTATTTAATTTCATTCCACTTCACAATTTCTACAAGAGTTTTTGGCAGATTTGAGCTCCAGTTTATAATAATGTCTCAAAATTGCAACAATCTTGAGTCTTGTATCCTTCATTATAACATCTGAAAACATTATGGGAGAAAGGTCAGTAAAAAATATAAGTGTACCACCAATTTTCGATCAAATGATTGTCCAATATCTCTTTCAATCAAGACAAAATTACAGACGGGAATTTAAATTAATGCAACCTTCAGATTTATTCAATCATTTAATTCCTGTATAATTTACATTGTAATAATTTAATGTGTTTCTAACAATCGACGTTGTAGCGATATGAGTGATGCATAATTGAGTCAGAATGGTATTATTGAATAGTTATTACAGGACTTCTGTTTATCCAATAACATGGATAATCCGAAAGTAGGGGTGCAAGAAAATCTTTTACCTTTAATGAATTTTAATAGTTAAATTTGGATCAAATTTGTCACAAATGAAAAAAAAATAACTTGTTTTTTTTTATCATTTGTCTTGTCTAAATCAACATATCAAAATCTCTTAGAAAGAAACTATTAGTAAATAATAATTCCATTAATAATTTTAAGTAGATTTTGACCTTTTAATTGTGCATACATTCAGTTGGGCATAACCACTTGGCCTTATGCTTGTTATAAAAGTAAAATCGAAATTATTTACTCAAACAAAGACATTTACATGCATTTGCAATTTTGGTCTCTGGTTATATTGATACCAGCTGGTTATTGGTGTAGATATTTGCAAATCACTTGCAATTGTGTCATATATTATGCTAAATTTCTCCTCTTTCATAGCATGTTTACAGAAAACCTTATGACTGCAGAGATACTAAAAGAAACTTAGTATCTGCTACTTTAGATATATCTAATTTCTGTCGTCCGTTGCTGTATTGAACTCTATTGATCTTTTCTTAATAGTTGTCATTTTGTTACATATTAACAGCCAGAGGAAATACTTGGATGATTGAATAATGCCACCTTTCTTAACACTAATTGTCTACCCATCAGCAACACGTCATATTTTGTCTTGAAAAGGCCCTCCTCCTTGAATGTTATATCCTTTCAGGACATAGGTGGTCAGAGCTCTCCACAGTTTCTTTTTCTTTAACATCTCAGAACTCTGCATTGTCATGATTGTTATAGAACAAAAATAATAAAATAATCTCTCATTGCTTTCTCTATGGGTTAAAATTCTTATACTGCTTGCTGATCAGCCTGCTTTGCTATTGAACATGAAGAGATGGGTTCATGCCTTTCTAAAGGACATTAGTGCAAAACAAGCACAGACCTTCTTGGCTGGTATTTGAACTCTGCTTACCAATTCCATTTTCCACACTATTGACTATTAGTCCACCCACATCATCCTAACAGCAAGGCTTACAATTACATCATGCTGAAATACAATCACCAAAGTTAAACAACATTAAGCTTGGTTAGTACTTAGATGGGTGACTGCTTGTGAATACCATGTGCTGTAAGCTTGGATGTGTGGGTGGTGTAATGGATAATGGCTTGGAACTGTTAATCGGAGAGCCAAGTTCCAATTCCAGTTGGGTTTGTTATATTCACGAGCAAATACCCTTTGGAAAGGTATGAATAAACCCCTTCTCCTTCCAGCTATTGGTTAATTAGTAAAACTTGTATCACTAAATCATCCCCCCCCCCCCAAAAAAAAGATCTTACACTCTAAAAATATTTTCTGGCTTTAAATAACCTGCAAAAGGTTGATAAGCCATAGAAAATGAATCAACCGATTATGCTAATGGCAGGTTTTTACAAACAGATATTCATGTAATGAAGTATAGTATTTTATAGCTGCAATAATAATTGCTGAAAATATTTTCAAGTCCTATAAATATGAAATGGTATATGCTGCAAATGTTAATGAGGACTATTTTGTATTCTTGCTATTGATAATGTTAATACCCCTCATTAAATGCAAATAGTAAATCTAAAATAGATGATGCTATAAATTGTTTAAATTTTGCATCTGCAGCCTTTTATTGCTTAATATTTACTAGTCATGGCCTAACTGCATCACAAGACTAAGCGTGGGAGACAAAGATTCTTACATGCATATCCCAAATGGGTATAGGCTATCTGCTTAGAAAATCTAACAAACTTTTACCTGGCTTCTAATCATTCTCAGTGGTGAGGGGAGAAATAAGAACTTCATTCATGATTCAGGCTGTAACCTTTTTGCTTTTCACTAGAGCAACCCTTCAAAAAGAGAAATATCAGACATTCTTAGAAGAGGAAGTGCGTGTGTGTGCTGGGAGAATGTTTCTCCTTTCACAAGCAATATGACTTTTGGCTTCAGATGTAGGTTGTATTTTCCTTCATTTGATATGTTCTTTGTGGGTAGTGAACCTGATTCTTATGTGGTACGGCTGCAGGCTCTTCTTGCTTCATATATTCTCCCACCCTTCCAAAGTCTGCTTTGTGATGTAAAGAGGCCCCACTTCTTTTAAGTTTCTCTTCCTCAAAAAGAACTATTCACAAGAGCAACTTTATTATTTCAAATGGATTCTCATTTTGTTTCAGTTGAATACAAGCTTTTACCTTTCCACTTGTTACTTTTGGATTTAAAAAAAAAACAAAAAACGTCAGACAAAAAATTGCTTTAAAATTATTATTGTTAAAATGTCACCCCAAAATGTTTTGCAGCTGAGATACCGAGTTCATTGTATTATGGCCTTTTTAACTCTTATAAATTTGTCTCTTACAAATATCAAGCATAATCCTCTCTCACTCACTCACACTGCAAAATTTCCTTCTTTTTTTTTTATAAACAGAATGATAAATTGGTTCCAAATGTTGTGTACTCTGTCTTCATTTATGTTATTGATCCCAAAAATTAACTTTGATAGGATGTTCTTTCTTACATGACACCAGACTAGATGTCATTGTATAATCTAAAAATTTAAAGATGTCTGCCATGTTCAAAATTTCACTGGTAACTTCCTTGTGTCAACCAGTTATTTTAACAATACATAATTTGCAAGCTAACAGAATGTAAAGGCATAAAAATTCATGGAAGATAATCTTATTTAATAAATAGATGTATTATAAATATATAGTAACTAATTTTAATGGGGGTAGGCAGAGCATTTTTTTTTCTCCTCTGCTTTTCTGACATATTCTCTTGTCTTACAATGTATTTTGCATTCATCACTAAAAAATTACTTTTTGCCGCTTTCCAGCATCTTTTGTTAGATGTT
The DNA here is from genome assembly GCA_963932145.1 of Acanthosepion lycidas. NCBI lineage: Eukaryota > Metazoa > Mollusca > Cephalopoda > Sepiida > Sepiidae > Acanthosepion > Acanthosepion lycidas. The sequence continues at coordinate 5,054,166 of OZ010596.1, forward strand.
CTTTTAACCACTTCAATCTTTTATTCCATTTTTTTCTTTTGGTTAATGATGTTCTCAAATCTTTCTTTCATCACTCTGGTCTAATTTTTGTGGTCTTCCAGTTTTCTTTGCCCTTAAAACACTTCCAGCAGTAGCAAAAGTCTTTTGGATGGTTTAAACAAATTATTCTGGAAATTCCTAAATGCCTGGCTATCACTTGTGGAGTTATTTCTCCCTTCAAATCACAACCTTCATCTTTGTTTCAGCAGAAATTTTTGTCATGATTTTTGTGTAAAAACTACAATGACTTGTCAAGGCACTTTACACTCTTGTTAATAGATTGTAACAATTCCTAGTTGAAAATTTGCATATTTTCATGACTATCATCTCAGATGTTTCATTGGCCCAATACTTTAATTTTAAATTTTTTAAAGCAGTGTATCTTCTGTTATGTGGCCCATATGAAAATGCAACAACTTATTTTCCAATCCTCAAGATCTACAGACATTACTAATAAAAGCATGCTGCTAAACAATCTTAACTTAAAATTAAACTGTATAATCATTTCATATAGTTGGCACAAAGCTTTTGCATGCCAGTGTATTTACTAAGTTTAGCCTAGTGTGGCACATGGTTAGAATGAAACTAGCTAACCATTGCTCTATGGTGATGTTTTCTATTATGGTAGTTGCAAATGTTGCTAACAAATAAAATATTTACAATCACAAAAAAGTTGTGATCTTAATCTCTGCTCCCAAATTTTCTTTACCTTTTCTTTACTATCTGTAATTTAAAATTCCTTCACAGAAAAAGTTTTCCTATTACTGTTCCCATAGTTTAGAATATAGTTTTCTTTCTCTTAGATTGGTTGTCACCGAAAGCTAGAACCTAGTCTATCCTATTATTTAACCCATATCTGGTGCTGAGTGTGTTGAGGTTAAGGGTGGGGGCAGCAAAGAAGAGATAGAATACATACCTTTCACAAGTGTAGCAGTGCAAAAGTGAACAACAGACTAGTCTGGAATTTTAACTTTGCTTGTCAATTCCACTTTCTATGCCAAATTAAAAGAAATCTAACAACTTCATATTTGTATGTTCTTTCTTTGGCCCAAAATATATGGAACATAATGGAAATGCATTAATATGTCAGAGTTCCAATCCTAGACAAGGCTAAACACACAAAATCAAGTTTGGTCCAAAAATAATGGAAAGTTTCAATCTCCAAGACAATGCTTAAAAGTTCTCAGCCCAATGCTTTTCTCAAAAATCAGAGCATTGCAGCATTTATTTTGAAAAGTGGGTTAGGCTGATAACTTTTTTGGTTTTCTCCACTCCCTTCCAGGAAGGCAAAGTTGTTGTAGGTTCCAGTTTTTAATGAAGCAAGTCCACAGGACCCACAGGTGGTGATTTGAGTGAGACCCTGGTGAATTTTTTAGTGGGTCCTAACTAAAATTTCTTTAACACCTGAGCTGTTTTTTTTTTTTTTTTTTTTTTTTTTTTTTTATCATTGTCACAAAAAACAATTAAATTTGATGTGTTGGATTTTTTATAAAAAGCGAATCAGATTAGGTGAACTTTCCTTCAAAAAATTTAAGAATCAGCTTAGAAATCTGCAACTAATTAATCAGTGACGCTCTCAACTTTCACATCTATATGACACAAATTAAAGAAAAAATTATTCATTCTGTAAAAATATAAATAGAACCAAAATAAATTGTCAAATAAAACTGTGCACAAATTCAACTAAAAACAACATGGTGGCTGCAGTACCTAAATAGCATCAAAGTAAATTAATAAAAATGATGATTTTAACACATGAGCAAAAACATTCTCATCACCTTGACAGACTCTATAAATTGTCACCAAAGATCTTTTA
>OZ010596.1:5061020-5063833 GCA_963932145.1 Acanthosepion lycidas
TAAAATGAGAACGGCAACAGGAAATACAACATCTGCATGGCATACATTGGAAAAAGGTATAATAACAGGCTGCACCATATCAGCTACCCTCTTTTCCTTGGCCATGAATATGTTAATAAAAGCGGCAGAAACAGAATGCAGGGGCCCGTTAACAAGATCTGGTCAACGTCAACCGCCAATAAGGTCATACATGGACGATATGACTATAACATCCTCGTCTGTGATTGGTGCGAGGTGGTTATTGAAAGGTTTGGAGGGACTCATTTTATGGGCAAGAATGAGTTTCAACGCCGCCAAATCGAGGTCATTAGTGGTAAAAAAAGGGAAAACTTCAGAGAGGGATCGCTTTAAATTGTCTGGCGAGTACATCCCGACCATAAAGCAAAACCCGATCAAGAACCTGGGTAAGCGCTTTGATAATACCCTCAAGGACTCTGTTGCAATCCAGGAAACAAAGGATAACCTAAAAGCCTGGCTGGATAAAGTAGACAAGTCTGGCTTACCCGGACGATACAAGGCTTGGATTTACCAACATGTCATTCTGCCCAAAATATTGTGGCCACTGTCCATCTATGAGTTTACTACCTCTACCGTAGAACACATAGAAAAAAACATCAACTCCCGTTTACGGAAATGGCTAGGGCTACCAAAGTGTCTAAGTAGCGCTGCCCTTTACGGAAATTCCAACGCTCTTCAACTACCCTTCAGAAGCCTCGTAGAAGAATATAAAGTTGCTAAGGTGCGAACACTAATACAATACAAGTTCTCCAAGGACCCAAAAGTGGCAGGAGCAGATATCGAGGTTTACACCGGGAGAAAATGGAAGGCCGTAAAGGAGTTGGAGGTGGCAGAAGAGCGTCTCCGCGAAAAAGTGGTGTTGGGCACTGTCGCCACAGGTCGGGCAGGGCTGGGTTTCTTCCCGTCCGTTAGAATTGACAAAGCCGTAGGTAAAGAAAAGCATAATCTCTTACTGGACGAAATTCGGGCAGGGGAAGAGGAATTGAGAGTGGCTATGATGATTGGGTTCAAACAACAAGGTTCATGGACAAAGTGGGAGACGATGATACCTCGGAAAGTTGGATGGTCAGATCTATGGCGTAATGAATTGGGCATAAACTTTTTGATCCGATCTGTCTATGACCTCCTACCAAGCCCCGTTAACCTGCAATTATGGACCAGAACAGAATCGCCTTTATGCCCCTTATGCGATCAAATTGGTTCTTTAAAACACATACTTAGCAACTGCAAAACAGCTCTAGCAGATGGTCGGTACAGATGGCGCCATGACCAAATATTAAAAGAAATTGCGGAGGTCGTTAGCACAGCCATCCATACAAACAAACCGAATTCAAACATGAATTTTATAAACTTTATTAAAGCTGGAGCGAAACCGAACCTAAAGAAAATCACCGCACCCAACTGTTTATCATGTGCAACAGACTGGGAACTCAGAGTCGATTTAGGTAAAAGGCTAGTCTTCCCCGAACACATTTTCAAAACACGATTGCGTCCAGACCTAGTCCTTTTTTCGAATAAACTAAAGAAGGTCATTATGTGGGAACTAACAGTCTGCTATGAGGATAACGCTGAAGAGGCCAATGAAAGAAAAAAACTGAAATATGATGAATTATTGGAAAGTTGTAGAATTAACGGATGGAAGGCATGCTGCAAACCAATCGAAGTAGGCACAAGGGGTTTTGTGGCAAGATCATTAGTCAGCGCCTTAACAGACATTGGGATTGTGGGATCAAAAAAACGAAAAGCCATCCTAACCATCACCGAAACAGCAGAAAGAACTGCCAAATGGCTATGGCTAAAACGGTCAAGTGTATGGTCAAGCAAACTGGGGAAATCCTAAATTTAATGTAAAAAGAGGGTTGTTTTTTTTTTTTTTTTTAATACATCATTGTGTATTAAATGTAATGTAAATAGTGTAAAATTATGTCTTAACTTTTAAAATCGCCGTAACCGGTTTGAGGATAATCGAAAACAGTCGTTTCTTTTTGGTATTTTTACTTTACTTTTATTTTAATTTATTTATCTATTTTATTTATTTTTTTTTTATATATATATATATATATATGATTTTTTTTTTTTTTTTTTTTCATGGTTTCGTTAAAAGCCACTGTAAATAATACATACGAACCCTCAAAGGAAAAGAAGTCTTCGTCTCATGCTATTTCTCATTATACATATTTTTCTCTTATTTCTTTTATTATTTATTTTCACTAAAAAAAAAAAAAAAAATTTTTTTTTTTTTTTTTTTTTGAATATTCATTATTCCCCGTTACCCCAGTATCAAGAATAAATGCTTAATTTCGTTACGTTCCCAAGAAATCCAGCTTCGATAGTCTGTTCAACCATTTTCGTCCTTTATTACTGATTAGGAATCCCCTGTGTTTTTTGACTTTCTATTGACTTTATTTTCCGGTTTCCTTTTTCTTCTTCCGATACTATTTGGCCGTATGCAAAGCCTGTTTGATCACGAATTTCTCACCGATGTTTTTTTTTTTTTTTTTTTTTTTTTTTAACCCCTCTTCGCGTTTCGTTTCTAACGTTTTATAATAAATAGGTTAGGGTTTTTTACTCGTCAACATGGTTCAAACGTTTCATTAAGATTTTTATTAGCATCCTCGGCTTAATTCGTTGTATTTATTCCTTTTTAATCGCACAAACGAGATTATAGTTAGTTTTTTTTTTCATCTGTTAAAGAGTTTTAAAAGTTTAGTATATTTTTAAGCCCTCTTGGGTTAACTCGCTCTAATTTATTAATTATTTATTCCTATGCCATTTTTTTTTTTTTTTTTTTTTTT
>OZ010596.1:5069033-5141722 GCA_963932145.1 Acanthosepion lycidas
CAAACTCAAAAGTTTTTTTTTTTTATATGTATGCATCGTGTCATTATTTTTGATCACTTCAATCATTCAAAAATTATTTTACTAGTAAAATAATTTTCAAAGACAAAAAGAAAGAGTATGAAAAGATTTTGGAAGAGGGGCATAAAACCAAACTAGAATTTAAACCTCAAATAAAACAAATTTGAGGAAAAGAAAAAAATATTTGGTTCCCCCATAGGCAGCCTTTTAACTTAGAGGTTGAATGTAAAATAGGGAAAATATTTTTTAAATTAAGCTACAGCTGCACTAGTAATTTAGAAACCACAATAAAAGGACAAAACGCCAGGAATTTCAAAACAAAAGTGCAACAGGATATCATTAACAGTGAAACATGTAACTGTAGAAATAAAAGTAGATGTCCACTAGATGGAGTTTGCAAAACTGAAGGAGTAATTTACCAAGCCACAGCTGTCCAACATTCCTTTGCTTGCTGACAAGCTGCCTAGACATGAGGACCTTAGATATTGTCATCGCTCATCCTTGCAACATTACCAGCCCAGAAATGTTATGACTGCTTTAGGAAAGTTTCAATTCCACTAATTTTGCAAGATCATCATCATATACAGGGTGTTATGGGTAAATTGTTGCCATTTTATATTTTTAATTTTGCACATGTGTTGTTTGTTTTTGATTTTGTTGACTGTACAGTATTGTAGGGTCAGTTAGGCACCGTCTGTGAGAGAAAAAAAGCACTATGAGGCAATTCACTCTGACAGAAATTTGGTAGTGGCATACTGTACTGCTAGGCATTTGCGATGGAAGCTCGAATACGAACATTAGTGTCTTTGGGTGTCAATCTGAGGAAAGTGCATAGGATTTGGAAAGATTTGGATGATATATCCAGTCACCATCATGGTGTTTGGAGTTATCACTAGTGAAGGCGATGTTATGCCTCCTTTCATCTTCCCACAGGGCTTCAGATTCAACACAGAGGCCTACATCAAGTGCCTTGAGGGGATAGTGCTGCTCTGGGTCATGAGGGTTGCTTGGCTGCTGGAAGTCCTTATGTCTGGCAATAGGACTCTGAACCATGCCACACAAGCAGGAGAACCCAGTCATTGCTGTTAGACAATTTCTGTCATCACATCACCCCTTACATCTGGCCACCTAACTCCTCAGACTACAACCCCTTTGATTATTATGTGTGGGGTGCAGTTGAGTGAGAGACCAACAAAATTCCTTGTAAAACCAAAGATGGACTGAAGGCAAGGATTATGGCAACATTCACTAACTTAAACAAGGAGACCGTCCAGAAGAATTGCAGGAGATTTTAAAGTGTTGAGGCTGTGGTTGAATCCAAAGACGATTTTTTTTTTTTTTTTTTTTTTTTTTTTTTTTAAATCAATCTACTGTTTAGTATTTCAAGATATATTTACCAAAATTACACAAAAATATCTGTTAAAATGAGATTTCAGTGTTATTTTCATGTTTGTATAATTTAGACGACAATTTATGCATCGCATCCTGTAATAAATGTGTGTGTGAATTATTTGCTCTATAATAAAAATTATATTGAGCTTTCTTTTGTGGATCAATTTTCCTATTTTTTATAATAAATAGGATCTACTTGGGTTACTTACCTACAGATTTTTTTTACCTGTGTGTGTGTGTGTGTGTATATATATATATATATATATAAATTTTATAAAACTGTTATATACAGACAAATACTCATGACAGATGCAGTTTTGTTTCAATGCAATCACATCTCCACACATTGGGGTTTGTTTGTCTGTATGTAACATCTTTATCATAGATAACTATTTCTCTACCCTTGGTATTGAGCCCTCTTTTAAATTAATGCTATGAACGTTTGAATTTATATTATGTTCTCATTTTTTTATATATATATATATATATTCTATGTAATATATATATATATATATATATATATATATATTATGTAGAATATAAATTCCAAATTAACCCATTTGAATAGCTATTTCACCCTACAAGAACTTGCAGGATTTATTAACACTGAGGAGTGACAAAATAAAATATTGGCTTAAAAATTTTAAACATTTAAAGAAAGAAGGAGGGAGAAAGGTGAAAAAGTAAAAGAAAGGTGGAAATAACGAAAAGGAGAAAGAATATAACAGACGATGCAACAAAAATCATCTAGACATAGATTAAACCCAATTTTATAGTGGTAGAGGTGGAGTGTACGGATTCAGACTGAATATAATCCATAAATTAGGTTATAGATGTTGGAGGGAGGGAAAGCACATGAAAGATTATACATGAATACTGTGATGATGTATTCATACATGTTAGTATTATATAACACATCTAAATTGTGATTATTTTTACCTGTGTTATCTATTGTATACATTTTCCATTATTTTTCTGTTTTTTTTATGTATACGTATGTATGAGTATACTTATGTATATCTTCTTTTTATATTTTTGTGTGTCTGTGTGTGTGTGTGATATATATATATATATATATATATATATATATATATATATATATGACGTGTGTATGTATTGTATGTGTGTATGTATCTATGTACACTTGATGGGGTGCACTCTTATGTGCCTGTTTATACTTGTATGCTTAGGGGTGTGTTTGGATATATTATGTATATATTTTTTCTAGATTTGTACTTGTGTGTGTATATATATATATATATATATATATATATTTTGTGCTTTTTTGTGCGTTTGTAGATTTGGGCCTATATTTGTATATAGATCAAGGCATATATGATTTTTTTTCAAAATTAGATTCTCATATCGATATATATTCTTTAAATATTTTATATTTACGCACACACACTTGTGTAAAAAAAAAAAAATATCTATATATATATATATATATATATATATATATATATATATACACACACACACACACACTTGTGTTTGTATATGTGTATACTGTCTTTGTATACATGTTTGTAAGCAAATATATGGATATAGATCCGACAGTATGAAGAAAAATATACGGAAAACAAACAAAAATCCTAATATGCAATTATGCTGTTTTAATGTTAATATAATGTCAATGTCGGACGTTTCAGTCTAGTAGACCATCTTCAGGACATGTTCATAAACTATAACTAACGTTCGACTATATTCAATTCAACATGAAAAGACGATGTTTTATGAATATGTTTATATGTATATAGGTGCATCCATGTATTTATGTGCATGTGTATCTTTTATTTTATTCACTTAAAGTGACTTTTTTCTTATTAATTTATTTTTTTAAAATCTTTACATAGAAATTTTTTTTTTTTTTTTAAATTAAATAATTATTAGGTTATTTTACTACTTTATTTTCATAACCACTTATTTTAAAAATTACACTGGTATTGATGTCATAAATAACTACGTGATTTTGCAGACAGTTTTTCAGCATATTCAATTTTAAACATTTATCAGTTCAGAATCTCCTCTCACTTTCTTCCTTTTCTTTCTCTTGTTTTCTTCCTCTTTCCTTTCTTTTTTTCTTTGCTCCTTTCTGAAGATATATTCTCTCTTCCTCACTTCTCACATCCGGTGTAAATAGGTCAACTTGTCTGCTCTCATCCAATATGATTCCCTTTCTATATTACTCCTCTATATCTCTCTAGACATACATCTCTCTTTCTCCCCCTTCTCTTATTCGCTTTTTCCCTCCCCCCATATTGAGTTTTTATTTTAAAGCATATTTTATGCTTAAATATTTCATTTTTTTTTTTTTGCCTGTGCCTGTAAAAATTTCTTTTTATGAAACCATTTGGTCTGAGATGAAACCATAGTATTGGTTTTGCAAAATAAAATATTTCCATGGGTTTCTAAAGTCTCCACTTTCATATACACACACACACACACACACAGGGTGTATCAAAAATACATTTACAAATTTTGGGGGTGGGTTCTTTACACCAAAAGAAGAACAAAGGTCCATATAAACATATGTTGAAAAGACCATCATTGTACTTCAACACAGCAACTCATAACAAATGTTGAAAATGTCCCTCTGTTTGCTTCTACACAAGCATGTACCTGTCAGATCATTGACTGACAGACACTTTTGAATTCTTCCGCATAGCATAATCGTTTCGCAGACCCCCATGACCCATTGATGAAATATCTCTGCATAAACCACTTGTATTAGGTAGCCCCACAGATAAACATCCAAAGGATTGAGGTCAAGGGACATGCAAGCCATGTAACCAGCCCTCTCTTACCTATTCATCTTTCATGGTAGATGCCAGCAAGTGCATCACAAACAATGTGACTAAATTGTGCTGGAGCCCCATCATGCATGAACCACATGTCTTCATATTAGCAAGGTTGCATCCACTAGCAGGTCTGGAAGTGTGTTTGGAATCCCTGTAGATGTCTCCTATATGGACATACCAGACATCTACAATTCCAGGCCACACATAGTAAACTGATGCTGGTGTCTAGCTTGTATTGTATCAGGGGGGTTCTGATCTGCCCACAAATGTGAGTTGTGTAAATTTGTTATTCTACCTCTTCCAAATGTTGCTTCATCTGTAAACATGTCTGAAGAGACAAACGACAGATCAGTAGTTTGTGCAATAAATTATTAGCAAAATTTTTCTCATGGTGAGTGATCAGAGGGTAAAAGATCCTGCACATGTTACAAATGATATGGATACAGGAGCTGCTCTTGAAGTACCCTCCATGCAGTACTATGAGATGTAAGACATCCTAGGGTTACTTAACGTAAGGCATATGAGTGGATCTTTCATTCCTCGATCCATAGTTTGTGGTACAACAGATCCTGTCTCAGCAATGCGACAATAAACAGCAACAAAGGTCAGATGACTTTGCTGCCTTTGGAAATGCCATCTGATACAGCCGTGCAAACTCATGTCTATTATTATTCACGCAGCTGTATGTAAAAATCACATCTGCCTGTTCATGATATGAATATTGTGCCATTGTTAAATGGAACACTTCTCGGTTAATTCTCTACTACACACATTAATCATTGAAGACAGTCATGCCACAAATGTACATGAATGACAAATGTAACCTAGTCTCCATGGCAACACATCACTATCTACTGTAAACTTTCTTTAAACTTAATAACTCTGAAACAAAGGATTTGCGAACATATGTTTATATGGACTTTTGTCCTTGGTTTGGTGTGAGGAACCTGCCTTCAAAGTTTGTAAAAGTATTTTTGATACACCCTATATATATATATATATATATATATATATATATATATATATATATATATATAATGATCTGTTTTTAAATTGTCTTTAAAACATTTTGAGTGACATATTGTTTGGACTTTGCTAATATTGAACTTTTCTGATAGTCTCCACATCCCACCCCACCCCAATCCAATCAAACAACTGTCTTCAGAATTTGAGCTTTTGTTTATTTTTAAGTCAACCTTTTAGTTGATATATTCTTTGGACTTCTCCAAGTGTACATACAACCAGTAGCTTTCTAAGGACCACCACATGCAACTTACAAGGTTCAAGTATATATCAGCTAAAACAGTCAAAAACAGTAAAGATGAAGATAAAAAAAATAGTTTGTAGAATTTGAACTTTTCAGTTGAGGACCTTTCTTGATTTCAATAAAGTTACCAAATAATGATAGATTTTGAATAATGTGTGTGTGTTTTTTGCATTTAGGAAAACACTAATTACTTGCTTCCTTCACTGGTAATTAAATCAGCTAACAGTTAATGATGCTAGAAAGTAGGTTAATGCAAATTAATACTGATATGTTGGCATGTCAAGTCACTTGCATGGCATACCTTTTTCAAAACAATACATATGTGTGCTTGTAAATTCTATAGTCAATGGCATAATTTTTACAGTAGTTTCCAGCCTCCAAATTTTATGATAGTAACTTTATCTCCCAAGTAACCTTGTTACACCCTTCTGCTTGCTGAAAATCCTCAATACCCAAGGGATGTGAATATTTTTCTGCATTACAAGTGAATAGAATTTCAGTATTAATCTTTTGCATGGCATATTGCCCAGTGCCATCTGTGAAAACAAAAGTAGATCAGAGCTCGTCTCAGCTGAAAAACCTTTAGCAAAAATGTTGTCTTATTAACAAGAATGCTTATTAGTTTGCTCATAAGTACATAGTGGTTTGCCTGCAACAGCTGTTGCCAAAAATATTAACTTACTTGCTTCTATGAAGTTCTCCAGTTGTTCTCCAGATTTTCTCCATTTGCACGAACTGCCATTCTCTCCCTTCCTATATGATTAGGGTTTCCCCAGCATTGGAATAATATCAGGATTACAAGTTGGATTCAATCTGTTGAATTAATAATTTTAAAAAACTGACTTCACAAATTTCCATTGTTATTTTACTTTTGAGTAGGAATACTCCTAGTTATTGCTCTTGGATTTTTTAATGTCCACTTTGCTTATTGAATACTTGTTCCATAATTATTGCTTGGCCCTTTACTTTCTCCTTTGGGTTATGACAAATGTTTCAAACTTTAGCCTTTCTTTCTTTTCTTTAACATTTATTTTTTCTCCTTCTGTGAGTTGTGTGCCATGTAATAACAGTACATCCGGGATTGCTTACACTTTTCCCCTAACGTCTATGTCAATGTTGTGATTTGAAAATCTACACAGGTCACTTAAGGAAGGCTTGTGTTGCAATATCCATGTTGAGCAAGGTTGTTGTATACAAACATAAAGGAATGATGACCCTTCTAAATGATAGAGGGTGAGTGGAATTAATGGTGGTCAGACAAAAACACGGTTCAGTTGTCACAGAAACAATTGAAACCTTCCCTGTTGACTTAAAAAGAATGATTGTTCAGGGAGTTTTCAGTTAATGTTCTACAGACATATAGCAGGGACAGGGGAGGGTGTTGAAAGACTGGGTAAGATTGGTTGAATAAGTCAAGGGAAAGAGATAGCATGTCCATATCGATCACTTCTCGGGGTGGCTCCTAAACTCTCTACAGCCAGCTAACTTGAAATTCTCAGCATGTATTTATATTGTTTCTGTTGGTTAACTTTAGACCTTTTTAGATACAAGGGATTCACTCATGTACTGACACAATTCTGCTTTTTTTGTATTCAATATGGTACATTAAGGTCAGAAATGGCATCATGACATTTTTCACTGAATATTTGTGTAAAAAAATAAATAAATAAAAATAAATAAAAAATAACCTAAAAAATATTTTACGTAAAGCACTTTATAAGGTATGAGCTGTGCTTGTCAGAAAATTATTTTTTTTATATATTCCTTTTAGGCATGGGCTGCCGGGGATTTTTCTTCTTTTTTTTCTCTCTCCTCAATAAGTCTCAGAACCTCTTCCAATTGAATTTAGGACCCCAACCATAGCTGAGATGATTGATGTTTCCATGTCCCACTTCAAGATCCTTATATTTTGATAATCTTTTTGAAGATTTTCAAAGCTACATTACAGTCTGCAAGAACTGCTATGTTAATAAGAAAGCACATTTTATTTTTGTGGTCTTTGAGCATTGTTTATTATTATTATTATTGCTGCTGCTGCTGTTGATAATGTACTGTTGTTGATACTAGCTCTTTATAATGTTATGATTTCTTAAACAGATGTATAAAAACTTTTATTGCCTTCTAATAATTGCATTTATAGTAACATAGTAAGTTCCAGCAATATAGGGAAAAATCCAGTAATTGCAGTTGTATACACCAACTGCATTTGATCCCTGCATATAAAGGTAGAGTTCAGGGTTTTCATTTTACTGCCCATGAACATTACCATTACCCCATAATTCTATGTATCATTAGGCATTTCTATAATAATAAGTTTAATATTTGTGATTCTAGAGGGAAAAATTTAATGATTTTTTTTTTTTTTTTTTTTTTTTTTTTTTTCCTAGTTTGAGTACATCAAATTGTTTAAACAGCAAGAAAGGGAGTGTAAGTTGTCAATGTCGACTGACAGGACAGTAGCATTATATGAATAATATGATGCATTGCTACTGACTTTATAGAAATGCATTGAAAGTCAAAGTGGGATTGCCAGTAGTCAATGGATGTGTACAGTTGATGTGATAGATAACAGCTTGGAATGAGAAATTGGAAAGCAGTTCTAATTCTGGTCGAGTTTGTTACGTTCACTTGCATGTCAATACTTTAGGGAATAATACAAGTACGTCTCCTCCACCCACCTCCCTAAGCTAAAAGTTAAATTGTAAGAATCATATCTAGAAAGATTATCATAAAAAAAAAAAAAAAATTGTTTGCCAAAAAAAAAAAAAAAAATTCAAAAAACAAACTCAGTCAATTCTTGCCAATTCTAAGGCCAGTGTCATTGCCAAACAGGAGTTTTATGTATTGTTGTTAATATCACCATGACTGATATTGGTGGTTTTTCTGTTATTGTTGCATTTTCACTTATTCTCTGAACTTTTTTTTTTTCCTAGGATTTCTGGATTGGGATGAGTACCTTCGTATGTATCTCCTTGCTCGTGGTTATCATAAAGATAAAGTTGAGAAATATCTGAAAGGCATGAATGCAAAAATTAATTCCAGTAAATCGGAAATTAAATTTTCTACAGACGACGAGAAATTTTTCCACGATGGAGGTAAGTGACTAAGATATTGTATTTTTCACCTTTTTAAAAAATAAAAAAATCTCCTGTAGACTAACTGGTGAATTACTTTTCTTTTCTTCTTTTCTTTTTTTTTTTTTTTTTTTTTTTTTTTTTTTTTTTTTTTTTCCAGATTTACTGATGTTAATTTTTCTGATAGCATTTATAAAAACGATACACGTTATCTGATTTAGCATATTTGATAGATATTAAAAATGATTCTTGAATGTTACAAGACTTATGAATATTACATTTGTACTAAAACTAGATTGGTGAGTAACTTATTTAAGGTCATATTTTACACAGCACATCTTCACTACACTATCTTCTCTGTACTGAGTGAGTTAAACTCCTTGCATTAGTGAATCGGTTTAAGACAAGGCAAAAACTATATTCCCTAAAACTGCCCATTATTGATGTTTACTAAGCTTCTGTTGGTAGAAAAGAAAATTCAAGGGAAAGGATTTCATACAGCATTGTTGATATAGAACACAATATAATAATGTACAAGGCAGTTTTTGTTTTTTGCTGGGGTGGAGGAAGTATTTATTTGTTTTATATTTTGTGATTCAAAATGAAATTAAAGATTAATAATAATAATAATAAATCTGGCATTTCAACAGAAACATATCTCAGCAAAAAATAATCTTTTTGATATTACCATTAATTAAGCACTCCTGATCACACATTTTATGTAAATTAATTGTACATTAACAAGAACAATATGCCTATACCACATGAAGCATATTCTTGATTACCTTACAAAATTTCAAATAATTTAAAGTTAAAATAAAAGTTAAAGCATATTTATCACTATTTTTCTCTTTATTATTATTATTGATGGACTCTCCCATTGAGTTCGATGTATGAGGTCCTGACGACCACGAATTAATTATCTGCATGCCTATCACTGGCATAACTTTTGAGACCTGCTCAAGAATTGCAAAAAAGACCACAAACAGTACGAGAGAATGTATTGTATCCAAGTGCAGCAGGTATACTGTTAGACGTTATATTTTGCTTTCTCGTTTCATGTAGTCGACTGATGGTTACTTCTCATTGCAGCTATATCAATGTTGTATTTCTTTAGCTCCAATGCGACCAGAGATGATTTTCTTTCTGGTGCCGAGTTGTTGTCCTGGAGAGTTTGTACATTCCAAGTGCCAAGATGAAGTTGTTTCGTAGAGTTTTTTTTTGCAGTAGCCAGATATATGTGAAACTAATTAGATGTAGTTGTCAGAAAATCAACACAATGATTTCTTTCAAGTGGTGAAGGCTTTTGTCGGACAATCCACACTTTTTGGATCCAAACGACAGACCTCATGCGTTATTATTGTGGTGTTTAACCTCTCCAAAGCACAATCAATACCAGCTAGTACACACTTCTCAGCAGACATACGCAATATAATATAATGCAATAATTATTATTATTATATAATTAATATTTATTTATTATTTGTCTTACCTTTTTTTTAATTTTATTTTTTTTAAACAGTGAATTTATATAGCAAACTGAGCCCACCTCTAAAAGTTTACAAAATAATTTTTTACTTTAGTATTTGTGATCTGGAGAGCTTAATCTTTTTTTAATTATTTCACCCCAAACAAAGCAATAAACCAACTAAGATGCAAGGGGTTACTGAGTGTTAGAGAGTACAAGGGGGGAAAAAAAATCATTATTAACGAGAGAGAACAATAAAAGAACAGGAATTAAGAAAACTGACGATAACGATTAACATTGCATTCATATTTTTGAACATCAAAATGAACTGGGAAGTAACCCAGAAAAGAGTTCCACAAGCAAGAAGTGTGAGAAAAGAAACTTAGCATAGAACTTAGTTACACCCCAGCCTTTTCGATTCTAAAATGATGAAACCTTGCTGCCAATCTAGTACTGTACTTAAATTCATAAACTCTAGGTACCATAGAAGAAAGCGCATCAGAACAATTACCATGAAAGTATTTATAGAAAAGGCACAGAAAAGCTATGTTATGGCAGTGGAAAAGGGACTGATGCCAAGATGCCAGGCCAGAACAATTAACATTGCAGATTCTTCTTTGTATTTTATCAAGAATCTTTAAATACACAGCAGAAGCACCAGTCCAGATATGACAGCAATATTCAAAGACAAATGATAGAATTATAAATATGTCAGATTCTGGCAAGAAAAATTGTCTAGCAGGACACAGTGAACCAACTTTCCTAGCAATCAATTTAAAATAAACTTTCATGTCCACAGAAAACATTAGTTTGAAAAGGCACAATTAGTTACTCTTTTGGAGGTTAGCATCAGCCATGATGATGGAAGGTAAAAAGAGTTCTTTCAAATGATTAAGAGAGCGATTTTATTTTGGAGGTGCTAAAATTAACAAGCCATTCCTTACCCCAGTTAACAGATTGTAGCTTATTTAGATCAGCTACCAATTTGACCTTACCAGACTTACTCTTAAGACAGGAGTAAATAGTAGTTGTGTGATCAGCATAAATACCAAGTTGAGAACTGATGGCATCTGGAATCAATAGTAATATGAAAAGAAGTTATTTCTTGAAAAGCCAAAAATCTTGTAAATATTTAACATAACAGTAACATTTGGCAATATTTATAGTATCTCTATAATATACCCTGCTCCTTGTATATTTTTTGGTCTGTAACTTTTTGCTATAGTGAAGCAGATAGATAAAATAAGTAAATACTGCTCTGATTCTAATGTCCAACTTGAAGGTAAGTGGTATATCAGTTACACCAGCATTATTCTGCTTGATTTGCATGGTAACTTGTAAATATTAGATGAGGTAGTGCACAGATACTACACTGATCTTAGGCAGGAGTCAGTTATTGACACTGAACTTATACAGCACACACAGATACTACATTGACTTTAGGTCCAGTCCCAGGTGCCCATTTCTCCAGGCAATACCCTCTCCCCTGTAAGGGGAAGGGCTAAGGTTAATTTCTGGTCCATGGAGAAATACCAAAAAAACTGGAATATTTTTAACCTCTTGCCCTATGTATGTATGTGTGGGTGTCCCACTTAAAACTATCTTGTGGTGTCATATTCCATCTGAGTGGGAGTACAGATAAATCTCAGATATTACACTGTCCCTTGTTAGAAATGTGTGAATGATCAGTGTTTGTGATTTGGGTGTGATGGGGCTTTTAATGGGTACTATGTATATTTTATATATTTAAAATCTCACTTGTGAAGACCTTTTACTAATAGTAAGAACTTAACAAAATATGCTGTCATTGTTTCCATGATATCAGTAAAGGAGTGTTTTACTACTACTACTACTACTTGTATTTTGTTTCCCATACCACTTTTCAAATACTAGAGACGAATAAAAAAAAAAAAAAATTCTCATACTTATTTGTCAAGTAGAATAGATTCCTGTTCAAAAAGTTGTACCACCCACACGTTTGTTTACGTCATTCTTGAGTCTCTCCCAAAATAATAAAGAGGATCCAACTGAAGACAAAAACAGTGTTGATTAGTAAATCCATATTTGTCATATTGTTACGCATATATTCATCTGCTGCATTTCCTGCCTTCCAAGACACTCCTAATTTGGCTGGTTGAAGTTTTATAAAACCATTTCATGTAGGAGTGAAGCAAGTCTGGCTCTTTCGAACAGCTATGTTTGTTTAAAAGATAAAAAAATGTTTGATTGATTCTAATAAAACAAATTCCAATAATAATTTTGAAAATATTTTTAATCTATTACTTGGAATTTTTTTACTCCTTCATCTGGTATGAATGGCAGCCTCACTTTGACTTAGTAGGACAGGTGTGGGTGGATAATGGCTGGAGGAATACAAGCATCCTTATTATCTATAATTTCAGCACCACTGACAAATTATTTGTAGTAAATTGACTTACCATGCCCTACAGTACTACTAAAACATTGATGCGTTTATCTGATTTAGTTTTCCTTCCTTTAGGAGATTTCATTGTTTATTCTGTGGTCATATAAAAGAACAGAA
Organism: Acanthosepion lycidas; assembly: GCA_963932145.1. Taxonomy (NCBI): domain Eukaryota; kingdom Metazoa; phylum Mollusca; class Cephalopoda; order Sepiida; family Sepiidae; genus Acanthosepion; species Acanthosepion lycidas. Next base: position 5,081,596 of record OZ010596.1, read on the forward strand.
CTTGTTTAATTAGGGGTCTGCCTATAAGCAATGTAATACTCCACCTGGATTTTAAAAAATACATCTTTTTATCACGTGTGTGTGTGTGAGACAGAGAGAGATAGGGTAAACATGATTACTGTCAGTTTAATGTTTCAATGTGGATCTTCAAACCAAATGCTGCTACTTTTTTTAGCAGACATATATATATATATGCTAGTTATGTATGTTATTTTTTAGCAGACACACACACACATATATATATATATATATATATATATGCTAGTTATGTATGTAGGGTCATAGAAGATGATGAGCAGAGAAAATAAGCCCTTCACAGTTTCTTTCATTCAGAATAAATATTAGTATAACTAAATATAATATCTATAAGCAATTTAGAGGTCATGTGCATAAATAATCCTTAACATTAGCCCCTATACAAAAGAAACTGGGAAGGGCTGGTTTCCTCCTTCCCTCACTCCCTTTAATCCTCTAGTGACCTACATAAACAAACCAGATTATAATAATGAAAAAAAAGTACCATTGTTATTTCACTATTAATATAGCTAAATTATTTTCTTGTAACCAGATTCATTTAGAAATGATTTTGTTTCAATCCTGCTGGTTTTGTTATTTTAGAACTGAATAAGTTGGAGTGTGATGAAAGCTGTTGTCTTGTAAAAGTGTTTAGATTCTTTTTTGTAAAGAAGAAACTTTCAATTATAAAACTGAATTTTCTTTATGATGGTGTGGATGTGAAAAGCTTCACTCTAAGAATGGAAATGTGAAAATTGCTTTTAACAAAAGCCAGCTTAAAGGAAAAATAGAAATAACTTGTTGTATACAAAGTCTAATTAAAACTATTTGCAGTTTTCTGGCTTTTTTTCTATCATTTTCAGGCATCTGTTTTTAGTTCCACATGTAATGGTTATTCATTAGATGAACAATACAAATTAAAACAATTATTATAAATCCTAATTTCTATTCCTCCAATCCATCACCCCATCCTTATTACAAATAAAACCTAAAAAAAAATGCCATCTATGTTTAGGCATTATTCATTTAAAATAAATTTTAAAAAATTGCCATTATCATGATTGTCTCAAAGAACAAAAAAGAAAACTTTAGAAAACAAAAAAACTCTTAGGGTTTGCACACTCACTGACTCACACTCACTCACAAAAAGCTATTTATTATAATAATTTGTAATGTTATCACTCAGAAGCATTATATTTTAATTAATTTTTGATAATTTTATCAAGTTTGTCTTTCTTTTCTTTTTAAAATTATTTATAATAATGAATATAAATTATTTTAATTTTTATATTCTTTGATGATGTTTGTCCATTTGGTTAAATTTTTGGAAGCGTTGACTTTTCTGTTCCCCTTATCAATTTTAATAATTGGTGTAACATCTTTGTTACAGTTCTACTGCCTGGGCTGTAGTCATGAGAGAATGGTTTGCAAATGTGCTCATTTACTCTTTGTCAACCATTATGGCTTACCAGAAATAAAGTGTTTTTATCAACTGTTGATGGGACAGGGTACATGTGAATTCATGTCTTTTTTTTTTTTTTTTAACTTTATTAGTGAAAAGTCAAAATTCAAACTCTATTCATGGATGTTTTTTTTTGTTTTCTCTTTCAATGCTGATAACCATTGGAATACCTTGAAACTCTACATTTTAAAACTATGGTTCTCAGTGTTATATTATTGTAAACATTTTCAAAATTACACTCCTTTCAGACCAGCTATGTTAAACATTATTTTACATCCCAAAAGTTTGTTTAAGGCTGCATATTTTTTTTTTTTTTTTAAACAAAGGGCATTCATATAAATGCTTGCTATTGGTTTAGAATTTCAAATACTAATTTTCAAGGCAGCCATCTGTCTACCCCTTTCACTTCAAACCTTTTGCTGTACTAAGCAAATATGGTGTTGAAAAATTCACAGTCCAGCATATTTTCTAAAATCTGATAAACCATCGTTTTTTTTTTTTTTGTTTTTTGTTTTTTTCTTGTCTGGCTGAGAACTTTTCAGTACCTCCTTATTGATTGGACATTTTCAGATACTATCAAAATTATTTCTGACTTGACATTTTTGAGTTCGATTCCTTATAAGTAAATTACAGAAAAACCTTTTCTTTTTGCATCTATGATCCTTTTTATTGCTTATTTATCTGTAGTAATATATGCAGGCAATGTAATTTTGCCCACAGACAAGTTTTTTTGAGAACTTCTACCACACTAAAGTAAACTTTAGGATAACATACTTGTTTTTGCTCTTTATTTTTGGGGGATTTGTCACTTCAATTGTTTATATCCTGTTTCTTGTGGTGCCAAAAATCTGATGTGAAGTTGTCTACTTATCTCACAGATTATTCAGACAAGTGTCCTCATTGTTGGCTTTGACGACTACATTTTAGCTACAAGGTTCTCTGCCCATCCTCAACTATTGCCCCCTTTGATCTTCAGGACATGGGTAATCATGGCTCTCAACAATTTATCCTTTGTAAATCTAAGAAATGTTTGTTCCCCCCACCCTTAACAAGACAAAAGACGTGCTCCTCCCCAAGAGGATGTGTAAAATCTAAAGAGCATGTTTATAATAAAGAAAGAAAAAAAAAATGTCTCCTACATTGGAGAACTCTTTTACAATCTACAATGCACAAAAACATGGAAGGATTTGAAATAATAAAGTCTGAGCTAAGATTAGCACTGGCCAAGATGAACAAGAATAAATCAACAGGGCTAGATGTAATTATAAGAGAGATGCTATCAGCCTTAAATTATTTTGGGATCAACAAGATTATAAAAATAATAAATGAAATATACAACAGTAGTGACATACCAGAAAATCTTAGTAGATCCATCATAATGCTGCCTAATTAGCGAGCTGCAAATTCATTTTTTGCTCCATTGATCGATCGGCTCATTGAGCTACATAACTATGCTTAATCTTCTGGATCCTGATACATAAAATGCATAACCAAATTAGACTGGAAATACAGTGTGATTTTGTTAAAGACTGGAAAAAGAAATGTCATCTTGATGATCAGCATGGACAGTACAATTAGACATATAGATACATGTCTAATATGTTTCATAGACTATGCAAAATCATTTGATAAGCTATGACATAAAGATTTATTTGAATTGCTAGGAAACTTTTATTCATTTGGGAAGTGTATTAGAATAATCCAGAATATGTACTAAGAACAAAATGCCTGCATGTGGATAGAAAATGTATTGAACAAATGCACAAAAATAGAAAGACATAAAACAGATTTATTTAACCTATACAGCAAAATGATCAAAGGAGAACTAGAAGTCCTACCAGGATTTATTATTGGTGGACACAATCTTAAGATACAATCTTGATTGCACTATGTTAATAACACACAGAAAGAAAACTTAAGGAACTCCTAAACAAAATAAAAATAAAAATAAAAAAAAAAATACAGTAACAAACAGGGACCCTCCATCATTTGTAAAAAGATTGATTGACTTGTTGATTTTGTTTAGTGGCATATCAACCTCTATGCAAGGAAAAAGAATGTATGGTTGTTAGGAAGATGCAAGCTGGGAGAATTGGAGATGCCAAAATCGGAAGTGTTTTAACTAATGACACTGCAATCTGGAAGCACACATTGCAATAGCAAATGATGCCATCCAAAAGCTAAACAATATATTTTAAAAATGGAAGCAAAAGTGCTAAAATGAATGGACAGAACATGTAAACAATGTGGAAATTTGAAGGAAAATAGGAACAAAAAGGACACTTACATTTAAAATCAGAAAAAGACAGCTGAAATTTCTGGGACACATAATGAAGAGTTGTTTGTTTCACTTCTTCTCGCATGTGTGTATACACACACACTCACACACACACGCACACACACACACACACACACACACACACACACACACACACACACACACACACACTCCACTTCCTCAATTGATAAATTTTCAACACCACTTTTATCATTTATCCTTGGAGATTTATTATTTTTGTTTATACAGTTAGTAATTTGGCAAAAATTGGATTATCAATGGAAGTGGCTATTTATTTTTAAAGTGGCTATTTATTTTTAAAGTGGCTATTTATTTTTAAAGTGGCTATTTATTTTTAAAGTGGCTATTTATTTTTAAAGTGGCTATTTATTTTTAGTTTTCATGTTTGTCGGATTCATTTGAAAACCATAAATTATGCCATTTTTTTTTTTTTTTTTTTTTTTTTCCTAATATACAACACGGATACAATGATTTTTTTTTTTTTTTTTTTACAATGGAGAAAATCACCTAGCTGAAAAAAGGTTTTTCTGTGTATGGTTTACCAAAGAAAATGAAAAAATAATAAATTAATCCAAGATAATTACTACTTTAAGTAAAACTTATATAATGGTTATTTATCTTTTTTTTTTTTTTATTCTCTCTGACTATTGTGACCAATCACAAAATTTACCTACACAATAAAAGCCAATGCTTTTATTGATGAGGAGTGTTTTTTTTTGTTTGTTTTTGTTCATGTGTGAGTTTGTGTTATTAGGGTATGTAAGTTGGATTTTAGGACCCCCCCCCAACCTTCTCATTTTGCCTCATGGACTTTTGACATTAGATTTATGATTCTAATTTTTGCCTATACTACTTGTATTTTTTGCCTTTTTGATTTGTAAGATGGACATTTTTACCACCATTGTGGTTTTGGACATTTGTTCACAGACTTTGGTTTATTCAACTTAAGTGCATTTATTTGAACTTTCTTTTTTAGAAGACAAGGCAATAAAGAATAATTAACAATTTCTGCCTTATTCAAGAAATGTCATTTGTATGACTTACCTTTTTTTTTCTGTGAACTAATTAAACAATGCCAATAAAAATTTGACCAAACATTATCATCATAACATGGAGTAATAAGTGATATGCAAATATTAAAAGTAAAATTAATGCATGAACATGTCATCTGGATAGAGAAGATAGGAAATGTCTACTCTAATTAAATAATTATTAAAAAAAGAAAAAGATTTCTCAATTCATTAGAAATTATTAAAAATGTTCATTTTTACAATTATGGACCAATTCTTTATTTTACCTGTTTATACCAAATTTTTGAAAACTTGACTCATTTTGATATTTACTTAACTTTATTTCTATCTAACATGACTCATATAGATGTCAGTGTACCATTTTCACTGAGAATAGTGAAAGTTCAAGATTGATGAAATTTTTTTATTTTTTTTTCCTCCCTTTCCTCCTCAGACAAAGATACCCTGTTGAGATACAAAGACCGATGGGAAGAATCTGATACAGAAAAAAAGGATAACAAACTGACCAAAAGTGAATTCCTGAAATTCCGTCACCCAGAACACAGAGATGATTCTATGCAAGAAATGGCAGGAAGTATTATTCATGGATTAGGTAAAGTACATTTTGAATAATTCTATTCCTGCTTTATTTTCTTTTGTTTTTAATTGTATCGATTGTGTTCAATGTCTGCTTTCTTGTTTCATCTTATCTCTTTGTCATGATTCCATAGTTTTATATTACAAACACTCACATTGTGGATTTGAGAGCGGCACTTCAATCTACCAACACTTTTTTCAATCCTTGTCACATTCAATACATATAATAAGCATTTTGTATAGCAGTGTTTATAACAACCTTATGGTGATGACACCTTTAACCTTTTAGGCATACTTTAGTAACTCTACTGCACTCATTGCATATTGGGTTTTTTAAATATTACCCATTTTAAAACAAATCCTGCTCAAATTCTATTGATCTGTTACATACAATTATCACAGCACAAACTTTAAAAAGAAAATAGTGGATGGATTCTTAGGATGGACAAATACATGAATTCAGAATGATAACAAACAGTAACAAATGCCAATATTTAATTATAAACTATGCAATACATGAAAACATTTAGTCAAGAGAATGTGTGGAAAGATGTATACATTTCTGTGTGGAAAGATGCGTTATTTTGTGAAGATAAGAGTTGAAACTTAGCTTCAGTTCTTCTACTGAAATAAAATAGAATTTTTCTCTTTTCTCTCTTGTGTTTCTCTTTGTCCTCTTTATTTTCAAATCATTTTGTTCATTCAAGTAGTGATGTCCTTTGATCTATTCTTCTTTCTTCAATATCGCTTTCATTAGTCACTTGTGGAGGTTCAGCACTATAGAAGTCGTCTATTCAATTAAGATTTGGCACTCTATAAGTCATATATTTAGCTGTGAGGAATTCATAATTTGGATCTTTCATCCCATTGAGTATATCACATATTCATTTCTTAGGTGACTGTCATGTTTTGCCATTCACCTATGCCTTTAATGTAAGCAGCATAGTGTTGAGTTGAATTGGAGTTCATTTTTTTATCTTATCTTTGTATGACTGTAACAAGTAAAAAGGATTATTTGCACAAGACTCGTTCCACTTGATTCTGTGATTGGGGTTTATGTAAATTGGGTATGGCATTCCTTCTCTTCAGTTCAGAGAATCAATTCACATGAGAATTTAATCGATGATCCATCACCTTCATGCTTAATTACCCAAACTGGATTTTGTAAATTTTTCTTCCCCCCCCGGCCCGTCATTTGTATTTGGTCACATGATTTGTCACATGTATGAGAATCTATTTTTAGCTTCAGCTCCCACCCATTGCTTTTGACCTAAACTGCCTTTACATTCAGCAGCTGCTATTATATATATATATATATATATATATCCCAAGAGAGATGGGGAGTTTACAAGTTATATTAGAGAGATGGGAAAAGGAGATTGGTCTTTAAGTGCAGATTGTGTGTGGGTATGGGTTGTGAGTTGCGGAAAGACATGACATTGTTCATACCCTGTTCACACAGTTTTAATTTTAAACCACAAAACCAGATCCCGTGTTTAATTCTGCCACTTGTCTGTAAAGTGTTGCACTTTTATTCAGGGTCATTTACATGTACAAGTGTCTTTTCTTTCCTAAGATCACTATATAAGGAGAGCATAGAAATTCCATCATCTTCCATTCTTATTAAATAGCTAGTCTACCTTACCATCTAAAAAAAAAAAAAATAAATAAAGGGAATGTATTAATTAGATGGTTCATTGGCATCTATTTTACTTGTGAATTCTGGATCTCCATTTTATTGATTCTCAATACATTATTAGGAAATTTGTTTCATTGCATCTTGATATTAAAACTCTTATAGCCTTGTACATTCATAAATATGTATTTTCCTTTTTCTAGATAAAAATAATGATGGTAATTTGACTGTTGAAGAATTTATAGCCTTACCTCCAGGCATTTCTTCAGACGTTAATACCGAAGAGGAAGACTTAAAGTGGCAGAATGAAAGAAAAAAAGAATTTACAGATTCCATTGACCTCAATAAGGATGGCATTGTTAATTTGAATGAACTGAAGGTATGACTTCTGTTTCAGCTTGAAAATAATTTCTTATAAGCACCCAAAAAATCCACCCTTATTTTCTCAAATGTTATAAGATGTTGCAATATCAGTATTATTCTGTATTTTAATTATTACATTGACACTATCATTTTCATTTATTTAAAGGCTTAATCAATGATTCTCATCTGCCAAAATATTGTCACAGAAAAGTAAGATTGAATTCATAAATGTTCCTTCTAATATTGGACTTCACTTATGTGAAGAAAAATTGGCCACCATTTCCAGTGATAGAGAGCTCAAAATAAAACATTTGACGGTAGCCACAGATCCATTTTGAATTTCAATACAAAAGGAATATTCCACATTAGCAATTTTCTACTCGTTATTTATGGGAATTGGGCTTCTCGATCCTAAATAACATAAAAAATAAGAAGCAAGAAAGACTACGCTCAACTGAAGAAGAAATGAGGGTCTGCTTATCAGACATTTGATCAAACATCGTGAAAAAAAACACCAGGCACAGGTTTCAAAATAAATAAACTGCACAAATAGTTGAATAGAAACATTGAAATAAAGTTCATATTCATGTGTGTACTTTTTAAATCTATGGTTTTATTTCATAACATTTAAATGCATACCCTTTAAAAATTTTGCTAAGTGTGCCGTGATATTTTCATTTGCTTTTAGGTGCGCCATTGCTTAAAAATGTTGAGAAACACTCAGTTAGATGATCATGGTTAGTGCCACTTGTTATATTTGAGTTTTTAAGCTCAAACGCTAATTAAATGTCATGTTTCATGAAAAGTCTCATGAAACTTTCATTTTAGATAATAGGCCAAAAACTGACATACATTGCCAGTATAACACTAATTTCTAACAATTATCATTTAATTTTTTTTTTTTTTTTTTTTTTATCTTTATTATTATTTACATTCAGGCTAATATCCTAGTCTTGTTATTATCCCCAGAACAAGAGTCTGGTGGATTAAAGTATTGTTTCAGAGATTTGGTGACATAGTGATTGTAAGTTCAATCCCTGCACCAGATAGTACAGATTCATTGCCTACTGTTTCCACCAAATATAACTGAATAGAATTAAAAAGAACACAATGAGGTATTCCTGTATTTGCAATAATTGCAAATATGTCCTCATTGAGGCAATTTGTTGACTGAATGAAGTACTTTATTTATCCTCTATAAAGTCTTCTTTTTTTTATTTTTTATATTTTTTTAATAAATTCAATGACCTTATAAGCAACAAAATAACTTTATTTTTCAAGGAGACAAATAAATATGCTAGTCAGGTGAAAAAAAAGCAAACGGATGCTGGTGTCTACTTGTATGTAAACACAAGGAAGGATGTTATTTTTGACAAAATGAAAGCCTTCTTAACCATTTTGCTTCTTATTGCATCCCAGAACTATACAAGGATCAATAAAAGTATGTTAAATTGTTAATGTATTTTTTTTATTTTGTTTGGTTTTCAATGACAAAACATGCATGCAAAATGTAATGCATTTCATCAAAATATCACTCATCCATTCTTTTTATTAGTATACAAAAAATAAAATCTTTACACCCAATACAAAGAAAGTTAGAACAATTTTAAAACAGTAGGTGCTCATGTTTTTAGCGCCCTAAAAAAAAAATAAAAAAATGCAGTGGCAGGGAGAACAATTCTAGAAGGAATTTAGTGGTATAAAGATTATTCAACTTAGAGAACCATTTTTGCCTTCCATCAGCATAACTGATGCTAACCTCCAGGAGAATAACTCCTTTCACCTTCTAACATTTTCCACTGACATTAAGTGGAATGATTATATCTAATCAGTTTCTAGTTCTGCTTCTTGAAAAATTATAGTTCACTGTTGTGCTAGACAATCTTTCTTGTCAGAATCTTACACTTTTATCTGTCTACCATTTGTCTGTGCATTGAAAATTGCTGCCACATCTTGCCTGGTACTTCTATGTATTGACAGATTCTTGACAAAATCCAGAGAGTCTGCAATGTTATCAATTCTGACCTGGCATCTTGTCTTCAGTCACATTCCCACTGCCATAACCTAGCTTCCCTGTGCCTTTTTATTTATAAATATTTTCAAGGTAATTTTTCTGTAACCCCCCCTTCAGCTGATTCCCTACTAGTTAACATATTAAAACATATTAAAATAATGTCAGCCATAAAAATTGACAAATGTCACAGAAATTAAAATAAATGAACCAGTCCCCAGTCTTAGGTGCTAATCTCTATTTTTGTAGGGATATTTTTGTTTTGTATAGCCAATTCAAACCAGATGCTTTTTCTGGCTAATTGTCCAGAATAATTTTAGATGTTTCTTTATTGACATGTTATTTCTATTTTCCAGGATTTCAATGATACATTCTCTTTATTATTGGTGGGAAGGACTGGTAGTCTTAGTTTTGCTCAATTTTACTGAATTCCATCTAGTTAAATTTGGGTTTGATTCTCCTTGGAACTGTTTGGGATTTCATTTTATTATTTTGAAACTTCATTTTTCAATACATTTTGTTTTTAATTTTCTTAATTTTTCAATCCACTTTCCTGTAAATTTCAACAATTATCACCCAGTTAGTAGTCTCTTTCTTCCTCCTTTTTTTTTTTTTTTTTTTTTTCTTTCTTTCCCTTTTTGTTTGATTAACTCCCTAAGGTCATAGTTCTGATGAGCTTTCTTTTTTAATACTTCGACTTCATGAATTTATATGCAGGACTAGATTAGCAGTTACGTCTCATCATTTTACTGTTGAAATGGCTAGATGTAATCATATGATCTCTGCTAACAGTTTCTTCTCTCACACTTCTTGCTTGTGGAACTATCTTCCAGTTTTTTGCTTTCCTGTCTCTTATGATCTTCAAAAATTTAAATATGTCAGTTATCATTTTCTGTTTCCTTAAATCTTGTTCTTTTAATATCCTTTCTCTCTCCACATTATTTTCTCGGTTTTTTTCACTCTCAGTAAACCCTTATGTCTTAGTGACTTTATCACATTGCTTGGGGGGTTTATTAAAAAACAAAACAAACATGCATGTAATGGTTAGTGGCTCAGAGAAATTTGTTAGCTAATTTCAAATTCCTGCAGTGTTTGTTACATTTACTTTCACATAAATATCCTTGGGGAAAGGTATGAATCCATCTTTTCTCCCCTTAGAGATAGGTTAAATAGCTGCATAGACTGGACTCTTGCCTTGAGGTGGCAACCTTGTATAGGTGAAGGAGAAAACTGAATTAAAAAAAACTACCTGAAGAGTATTTGGCTCTCTTTCCCTAGATACACTACTGCAGTACATGAAGTGCCCCCTACAACCCTAATGGGTTACAGGACATGTGATGTGATTATCTGTATGCCAGGATCTTTTCTCATGTATTGTTCTTTATAAACATAGCAAATCATTTAAAAAGAGAAGAAAAATGATTTATTTTTCTTGAATAGAAAGTTCACTTACAGGTAAATAACTTATTTTGTTTGTGTCTTTTAGGCTTACCTGAATCCTCGCAACCCAATCCAAATAAAGAATGAAGCGATGGCTATTTTAGAAATGATAGATGATGATTACAATGGAAAATTGTCCAAGGAAGAAGTGAAGAGACATGAAACAGAATTTATCTACAGCAAAATGGTGGAAACTGCCAGAAACTTCCATGACGAATTTTAATGACAAAATTATGCCAAAGTCTTTCCTTTTTAGTGTAAATATGAATTACATGGTAGCCATCAAGAAGGCTTTCCTTCTTTGCCTTCCAAATATTATATTGGATAATTGATGACTTTTTAAGATTTCTTGTAAATTCGTATTTTTTCATTATATTTCTTTATAGAGAATGAATTTTACGTAATACTCCACATGGTAACAATTGAACCTTTTTTTTTTTTTTTTTTTTTTTACTTTGACAAACTCAAAGTGGTAATCTTTCATAAAAGGTGCTTTTGGGGTAAAAGTAACAGATAATTATAAATTGTCTTTTTTTGACTGACATCTACTGTGAAGTGCAGCTAATAAAAATATACTGAGCTTAGTTGAAGGGATCTATATATATATATATATATATATATATATATATATTCACTTCTGTTTAATTATTGTTTAATTTTTAATATTTTCTATTGGGTAAATTTAACATATTAAGTGATTGTATGAGTTTTCTTTTAGTATTTACTGAACTTTATTTGATACATGGTCTTTCAAATATGGAAGATCTACCTGCTGTCTTGAAAATCAGAATTCAAAATTCTGACCTTGGCTTGGGCACTGGTGGTCAATGTTTGAGCCTAAAAAAAAACTGACATTTCTATCTGAAAAATATCCTTTATTTTATGCCAATTAATATTTTATAATTTAATGCTGAGAAAAAGCTAACAAATTTCTATTTTAGTGTATTTGTTCCTTTTGAAACTCCATTTTTTAAATAACAAGTCTTTAAGCAACTATTCCAGATTGTCACATTCATATGTCAGTAAGATAAAGATTCAATTTATAATTCACATTGCTGTTATTTCATTTTTTTTTCTGAACATTGCACTTGAGCCTGGAATATTTTGGCCATAAATTATACACTTAAAGATAAGTATACTTTCTTTATATACATATACATTTGTGTATATGTAATATTTACATTAAATATTGTAATGGCCAATTAGATTTTGGATATGAAAGATTTGCTCTGTACCCTCCTCTTGCACAAAGTACATTTATACTTTTGAAAAATCTTAATCTTCAGTTGAGAACTATATAACTGACCTTGGGCAAATCTTGTGTCCTTTTCATTATTGGCCTATAATCTTTTATATCCTATAAGTTTTTATTGTTATAGATTATATAGACACAAATATTTCAGTAAATGCTCTGTTTATAATAAACAGTATTAACAACATTTACCGACCTGAATGTCAGAAATCTCATAGAAAATATACATTCTCTGATAGGAATTGAACCTGTATCCTGCATGGAACCATCATATATACAGAGGACACATATTTTCTATGAGATTTTTGGACATTCAGGACTAAATGTTGTTAATACTGTTTATTATAAATAGAGCATTAACTGTAATATTTGTGTCTATATAAATAATGTATAACAATAAAATATATTAAAATAATTGTTGGACTTTGTCCATTTCATAATATACCTGATAAGTATAAATATTTTACACATCATGCAGGCAAATCTGCCTTATGCCCACAGGAGTCAGTACATTTGTGTACTTGCAATGCAAAATCCTCAGTATTTTGTTAATATTTAACTTTATACATAAGTAACTTTTTTTTTCTTTGTATTTTTTCTATTTTTTTAGTCAAAACTCAAATTTAGAAATTAAATTGGCCAAATTTCAGTTTGCTGAATGACAAATATTTTTTTATAAATATTCAGTCAGCATTTTTATTTCATGACTCTTCTTTTTTTACTTTTTTTTTTTCTTCTCAATTATCTGAGAGTACTCAGTGCTTAAAGTATTTTCTTTCTTGCTCTGAATACTGTTTGTAAACCAAAAAATAGACTCAGAAGCTTTTCCAGCATTTTTAAGATGCAAGACATCTCACTTATAAATTTGAGTTTAGCACCGAATACTTGAGATTATTTTTTGACATTCCCTGGATAAAAAATTAGATGCAAAATTGATTCTACAATTGAAATCTAAAAAACACCTTTTTCGTTAGAAGTAAATGACCAACTTCATTTATTTAAAAAATAAAAATAAAACCCAACAATGAAATGCTGAAGCAGTTAGTCCATTGCTTTGAACACAAAGCATTTCATTTTTTTTTTTTTTTTTTTTTTGTGTGTGTGTGAATTTTATCAATTTTTGTTATGTACTTCCTCTTTGTGTATATTTGATACGCTTGGCCTTAAGAACACTCACACACACACACACTCTCTCTCTCTCTCTCTCTCTCTCTCTCTCACAAACGTATGCACACCAAAAAAAAAAAACATGAAAACAAATCTTTCATTCAGGATCATATTTTCATAATTTATTACTAGTGAACTGATGATCCATTCAAATGTAATTTTTTTTTTTATTAAAGTTCACTAATTTAAAATATTGTTTGACAAATTTGTGATTTGTTTTTTTTTGGGTTTTTTTTTTTTTTTTTTTTTTTTACCAACATATTCTTTTTTAAATAATCAATATAATTAAATGCCCGAATTAGAACGGCATTTTTCACATGGCCAGTAAAATGGTCAGAACATGATTAAACTTATGTTATTGCAAATCTTACCGACAAAATATTTTCTATTCATCAAAATACAACTGGCAGATACCTTTACTTTTGAATTTCATTACCTCCCTTTGTTTCATGTTCAGAGCATAAGTTATAAAGCTTAATATTTATTTTTGTAATATTGGTTGTAATTTTAATCCTATTTTTCTTTTTTTCTTTAATTCTTGAAGCCTGCTATATTTACAGGTATAATTTAAAAATAGCATAAAGCTACAGGACCAATTTGTTGAGTCATTAAAACAGCTCTTTTCTTTTCTAGAAGAGTACAAAGGAGGGGAAATAATACACTCCTTGAACGAAATAAAGTTTTTGTGGTTGTTGCCTTTCAGAAAAAAAAATTCTATAAATAAAAATCTATACATTACAAGTCATCATATTTACACCATCCTGTAGATATTTTTGATGGTTGCATTCATACTGAAGTTCACATTTTATGTGTGTATGCCTCATCCAAACACACACACACACACACTGTGTCTTAAAATGACTGAAGTCTTGTATGATAATGCATAGTGAGTTGTGGTTAGGATTATAAACTCACTTGTAATTCACCATAGAAAATAATCAGGGAAAAAAAAAAATGAAGAAAAGACCACAAATAAAGCTGTGCAATATGATAACAAATGAGATGTTTATCAAATTTTGTCTCTTGTTCCTGTAGTGACTAATAAATGACACTGTTTCACAAACCTAATGATGCGGATGGTATTAATATTAATCAATGCTTGAATCGTCAACATTTTAGATAGCATTTTCATTTATTTGCAATGCAGCCGTGTGTAATAGAATGGAGCTCTTATGAAATAACGACACACTCACGCACTTTGTAATATTCTGTTTTCCTATTAACTTGAACCAAAATGTTCAAATAATAATAGAAAAGATCCAATTGTGAAAAATCACATTTCCTACCTTCATATGCAATTCAGTTTTTAGAATTGGTCAAAACTCAGTCACCATTTAATTTTTTTTTTTTTTTTTTAATTTAATTTTTATTTCATGCCAAATATGTTGCTGCTCATTGATTAACAGTAACAAGTAGTTAATATTTTCAAGTGGAAGAATTGAGGCCTGCTAAAAAGAATGAATCTCATCATTAGTGCTCAAGTGACACTTATTAACAATAAAATTATTTCAGAAGAAAAAAAAATCCAAGTGTGTGTGTGTGTGTGTGTGCATGAGTAGCATGTTTTCTTTATTGAAATATTTCAAATAAGTAATCTTGTCTAACATTGGCCCTCGAAAGGGATCAAAGACTGAATACTTTAAAACTTAGTATTTAAAAAAAAATGTTTTTATTTTGATTGCTCAATTATTATTGCTTTAATATTAGTGGAATGTTGGATAATTAAACTAAAGTATTTTTAGTTTTGTGATGGGGAGCTTAAATCTAATTAACTTCATTTTGTAAATGTTTTTTAAAGTTTCAGAATTGTTTTTAAGGTGATAATTTCTTTTTTTACAATTTTTTCCTTATTTTTTTATTGTTTTTATTTTAATTTGCTGCAAATAATGAAATTGGTTCAATATTTTTGCTTTTCTACGAATAGAAATTATTTTTTAAGGAAGTTTAATTCAATCCCACTGAAGGTTATCTTGTATTATCTAAATTGCAATTAAACTTCAAAGATAACATTATTAGGTAATATTATTTATTAAGTTCACTTTTAACATAGTAGATATGTCAAAAAAATAAACCAAAAGAACTAATGTGAAAAATCAATTTTCTTTTTATGCTAAACATACATTGCTTACTTTCTCCCAAAGTTGAATATATTTAATACTTTAAAATAATTGAATTTAATTCCGAGACTGTAGGAAAATCACTTCAATCTCAATGACAGTTAAAAAGAAATTAGTATATTTGCTGTCATCATAATAGCCCATTATTTATAAATTGTTTTATCTAGTACAGATTATCATAATTTTAACAATACAAACTTAAAATAGTTATTTTTCAAGTATCTCCAATATCTCTGTACGTTTTCATT
Source organism: Acanthosepion lycidas (assembly GCA_963932145.1). Lineage (NCBI taxonomy): Eukaryota > Metazoa > Mollusca > Cephalopoda > Sepiida > Sepiidae > Acanthosepion > Acanthosepion lycidas. The sequence continues at coordinate 5,097,213 of OZ010596.1, forward strand.
AAGTCATATAGCCAAAATTTCTCTACAGTGTGCTTCATTAATGTGGCATTGTGCCAGACTAAGCTTAGTAAATAATGATACCTATTGTAGTACAATGGTTAACTAATCTCATAACTTAATTCACCAATGAATTACCTTACCATCAAGCAGTACATCCTGAAGACATAAAATTGGTCCTGGCCAAATTCTTCTTAAGAGTATTTCTTACGAGAAAAATCTGTTCTTATTCTGTAGGAATATTTTTTCCCCTCTAAGAGGAACCGTTACATTTTACGTGTTCATTGTTGAACTTTATTTTTCCAGAGTATTGTCTCATTTTTTGTTTTTATGGTCACACCTTAATGTGTGTGTTACCTCAAGTGGTTTTTTCATTTATCTCCTCAGGTTGTGGATCACAGTCCAACATTATTATAAGAATAAATGTTAACATCTTGTTAGTAGAGAACAAGTGTGATTGAAAGAGTTCTAATATCAAAGATGTTTTTTTTTTGGGGGGGGGTCTGCTAACTTCTTATGGGGATCTTTAACGAATTCCTGAAATTAAACACTTGATAAAAACAAAATGAAAGCTGTTGTCTGAAAATAGAATGACAATACTTAATCTCTGAATTTCAGAAAGCAAATTCAATAATTTCTGTTAATTTCTTTTTCATTCTTGAAATTTTTTAAACCAAATTATTTCAAGTCTACTTTTAAGTATAATTTGTAAGATCATTATATATGCATTTTTTCTTACCCATTTTTAAATTATGATTACAAGAAAACAAGATTTTTTACTTTAAAATTCTTGTAACTATACATTCCTATTTGTATTAGATTCAATTTTTTTTTTTTTTACTTGATTCTTTTTTCTTTTTCCAAAATAAAGATTTGGAGAATCTGTAAACTACAATTTCTTCATCTTAAGTCATAACATTTCTAAATTATTCTTGTAACATCTTAAATCTACATTTATTCAAATCATTATTCTTATTTAATGTTTGTTTTTGTTGTTTAATATCCATTAATCAATTTTTCTTTCAGATTTTAATGTCACATAACACTGCAGCAGAAACTCCTATTTGCAATTAATAGGTTAACATTAATTTCTCTCTCCCCACTGCTGCAATATTTCATAATTCAGTTCTACATACAAGTTTAAAAAAAAAAAAAAAAAAAAAGCAGAAAAGGTCAATTCCTTTTGTTACATAACAATATGATTGGGATAAGGCATTTAACAGAATTGAGTTGACAAAAAGCAGTAGACTTGCTCAAGCTTTAGTCTTTTATGAACACATTCACCAAAATCAATCAAAGCATAGTGATTGAAAAGCAAGAGAGATGTGTGTGTGTGGGTGTGTGTATGTGTATATATATATATATATATATATATATATATATAAATTGAATAATAGGCCGCTAATTTCAAATTAAACTAGGTCATTGAGTTGAAGCATGAAATCTTTATGAAAAAGTGTTTCAATAAGAATTAAATTAAAAAAAATTTTGCATAATGGAGGAAATTTAATTCATTTACTAACAATTTTGATGGTAGATTTCGTTTATGTTCCAGCAATATACAAGGGGTGCTGAAAAGTCCCTTCGTCTAACAAAGAAAAGAAAGAAAAAAGTTCTGATATTTGGCTAGTCATCAACTTCTTAGCAAATCATCAAAATTTAGGTCCAGTTAATTCAATAATTAGTGTAAATGGAGGCAAATTTTGACCATTGTCTCAGTATTTTGAGTTAAATACATTGTGATTTCTTGCAAATCTTTAGTCCAAATGTTGAATTTTCCTTACAGTGATAATGTATTTTAACTTCTAGAGACAAATGCAGGATATACATTTTAATATTCACTTTGTTTCATTGTAAATTAAACCCAGTATTTGTAAATTAACATTGAAATTAAAATGACATTTGCTGAATAATAACTTCAGTTTACAATTGAAAATTGTTCCTTTCTGAGAAGATGTCACCATTTATATTAGTTGAAAATGCTGAATTTTATTTTTTGTTGTTTACAATGATTTTGAATTCCTTTAAGCTTGATTTTGAGTTTGCAGCTCTATTATATGAAGGAAACAATTTTTTAAAATACCTCTTCATTTTGTGGCCATGAATATATTCTTCTGCATTTAGATTAATAAATTCTTATATAGAAAAATATTATTAAAACTGATTACAAATCTAGAAATTCCTTAATTTAAAGAAATAATGAATTTGTAATAACTATAATTATATTTGAAAAAATAAGGACTTAGATTTTTCAAAATTTATATAATTTAAAAAAAAATCTATTTTGTAAACTTGTTAAAATGCCACTAAGGCGATCACAGTAATCCAAATTTTTGTTTATAAAAATCATTTTATTTTTCAGTAAAGATAGGTTAATTTTCGATTGTATTTCTTAAGAGATTCAAGCATTTGACATTTGTTAAAGTACTATTAGTGTATAAGAATTTGACATCTGAATTAGCCAATTTTGGAAACTTAACTAAAACTTCAATAGTAGGTTCAATTTTACATAATGCTCATATATCATCATACTCATCAGAATTCATTTTTCTTTCTTTAGGAAAGAAATGGCCAGTTATATTTTTCAAACTAATCTAATAAAATATCCTCATTAGCTTTGATTTGAAAAATAATATAAAATGTGTCTTTGGTAGGACTTCTTTTTGTTCAAAACCTGCTATTTCCTGCTTTTATAGTTTCCAATTCTTTACTAGATAACTGATCTACACAAACTTCATATTACACTTTTTTCTTTTCTTACACACTTTCACTAAAATACTGCCCTTCATCTTCAACCAAGAAATCAAAGGTTTTTATATATAATGTTTTTCTCCAAAAGATTTCTTGGTTATTACAAAATACTTTTCTTCTTGATTACCTCCCTTTAAAGGCTTTATTTTTCAGCAGTGTGTTGCAAAAATTCTTAGTTGGCTACCTTCCTTATTTTTGTTGCAATTAAAGTATTATAGTTTTGATTAATTTATAATACCACTTTCTTGTTGAATATATTTTTTCAAACTAGCATTTGTTTTTCTGATTAGCATTTGATATCTTGCCATTTTTTCCCTAAAACAGCCAGTTAAACCATGTATTGTTTCTCTTAACAATTTGGTTTTATTGTTGATTTGCTATTCACCTGAGTCTTTCTTTTTGTTGCCAAAATTTTTTTTGCTGCACTTTCAGTATATGAATGAAAAGATGTTTAGTTTTCAGTCTTTTCCAATGTTGATTTTAAAATACTGATTCCCTCCTACTTTTTATCCTATTTCATATTCTGAGGACACTTTCTTTTCTTTTTTTTTTTTTTTTTTTTTTTTTTTTTTTTTTTTTTAAATAATGATTTTGAGAACAAAAAATGCATACCTGAGAAAATGAATGTTGTGAAATATAAGAATTTTAACAAGACCTATCTTTTTATGGTGCTTGGTGTCTTTGGTTTTCAGTACAATTTTTTTTTTTTTTTTTTTTTTTTTGAAAATACTTATGATTTTCAATATTGGTTAAAAAGGAAATTATGAAAAAATTAATTTCTATCCTTTTACTTTTTATAAATATTGTCTAAACTGACAATACAGTGTGGGTTTTGGCTATTTGTTGTTTCTGAGTCTTTAATTCCTGTTATCCTCGCCTCTTCTCAATTCCCATCTCAATACTTTTGATAGCTGGCAAGACTGATCCTTGTATGGAGACTTTCATTGATGCAGGCTCCAATCTGATCATTGAAACCAATCCTAGTTGGATTTGGCAAGTTTGTCTTGGACTCTTTGTTTCCACATCATTCTTGCTCAAAAGAATCTTGAGCTGTCAAAATATAGTTGATGATTTGTTGCAAGTCCCTCTCAGTTTTACAGGTTGATATTGTCTACCCACCTTAGAACAACATACAGGGTAGCCAGCTGTTTGTCTTTGGCCAGTACTGCAATCGCTGGATTTGGCATGGGAATCTGTTGCTGTTCATGTGGAGAACATGGCTGGACTATCATAGCCAATGTTTAATGATGGTGTTGGCTTTGATGCAGTTGATTTGAATTGTCTCAAGGACTGTGAAGTTGGCAACTTTGTCCTTCCATGTTTGTAACTGATCAAAACTTTTTCTGATTAAATTGCTCAAGTTTCTTAACATTTTGGCTTTACACATTTCATGTTTCACCCATGCATAGTAATGTTAAAATGATGCCTGCTTTATACACCATGAACTTATATTTATTTATTTATTTTTTTTTTTTTTTTTTTTTTTTTTGTTAACTTTACCACTGTGTCTATAGAAAGAAAAGCTTTTGTAAAAGCAGCATGGCCGGTACATATTCTGTTTTCTCTATCCTTCTCAGTTACATTGTATTGAGGAGGAGGAGGCTTCCAAGGTAGGGGAAGATACACTTCATCCAGAAGGATCTTTGAGATGATGTTAAAATCTGCAAGGACTTTGGTTTTATCCTTAGTATCTGGAAAACCAAAGGGATCGTATCTCTTTGTGTAAATGAGGTGAAACATCATCAATATACTGCAAATTTTTTTCAGGAGGGAGGCCAGACTGATAATAAATATATTTGGTGGAAATGGATTATTTTTTTTTTTTTTTTTTAATTGTGAATTCTTACATGTATGAGGTTATTTGGTATTGTAAAATTAAAAATAGTTTTGGATTATTTTTTTTCTCCCCTCCTCAACTGTAAATTTTCAAGAAAATAACTTTCAAATTCTTTTTAAAAGTTCAGTACATGTCCTCCTTCTCTATATATTCACTTAACTTTATCAGTATAAACTTTGGTTTCTTTTATTTACTAAATTTAGTTTGGTACAAGGCCTCAATTGTGGAAGGCCAACTGAAGCTTGAACTTTCTAAAAATGTCTTACAAGTTTAACTAATCATGATGTCTTAAAGCAACTCTTAACTTTTTTTTCTCTTGCTATGTTTTTTTTTTCTTTCTGTGGTTGAACCTGCTAATATTCTTAAGTGGACGCTCCATTAAAAAAATGGCCTTGTGCCAAACTTCATTCTAACAAAGTACTAAGCAACACTCTCTGCCTTTATTTCGAAACAAGGGTGGTTGTTTAAGGACCATGAAAATGGAGAATTTTATGTAAATTAGTTTAATGATCTGTTGTATTGATTCTTTTTATGAAATTATTTTCTTCAAAAATTTAAAAGATGAAATTGAAGGAAAGTAGTTTTTATGATCAAACCAAAGAAAATTTAATGGAAGCAAAAACTTTGGAGTGTGACTAAATCTAAAAGAAATTCTTGTTTAACAAGCACATAATTTTATTCAAGACAACAGAAGACTTTTTGTTTACCTGAACTCCACACCATTATAATACAAAATCCTAAAATGGCAAGGTTGAAATTGCTAAATTATTTCTTATAAGAATAAATATACAAGAAATAGGTTTACCACTAATTTTTTTTTTTTTTTTTAACACAAGTTTTCAATTTGACTTTCTCCAATCTTCAAATCTTTATCTATTTTCACATACAACATCCTTTTCTCTCTCAGATTATAAATTTGTCTTCAAGTAAAATGCATTGCAATTATTCAATATTTTCTTGAAAATATTTGTAATTTTGCAGTTTTTTTTTGTTTTGTTTTTAATATATTTTAAAAACATCAAAAAGAAATAAATTCTTTCTTTCTTTTTTTTTTTTTTTTTTTCTTATGTTGAAAAGATTTTCTGGCACTATTTTCACATTGGGGAATTTAATAAATATTTTCTCAAAAAAATTAAAATTGTTCTTTATTATTTTTACAATTTTAATCACAAACCTATTATCTAGCATTTTGTGAAAATGGTGGTTAGACTGAATCCAGATTTCCTTCCCATCATGTGTGTGTTTGCTTTGTGTGTGTATATAGTATTCAAAAATTATAACTGTTATAATGTCACTACAAAAATAGCTATTTTGTTTCAACACTTCTGGTATCTTGTGAAGTTATGGTGTTGATTGCAGAATAAAGAATAAACTTTTTATTCTGCAATCAACACCATCACTTGACAAAACACCAGAAGTGTTGAAACAAAATTGTAGTGATGTTATAACACAATGTTTATATTATAAATGTATGTACATAAACATATATACATATGTTTATGTTATAACAAACATGTTTGTTATAATTTTTTAATAAATACTATTTGCTCTACTCTTTTAAGAATAGTGTTTTTGATTATTGGAATTCTATTCCATCTATACTTGGAGATGTAAAAACCGTGACTATTGGGCAGGTGGTAATGGTTATGTTTCAAATTATTTCATTGGCTATTGAGTAGAAATAATTGTAGATCTGAATGCAGTTTTGTGGCTATTTTATAGTGTTTAACTTTTTTTTCACCCTCATTATTTTTGTATTATTTACTACTATTATTAGATTGTGTGTGTTTATGCATATATTCATAGTTTATTTGGTTTATTTACTTAATTTGTTTTACTTATAGATTGAGATTTTTTGTTTTATTTATATTTTCTTGTATTCCTTTTTAATATTCAATTTTTAAGTAAAAATTTTTATTTTGTATCTGCATTTTGAGAAAAGTTATTTTAGTAATTTTTGGTTGGTCTGAGAAGGTAATTATAGCTATTTTTCTCCTCCATCCAGTTTTTTATTTATTGTAGGCTGATGATGCTTACCTTGTTTTCCATATATTTTTAGCATGATTTGTTTTTTAATTTCCCATATATATTTAGAAAGCATTGTGCTGTTCACGTATTTACTATTTGTAAAGGATGTTTTGAGGGGATACTCTTTTTCAAAAGTTCTTCACTTACTCCTATGTGTATCAGTGTAACCTGGACATAAGAGAGTTGTTGGGACCGGCGAAGAAGTCTCTTATATCCGGGTTTCGTCTATTTTGTTTAGGTAAGTATGGCTCTAATTTGGGACCAGAGAAAATCTCTCTTATATCCGGGTTTCTCTTATATCCGGGTTACACTGTATATATTTTTTTCTTATCTGGATGTTACAGTGGCTAGGTATATTACCTTGCTTTGCAAGCAATTGCCATTTAAGGGACATTCATTCACCAGATACATAAAAACAAAGTAGGAAAAATATTCATTACTCTTACAAAAACACTCACCCCCATCAAGCACTCTACACAAGATGTTCAATAAAGAAAAAATATAAGAAAAACGTACAACAGAAAAAACAACCTACAAACCACCCACATGTAACTGCAGAGCAAAGAATGAATGTCCCTTAAATAACAGTTGTTTGCAAAACAAAATAATATGCCTAGCCACTGTAACATCCACAGATAAAAAAAGAAAATGTTTCTTTTCTTGTTAGCTTTTTTTTTTTTCTTTTATATGGTTTGGGAGTGTTGCTGAAAATCCACTATCTTTTACATCTACTTCATAGTCTTTCTTCATAGTCTTTCTTGGCTCATTTGTAGAGTTAAGATATTTAAGAAAAGGCTAAAATGCCAACCAACCTTGCTACCCAGATTTCGACCATAAAGTCTCCGCAGTCAATTGGAAGATTTTGAATTTATTTTGGAATTCCTTCATTCTTGATAATGATTGACTCTCATCAAAAGCTTAGGAAGTTTAACAAGAGCTAATATGAGTTTCTTTACACCTTCAACACCAATAGACAGAAACTAATCCACCAATTAGAAAAAACTTATCGACATAACTTGTGGGTTATCTTTTAACAAATTTTGTTCGAATCTACACAAGGGAACATTAGCCTTCCCTCTTTCAACTGTTGCTAATTGAAAAGACAGGCACCAGAAATTCCACTTTAAAAAAAACTAAAATATGTGATAAATAAAAGTTGGAGGAATGTTCTTTTTATTTTTGTTTTGACCTCTCAAAACCAAGAGGCAATTTACAGAAAGAACAGTTATCTATCGATGCTAGTCTTTGATTCTGTTTCTATGCCATCTCAAGTGTCCCAAATATTGTTTTGCCACTGGAAGAAAATACTTTGCTGTCTGAAGGACGTATTTATCTGACTTATAAGTACAATTCAACAATTTACTTTTTCAATTATCAGCTGGGAGATGCTAGAAAAATGGTCGGCTTATTCTATGGTTCTTGGAAGTTCCTCACTCCTGCTATACATTATCTTTATAAAAATTGAGTTAGATCAAGAACAGGATACTGTTGCCATATCTGGGCTGGAGTTGGTCATTCCTTTCTTTCCGGTCTTGATAAGTGTTCAAAATCATTTCTGTGGTCTTTGTCTTTTACATGAGTCAGATTAGACCAAAAATGGTGTTCTGTTGCCATATCTGGGCTGGTGATGCTCAATCCTCACTTTCTAGCCTTGACAGAGTTCCAAATCACTTGTGCACTCTTGTAGAAAAGATTTATACTCCACTTTGCAACCTCTTTCCCACAGACAATTGCCATTCTGCTGCTATTTCCATGGCAAATGTTCAGATGAGCTCCATTCTTTAGTCCTATCAGTTCAGACTTTTACTGCTAGGACACTCCATGATAATTCCTTGAAGTCCTGTGTTTTAATTGTAAGGAGGAAGTTCCACATGGACAACATTATTTTTTTTTTTTTTTTTTTTTTTTCCAAGAAATTCTACTTTGTGGAACAGGTCACCCATCTGAATGCTCCCTTGAACATTGCAATCTTAACCTCTTCAATTATGAGTCCATTATGTATCCTCAAATTCTTCACCTTCTCTTATTCTCCTTGTATTACCATTTATCAGAACCATTTTAATATTACCTCTCCTATTGGGGGAACATTAATTAGTATGTCAAATGTCTTCACAGGACATTTGAGCTTTCAGACTGACTATTCCTACATTGCTCATACTAGATGATTTTTTTTTTTTTTTTTTTTTTTTATTATTTCTCTTGAAATCCCTTCAGGCATTAACCATTAATTAGATTTACACCAACTCTTATGTTACCAAGAATAATCAGATTAATGACCATTCTTTTCTATTATCATTTTTTATAAGAACATATCAGAGAAATTTGATAATTCATTCATCACAAAATACGCTCATTGAAATTATTAAAACAGTTTAAAATATTAAGACAGATTTGAAAACAAACAAACAAACAATAAAACAAGAAATGACCTTCTTTTCATGTGTCTGACAAAAGCATAATTGCTGATATCAAAATTAATCTTTCCTTTTTGTAGCAAACAATTTGTTAAAACCAGAAGAATTTTAATCTTGATACAAATACTTTTACAACTACATTCTTTAGCAACTACATTCTTTACAATGTTTTTTTTTCTGTCACTCACTTTCAAAATCTGTCATATCTGATTACAAACCAACATTTTTTTAATACTCACCTCTTAAAAACAAATTATCAAAACTTCACCTGACCTCAATTTTGAACACTAGCGTGTTTTCAGTATTTTATAAATATTTACAAGATTTTATATTTAATCTTTTTATAAAGAAACAAGTTTTGATCTCAAAGAACAGAACTACTGATTCATATGCAAATAAGTCAGTCTTCTTTTTTGTTTTGTTTTTTGTTACGTTTTTGTGTTTTTTGTTATGTTTTTTTATGTTTTTGTGTTTTTTTTTTTGTTGTTTTTGTGGGGTTTTATGTTTTTGTTTTTTGTGTTTTTGTTTTTTGTGTTGTTTGTGGGGGGGAGTTATGTTTGTGGTTTTTTTTTTTTTTATGTTTGTGTTTATCAGCATATCATATCAACATCTATAGGTCATTTAATACTGAAATCTAAATATATTGTACTTTTTTTTTTTCTCCAAGGGTTTCAGTAATGCAAACTTTACTAATTAACCTATGACTAGAAGACCTTTGTCAAGGGTAATTTTAAATAAGTGAATATAACAAACCCAATTTGAATTGGAACTTGGCTCTCCGATTAACAATTCAGAGCCATTATCCATTACAGCATAGGCTATTTCCAGGTGGTTACCCATATAGATATTGAACAGGCTCAACATTGCTTAACTTGCTTCATATGGGAACTAATGTTTCAACATGATGTGGCAGTGAGCCAAATTTTATTCGGACTATTGTCCTCATCTTTGTCATAATAAATATGGCGACAAAGATGAGGACAATAGTCAGAATGATGTAAAATAATCCACAAGAAAACAGAGTTCGAATGATAAGTATGATGTTATCAAAAGCGATGTGAAAGTTTTTGATCTTTTGGCCATATAAATGGAATTTCCTTATTCCTCCTGAGATTAGTACAAAATGCATTTTATTAATATTATTTTACTACAATTGTACCTCGATGCAAAATGTAAAATAATCCACAAGAAAAACCAAGTTATAATGAAAAGTGTGATGTAAAGACAAGAGATGTGAAAGTTTTTGTACTTTTGGCCGTACAACTGGAAGTTACTGCTGAATTTATAAATTTTGTAAAACTTCAATATTTTGCACAGGAACTGTTTAGTGTTTACTGTTTACTGTTTCTGCTCTTAAATTGAATTCATAACACTTTCAGAATTTTTGTCTTATGCATTTGCTCTTCTTCTCAGTGTTTACTAAATCCAACAATTCATATTAAGAAATCTTGTAAATCATATGCTGAAAAAAAGTAATTCTTTAGCTTTCAATTAAAGCTAAAATGAAAAGAAAGGTTTTTTTTTTTTGGTTTTTTTTCTGAAAAAACTTATTTTAAATTTTAAATATACTGAATTAGTGGAGGTGCCTTGTCTGATTTCAGATTAATTCCTGGATGTACTAAACTTTCAAATCTGCTTCCTCATACACCGTAGAATACAGAATCTACTTACTTTTTTCACCTCAGTTTAAGAGATAATTTAATTTTTAATTCTTGCAAAATTTTTGCTTCCCTACTGGATCATAAAACTGATTTTTTTTTTCCCCACCCCCATTAGAGGTCACTGTTATTTAAGATGAATTGCTGGATGTAATAATCTTGCAAAACTTCTGCTTTAATTGCCAGACAATTTAGGATGTTTTTGTTTTTTTCTACTTAGTGTTTTCTTACTTTCAAATGAAATTCTGGATGTGTAACTTTCCAAAATGTCATTCTTATATGCTGGAAAATACAGAATTTTCTTTTTCTTCTAATGGTTCCTACTTTAAGATGAAATGCTTCATTGAATTTTGGATAAGTTGTTGAATTTAGAATGTTTTTAGATTAACAGAAATCTTTAGGTCATCCACCATGAAGTTTGTAGTCTGTAAAATTGCATTAACCAAATTTGAACAATGTTATTGTATGCAGGCAAATTTAGTGTCACTGTAGATTGTGTTATGGTATTGGTTTGCTCTGCAATTGTAGAATAGCTATGTCGGTCGCATGTGGTCTCTTTATGCCGCAGGTTTTGGCGCATTAAATGTAATGACGGTTGAGTTGGCTTCTAGATTGCGTGAATGTTTAGGTCAAGGTGCCAAGTAATGTGTTCTTGAATGAAGTATTGGTTAGTTATTGTCATGCTAGTTTCTTTGTTTGGAAATGTTAGAAGTAACAATTGTTGCAGTGCCAATTTTTTGTTTATAGCCATGCCGATTTTGAAGTTGTGGTCATCAATTTGTAAAAATACGCACTTTCTTGTGAAATTAAAAATCACCAAATTGTTGCGGTACTCACTTTTTTTTTTCTTTTTTTTTAAAGTCAGGGACATCAATTTGTTGCAGAGAAGGTGAAATAAGTTTGAAAAGTGACCAAAAGGCTTTTTAGTTACATAATACAAGCATTTAATTTTTGATGTATGGCACAAGGCTAACACAGTAATCAAAAGATGACAACAGACGTAAAACAATAACAAAATATTTATATAGGAATAATACAATTATTAAGAATAAACTGCTCAGAATATTTAGCTGAGCTAAGCTGAATTTCAAAGTTCAGTAATGTTAATTGAACAAATAAAAGTATTTTAAAATGTTCCTTCAAAACTGCTTTTTGGTACAGAAATTTTACAATGAAAAAATAAGAGTTGCTTACCCTTAACTAGGAAATTAATTATTTGAAAACTTCTTTGAAAGAAAGAATTTTTTATCAAGTCTTACAATTTTTTAGAAGAAATGTTTTTTGTGAATTAGTTAAGTTTTGTGTAATATGAATATTCTGAGAATGTGTTTAGTAAAATAGAACTTTGAATATTTACTTGATGTTTCAAGAAGTTTGTTTGATACTAAATAAAATTTAGTTTTTGTACTTCTGAAAATAATTACGATAAATCTTGCCACTAAAAGAAAAAGGTTCACCAAGAGCAGATTTTGTTAAATAGAACTGAGTGAGAAAGTTTCTTGAATTGTCCTGAAGAGCTGAAAATGTTTTCGGTAAACTTGTAGCTTCAGGAAAAACCTTATTCTTTAAGTAATTTCTTGCTAGTGAAGAATTGGGGGTGGGGGCTGTAATATCCAAGTTAAATTTCTTTAGCGTAGCAGCGATGTGAATAGGTTGACTTTTCTTTTGTCTCGCTGCTTATTTATTTGGTTGTCTGTCACATGACAGGCTCCAGGCTGCCGTTCAAAAATATTGGTGGCAAAACCTGATTGCGTAGACATCTCTCATATTTATTGTTATTCAGCCAATCAGCGATTAGAAAAATAGCAAGGTCTGTGTGATCCTCTTTTTGCACAAATTTTTTTCATTTTTAAGAAGACATATAGTAATTGCATTGTATTATATTTTTTTTTTTTTTTTTTTTTTTTAACCAATGATTTGTTGAAAAGAATTTTAAAACTGAAGTGGAACACTAAAGTCCAAATGTTTAAACTCCGCAGTTGTTCTCAGAAACTATTTTACAAACCTTGTGATTATTGTAAAAATTAAAACTAACCGTAAATTCGAGACTAACAAAACACTTGTAATCCAATAACTTACCATCGAACTACCAAGATTCTCTCTTAGGAAAGAAAACACTGAGTTATGAAATCTCTTGGGGGCGGGGGTCACTTAATGTAAAAAGAAAAACTCAGAGTTCAATTAAAAGGCAGTTAGGTAATGTCTAGTGGTGTCAGGTGCTAGTTAACAAACAAAAATATCTCAGTAGAAACATTGCATCTAACATTAAGCTTTGTTTATGTCGCCATGTGCTTTACAAGAGTGACAAAGACAATACATCAAATTAAGATAAATCTTAGAATCTTTAACTACTGTACTTGCAAATTTATAACATGTAATGTTTACAAGCCTGCAATTCATATCGAATTTAGAAAAGCTTTAGTAGGAAGACGACCACTGGTTTTACACTGTAAGATGCATGATTTATCCAAATCAGTCATTGGAAAATATAATATTAAGGTAAGTTTTAAAGGAAATATGTTGTATGTACAGTTGTGTGATACATAGTATTGAGCGGGAGCTTTGTCCAGAGTTGGACTTGCAATCACTGCTTCTTCTTTTGCTACTGACCGTTTAAGCCAAATTTGAACTGTCGAGCTATGTCTATAGTAACAACAGCTGGTGCACCAAAACTGGATACTCATCCAAAAATAAAAGTTTTCGCCATAGTATTTGCGGATATATCTGCCAAGAAGAAAACACGTTATCAAATATATGTATCCTTTACAGAGGGAGTAAGGGTCTCGTAATTTCGAAGTGTCCATGTGTGAATCGGTCATTAAGTGGCGGAAAATAAACCTACAAAGTGCATGAGTGTGTCTTCCAAATTGAACTTTTTAACATTATACACAGGTCTTTATTCAAAGCCAAAATTCTGATTCCATGCGCAGCCAAACCAATCTGTTCAAGACGAGCTTCATGAAGGTGTTAACACCAGGATAAAACAATTTATGAAGTGTGAAGAAAAACTAGACCACAAATAACTCGGGAACAGAGGGACGTAGTCGACAGGCTGCCGAAATTCCAGGTTGCCGTTTAGAAAATGAATTTTGTCAGTTTCAAGGACAAAGTGTAATTCAAGAAAAACAATTGTAGTTGCTAATTGTTCGCCTGATCTTCAACAAATCACTGATATTCTTTAGAAGGGCATTGATTCTCCGGGCTATAGTATCCAAAGTAATGTTTTCAACTCATTTAATAAAATGATTATCCAAGATAAACTCGATCAGATAATCCAAATGTCTTATTTCCCCTGGTGAATATTTGTGAGACGTTCATTGGAAAACGAAATGGAACATGCGCTCCTCCAATAATAAGCAAAAATATCAAACTGCCAAATAAGCTGCTAATGGCTCTCTTCCCAAACCGTTTTATCCGGCCTCCATAGGTGACGATTTCATAGAAAAGAAATAAATTGACTTTTACTAGCCATCGATCTTGTGCTGCAAAATAGCACCCACATAGATTGGATACATACCAACAAATGCATTTTATATTAATGACAGAATATATATACATTCACAATAAGTGTCTAAAAACAAATTTATCCAAAAGAAAAGGAAGATAGCTTTTAAGAGTTCATAGTGTAAGTTTGAATGAGAAAAGTCTATCTATAAAGAGTGGTGGTAAGAATGACTTACTGCAGTGACCTGGTTTGGGCTCTTCGCCATCTACATTGTAGTCAAGACGTAACTACTGTTGAGAGAAATAAAGTTTTTTCAACCTAGTCTGGTTAATTACAGCTTCGAGGGATTTGAAATAAGCACCTGAAATATTTTCACTGGTTAATAAATTAGATGATACGTTTTTTTTTTTTGTTTTGTTTTTTGAACACTAGACAATGCTGAAATCATCTGTTGAAAACATCTACAATGCTATGAAATCTGAACAATGCTGATCTTCATGGCAGAATGCCTAGAAAAACCTACTGCTTACGAAATAGCACAAGCATGCTCACCTCAGCTATGCCACAGCTCATATTAATAAGCTTGAAACAATCTGGTAAAAGGTTTTATGATTGGAGGAGACCAAACTAAAGCTTTTTTTTTTTTTTTTTTTTTTTTTTTTTTGGTGAGGGGGAAACGGTAGGTGGTATATCTGATGAGCTCCTAATATGGCTTTTGAAGAGAAGAATTTGGTACCAACCACGGTGACAGCATTGATTTGGGGATGCTTTGCTGCAGCTGGGACAATGGATTCTTCAAAATACCAAGCAATCTTGAACGAATGTGTCTTGTCCTCAGGTCCAAAGTTTAGTCTAGATCTGGACTGGAACTCCCAAGAGATCAACGATCAGAAGTATCAAAGCAAATTCACAAAAACTAGCTTCATAAATAGAAATTTCAAGTCTCGGAACGGCCTAGTCAAAATCCTGATTTAAACCCAATTGAAAATCTGTGATTTATAGTGGGTCAGCCAATTTGTATTTGTTATAAATAGAAATAAAAACTGACCCTCTACAATTTTTACAATATCAAATGTAACAAAGACAACAACAAGAGAAATAATCAAGTAGTAGAAATTATGAATTTGTTCAACAATAAATATTTTTTATAAACACAACAAATACATAATATATAGTGCAAAAGTTGATAAACATAATAGTTCTTTGGTGTGTGTTACTGAAAGAATTTGAGTTACTGTACTGTATGTGTGAAAATGAAGTGTAGTTAGCTATATTTGTTTTTATAGGAAAATTAAACAGTTGTTTTTGTTTTTGTATTAAATAGAAAAAAAATTATTGTTCTTGACTCACTGATTGTTATAGAGTTATCGCTCATTAACCAGGGATTCTTCATGTGGAATAGAATATTTTGTGGGAGTGAGTGTTAAGCCTGGAAATGGTTGACAAGGTTTGTTGTTGTATTGAAGATAAAGTTCGTCTCCCTTGCTGTGTTGATTTCCAATGAAGTCAAGTGAATTAGTCCAATATATTTTTATTAGTTCTCTGGGTCACATGGTGAGGCTCATGAACATGTTTACATTTTATGGCGTCAACTAGAGGTCAAAATTTGGGTCGGTACCTTCGGACGTAGTTGACGACACCTAATTAATATTTTACAACCAATCAAAATACATCAGTTGTTATATTTGATTGGGAGCCTTTATGTGTTTAACTTGCACAAAATTTAAGATTAAAAAAATGTAGGAATCTGATTCTACAGATTCAAGTGAAGGAAGGTAGTGCATGCAAGAAATACGGGTAAAATCGAGCAATTGGGGGAGTTTGGCCAAGAAGAATGGTTAAAATCGGCACTCAGTACTGCCAGAAACTTCTTAAAAATTATAGAAAAAGACTTCTTTATATTATAACCTCAAAAGCTGGAGTCACCAAATATTCAATGTAAACGTTCATTTACTTTTGCGCATCTTAATTTTTAATTAATATTTTTTTGAAAATGACTGTAATTGATTTAATAAGCTTTTTTTTCTTAATGAATATATAGTTTAATTAAGATTTGTTGATCATCTGGGAAAAAGAGACATTTTTTTTCATCTTAGGGTTCACTTAATTTTGCACTGCACTGTATATTGTCTTTGAAATTCATTCAAATATTTTTATTCCAACCCAATAGTTTGTTTTAGGTAAGTCATTTCATCTCCAGTGGCCTCACTTCTCTATTTTGATAAACGGAGCCGCTTGTCTTTTGTATATGTATAGTAAAGTTAGTATTATTTGTGTTGACTGACAACGACTCCTTTCAAAGTCAAGTATATATATTTAAATTATATATAAATTAAAATAAAAAGACAAATGTATATGCGAGTAGCATAGCGGTTATTAGCGTTGAAAGTAGAATCAATAAGCCAAGTTCAAATTCCGGTCTGTTGCGTTCACTTTTGCTTAAATTCACTTACGATATAAATATATCATGAATCCATCACCTGCTTCCAGCCATGGCTGAAGGGTTAGGTGAACTAGGCTCTCTATCCTTGGGAAGTAGCCAGTCGAAAAGAATGGCTACTGTAAAGTCAGAACCATGGAGAAGGAAACGGCACACCACCGTTTTTCCCAAAAAGTCCAAATAATAACGAAATATGATCTGTGGAAAGCTATAGTCACCAAAATCCAAATAATAAATGTAAGGCAGATAATTCCGATTATATTCTTATCAGCATTTAGCTGCAAAGAATGTAGGTGGAGTTACTCCCCTTATATGTAACATTTGGGGTATGGGTTATAATTGTATGAATTCCAATTCCAAATCATATATGTACAAATCTTGATAAATTTAAAAATTGAAGCTCTTACCAATTTATCTAAATTAATAAAGAAATGAGCTTTGCAATCTCAAAAATAACAATAAAATAATAAGCAGCAGCATAGACAGGTGATTAATTAAAGTCTTAGCTATAATAATTTTTAAAAAAGTCATACGACACCGATAAATGCTCCTAATCATATTAAATTAAAATAAACCTCTAAAGTAATATTTACTATTGATTTTGAATATGACGCAATATTTACAATATTCAGAGATACTGCAAATCATATTGAAAGTATAGAACATATATTCCTTAATTTAAGTACAATTCATGACGCTGATCATCAAGTCCCGGAGACTTGCAACTTCGCCCTCTGTGATTTCCCCTTAGCAGCTAGCCGCCAAATAGCTGCGAAACTCTTCATCACAGAGATCACGCTCCTTGATAAACCGGCTCTCGAAATGCCGCCGAAATGCCTCATATATGACGTCAGCCGAACACCGGGATATTGACCTCCAGAATGTATCGATCGGAATCTTGATGGATCTCTTCCTTGTGCAATAGCAGGCAGATAACGAATATATAAATTATTACAACAAATTAAATCACTCTTAGAAGATTTTGTAGCGGACCGTGGTGGTGATGAGTATGTATTGTAGAAGAACACATATGAGTTAAAATTTCCTGCTAGCCGGTCCAACTACATGAGAAAGTTGGAGTTTAACTAAGTCCAAAGAAGACAAAGAAAACAAACAAGACCGATAAATATATGTAAACAAATATAGGTATTAATAACAAGTTACATTGAGTGGACAGTTACATAGAGTCCGTGTGGTGAATATTATGTGTGTGTGTCTGTGTTGTGTTGTGTTGAGTGTTCGTATGTATGTGTATTGTTCTTAGCGTTTTCCCAGAATTTGGGAAACGCTGTATCTGTGAGAGCTCACATCTGCGAGGTGGTATAAGGCTGAAAGCCTGAGGAAAAAAGAGATCAAGGCGTAGGGTCAGCCAGTATTTATAGCCAGGGGAGAGAGAGACCCCTGGTGAAGGGTTAAGGAGCTGAGGAGGAGGTAACTCCGACAATTTTACAGAACCTTAATCGGAGTTGAACAATCAGAATGATTGAATGAACAAAAGAACCTATGACTGAATGTGATAGATATTGGCTCCAGACGCCCACCAGATGTCAGACAATGACAGGCAGATAACGAATATGTAAATTATTACAAAAAATTAAATCACTATTTAGACGATTATGTGGAATATTGATCTGAGATGAGGAGTAGAACAATCTGAATAATTGAAATGACAAAAGAACCTATGATGTGAATGGGATAGATATTGGCTCCAGACGCCCACCAGATGTGAGACTATCGCAGGCAAATAACGAATATATAATTGGTTACAACAAATTAAATCACTGTTTAGACAATTACATAAAATCATAATCTGAACACAAAGAACACAATCAGAATGATTAGATTGACGAAAGGATCTATGATGTGAAGGCGATAGATTTTGGCTCCAGCCACCAACCAGACATGAGACAATAATAGGCAGATAACTAATATATAAATTATTATAAAAAATTAAATCACTCTTTCGATGACTACATGGAATCTTAATTTGAAGACGAAGAGTAGAAAAATCAGAATGATCGGATTGGCGAAAGAACCTATGACGTAAATACGATATATATTGGTTCAAAATGCTCACTAGATGTAAAATAATGGCAGTCAAGTAAGGAATAGATAAATTATTAAAACAAAATTAAATTATTCTTCAAACGATTACATGGAATCTTAAACTGAAGATGAAGAGTTGAACAGTTTTAATGTTTGGATTTGCGAAAGAACCTATGATGTGAAGGCAGTTGATATTGGCTCAAGATGCATACCAGATCAAAGGTAGGCAGATAAGGAATATATAGATTTATTAAAAACAAATTAAATCACTCTATAGACGATTACACGGAATCTTGATCAGAAGATGAAGATTTGAACAATTAGAATGATTGGAGTGGAAAAAAATGACATGAAGGCGACAGATATTGGCTCCAGACGCTCACCAGATGTGAGACAATGGCAGGTAGACAATGATTATATAAATTAATACAAGAAAATAAAACACTATATAGAGGAATCCATGGAATTATAATCTGAAGACGTAGATTTCAACAATCAGAATGATTAAAGTGGACAAAGAGCCTATGACGAGAAGGCGACAGATATTGGCTCCAGATGCTCACCAGATGTGAGACAATGGCAGGTAGATAACAAATATATAAATTAGTTCGAAAATCCCTGTTTAGTCGATTACATGGAATCTTAATCTAAATACGAAGAATTGAAAAATGAGAATGATTGAAGAAGGAACTTATGACATGAAGGCGACAGATATTGCATCCAGACGCTCACCAGATGTGATACAATGGCAGGCAGATAACGAGTATATAAATTATTACGACAATTTAAATCGGTCTGAAGATGTAGATTTGAAATATCAAAATGATTGGATTGGCGAAAGAACCTGTGATGCGAATGCAATAGATATTGGCTCCAGGCGACTACCAGATGTGACCCAATTGCAGACAGATAACGAATAGATAAATTGCTACAACAAATTCAATCACTCTCTAGAATCTTAATCTGAAAACACAAACGGAGATGTGAAAGTTTTCCAACATTTGGTGGGAACACCATAAGTTATTTAGTAGCCTCCTGAGATTAAAATACAAAATGCATTCATTAATGTTATTTACTTACAATTATTAAATGATGAAAACAATACTCTGACCGAGTATTGTTTACAAAGTCTCTCCTACAAACGAACATTACAAAAATAGCACATAAGCATGTATACAAACATAATCATGTCCTTGTCAGCTATTAACACTTTAGTATAAAAAAAATGAAATAGCTGTTTTAGTTTTTCCTTTTTAAAAAAAAAAACAAAGTATGATTATTGAGAATTCCTAGGTTTTTGTTTAATCCTGAATTATGGGTATAAAGTTTGAGAATGTAATTGTTTAGTTTTTCAACGGCTGTTTTTGTGAATTAAATAATGAGACCAAAAAGACGTATCTAACATTAAGGTAAGTTGAAATGATGTGCTATAATACAATAATTACAATTGTACTCAATTGTCTTTTTGTGATTGTTAAATTGGTGACAAAATTCTGAGCTAGTTTCACTGATACAATTACCCCTGTCACAGACATTGCATAAAATTAGGTAAACTATTAGAACTATCACGAGTAAGGTGAGGTGGTGGGTGTATTTTAACTTCTATACCTGAAGGAATGTAAATTGTATCCATGATAATGTGCTTGCAGACTTGACATCTAAGTTCATTCCATATATAATTACCTCAGAGAACATTTGGTCAATTCAGCTTGGAGCTTATGAGTGGTGATAATAAATTAGGTGGTTGTCATTTTGCTGAATGTGTTATTAATTAAGGAATTTAGTTTAAGATTTAGGGAGTTTCTTTTGAAGGAATGAGACTATATTATGATTAAAATCAAATACCGTGGGTAGTCATGGTGTATGTGTTTTTTCTGTAGACTAAAAGAGTATTTCTAGTATGCAAGGAGTGGTAATTTCTATAGAGTGAGAAAATTATTAATTAATCAGCCTATATGTATTTTGTCCTGAGGATTGGAACAATTCTTTTAATGTATAAGCATTGACTATAGATTATTGATTTCTTTACATTGGTTGACTAGCAGCAATCAAAATTTAAATAAATGACCGTCTGTAGGTTAAACATGATGGAACAATGCCTGACTCATTAGCCCAGCTACAACTCTTGATGTATTGTGCCAGAAGGATGGAATAATTATGCAGTAAAATCCTATTTGCTGTCTTCAGGTTTTGATCCATGCAAGAGTATAAACCGCTGTTAACACCCAAAGAGGATAGACAGTGCATTAATATAGTGTCTGAGCAATGCTGATAGACCACTTATTGTATGCATATTGATCAGTATATGGGATCATTTACTGCAGCTTTACTTCTTGAGTATTGTTGATTGATTTTTTTGTGTTTTTATGGCTTATCAATCTTTTGTTGGTTATTTAAAGTTGAAAACATATTTAATGCTTTCCAGCCAACTTTAATCTACAAAAATGTAAATGCAATGTCAATCGCTATCTACTATCTCGCTGATTATTCTTTTGTCTTTCCACTTATTACTAATATTTCCGTTCCTAATTCTTCCACACCCTGTAACCCCTTGCATCTTAGTGCATGTGGTCATACCAATTATTATATAGCATAATAAATAAATTAATATTTACAGTACCCAGTGTTCATAAAATGGATACCCAACTAAGTACTGACTAGGCTAAATATTACTTAACTTCAATGATCAAAGGAGAACCTGTGTTTCAGCATGATTTGACTGTAGGCTAAGTATGGTGTAAGTCGGATTTTATTGTCAATTACTGAACATAAACACTTGTGCAGTGCAGGTGGTGTAATGGTTAGTGGCTTGGAATGCGAAATCAGAGAGCAGAGTTCAAATTCCAGTCGGGTTCATATTCACTTACATGCAAATACACCTGGGAAAGGTAAGAATCAATCTCTTCTCCTCCCAGCTATGGGATAAATAGTAGGTCTTGTATCTCAAGAAATCTTCCAAAACTGTTAATGCAATATTTACATACAAAAAAAACGAATTATTCTTAGACACCCAAAAATAATTTTTGGCTTCTGGTGGGCCTACAGCGGTCTACTAGTGATAACATTGCCTAGAAGGAACACGATGGCAGCCTGAAGGTGGGCCACCAGCAGCTTGTGTTTAGGAGTATGTATGTATGTATGTATATATCAAACAGGTGGTTTGTGTGTAGGGTGTGTATATGTGTATATATATATATATATATATATATAATAAAAAGGCTTAAACACTATATCCTTACTCTGTCCTGGACATTGAGTTCTATCTGGATTCTATCCTCTTGGAATTTTTTAGCCCAAAAATATATATGAATGTGTATGCACCTATGTATATATTTTGCATATGTATGTGTATATTTACCACTAATATTAGCTATATATATATATATATATATATATAACCTATTAAATTCCTAAACATTTCCTATTTGTTTGTTATCTTATATATATATATCTTAGTTTTTAAAATCTGCCATATTTGCAGATCTAAACAGTATGTAGTCTTATGACTACTTAAAGCAAAAAAAACAAAAACAGTCAGAATGCATTGTTAATTTCTATGCCAAAAGTTTTTATATTTTTCTGTCTTTAGTGTATATATATATATATATATATATATATATATAGATAATTTTAATGAAGGCTTGGTCTTATGCAGGTTTAGTTTCCCATGAATGTACACAGGAGAGGAAATGAATTAAAATTACAAAGTAAATAAAATTTATTTTCATCAAGCATTCTTCCATGTTCTAAAACATAAGAAACAAAACTAATAAAATGATGGGGAGTGGCATTGTTTTATTGAATTAAAAGCAAAAATAAACTCATGATGGAAGGAAACAAGCAAATTATGCAATCAAACATTTGAGTTTATAAATCTCTGAGAGACAATCTTGTCAGCCTACATCAAGGATTTCTACATTTTGCTTTAAAATCTAAATAAATATTCTACAAAATTTGTACAAATCTTTTTCCTCACTCCCACCAAACAGAAAAAACAGAACAAAAAATTTTCCTTGTCAGTTATATTTAACGAAAGAGGATGTTGCAGGCCGGTGTACACCTTGAGAAATAATACGTGTGTCTCCTTTTAATGCCTACAACCAACTTGGCAGACTCGGAATATGAGTTCGCATATAAAAATGTAAATAAAAAATAAGGATCAATATATATGTGTAAAAACAAATGATAATGTATTAACAATAAAGGGTTACATATACAATAGAATATTGTTGTGTGTTATTGAACAGTGAATATTAATGAAGAAAACATTTAAGCTAGTGAATTGTTTGCATATGTGTAGTTTTGTGTAGGAGAAAGTATTAGAAAAAATGTAGTGAAAGGTGTGCACTTACGTACGTGTGTGTGTGTGTGCGAGTGTATTGTTCATGCGTCCCCCAAGAAGGAAATGTGTTCTTCCGCAAGAAACTTACATGTTGATGTAAAAAGTAAGAAGAGGCTGCAATTAATTATTGCAGAGTATTTATAGTGCCGGAGAGTGTCCCCAAGTAGCAGTTTTGAAAATTAAGAGGACAGATGTTAAAAAAAAACAAACGTTGCTATCCAAATATACAGGGTCGTTTGATGGTCTTGTCACCACCTCCCTAACAAAATGTAATGACAACAATAAAAGAACAAATAATATAGTAATACAAAGCACATGTACTGGATTCAGTTTATTTACTTTCATTGACGCTGTCACACTGTAAGAGCTTGTGTGAACCATCTGAAGTAGAAAATTATATTATGTAGGGGTGACAAGACTTTCAGACAACACTTTACATTAAAAGCTTATGGTTAACAAGAGTTAAACCAAAAGGAAGTGGATATTTTAAATTAAAGTGCTCAATGTATGGCTCAGAAAATCAAATAGACAGAACAAATAATGATAAAAAACAATAACATTCGTCAGCATGAACCGAGTTTTCAGACTTACACTTTCATCAGCTGGAATGGCAAAATAATATTGGAAAAATATTTTTTTTAAATTACTCACTAAACATTTCCCAAAAGCTTCAGAGCTACATAAAATATTTAACAAAAACGCAGTGAAACTGAATTATTGCTGCACTGATAATTTAGATAAATTATTAAGAAATGTAATTTAAGTCATTTCAAAACAGATGATTGTAGTAACAACACCAGCATCAACCCCTGTAACTGCAGGGATAGAAGCAGGTGTCCATTGGATGTTGCTCATAATTCCACGGTTGTAATTTATAAAGCAGAGGTGGAGGATTTTGACGAAAAGAATAAGATCTATGTATGTAAGGCGAATTTACGAAAAGGTGGTACAATCACAGATCTTCGTTCAAGCTAGAGAAACATATTGCACCAAGCTATCAAACCATGAGTGGAATTTTAAAGATAAATGGAACAGGAGCCCAGATATTAAGTGGAGTACCTTAAAAAGAGTTAACCCCGTAGATTCAACAGTGGTGTTTGTAAGCCCTGCCAAGAAGAGAAGCTCACTATTGTAACATACCTGAGGAAAGACGAGCTCTTGAACGAAAGATCTGAGATGATGTCTAAATGTAGACACACTAACAAACACACACTAAATTTGTATGAATCTGGATGATTAGTCAGCCAATAGTAATTTTTTAACATCACCCCCACACATTCTTCCTATTTATACATGTAATTTCTATCACAAAGTTTGTCATTCACCATTCTGCCTGATGAGAGCATAAGTTCGAAACCCGAGTTGTGCTGGTGAATGTTACTTTATCATGTGTGTGTGTGTGTATAATGGCAATTTAAACAAATATACGATCAAAGAGATGCACTCTTCAGACAGTTCATCACATACACACACATAAATAAATGTCTCAGTTGTTAACCCGAAAATTTGTACGTTGTGCATTTTATCCGACGTGCAAATTTTCAGACATTTCTCTATTTATTGAACAATTTAGTTCATGCCACATTGACTGATAAACTCCTACAACTAAAAAATTCTCAAATTGCCATATTTGTAAAAAATGCACTCTCTTAAATTTTCAAAAAAATTCAACCCTAGCGTTGTGACTGCACACTCCAAAATTTTGTATCCATTAACAATAACACATTTCTAAAAAAATCATATTTCGATTTGCATTATATTTTTTTGTCTCGGATGCTACATGAATTTTACCAAAATCAAAATAATTCTCATGCCTGAAGATGACAGAATGTACAATTGAAAGTACTTGCATATTAAAAAAAGACCTTATACAGCTTATAATTTTTAAAAACAAGGATAATGACATTCATTGAGTGATTTGTAGGTTAATGCACTTTTAAAATTTTGTTAGCAAAGAGATTCGCCATTTTATATCATTAACTTTACTAATCTACTTTTTGTATGAATGATTCATTGTAATATAAATTGAACTGCACCACATATTTGATATATATATATAAATATATATATATATATATATATATATATATATATATATATATATATATATATATATATATATATACCTGTGCCTACACAAACATGATTTTAAAACTCATGCTAAATTCACTATAATTGAGAAAATAGAAAAATTCAGAGCAGGTAACATTAGACAGATTTTAGAAGGACATGAAAATAAGTGGATTCACTGTCTGAGAATGCCTCATCCAGACATGCTTAATCACAAATTTAACAACATAGATAGAATTAATATATAACCACACAAATCAGGACCTTCCCACATTTCCCACCCACACAAGACAGACAAACTTGCAGAGGTGTTGAGGCCTCACACTTATACTCACACCCATACTAATATACACACATCATACTCACTCACTCCCTAAGAGCCAAATCACACACTTAACAGAGATGCATCCCCTTTCCAGGAACCAATAAAACTGTCAAAATGACCAAGGGAATTCAGAGCAGCATGAATCCATCCGGCTCTTATCTTAAATAACAATTTAAAAGACTGTTTCACCAACACAAGGTCTGACCAAAATTCATGTTAAAAAATAAAAAAACAAATGAAAACTACAGACAAAAGTTCATTTTCTCCATCAAGACATTTATTTTTGTAGTTCACTGCTACTAACAAGCAGGAAATTTTTTTCTCCTGATGATGGCCATGTTGGCCAAAACTAGTCAAGGAATCTAACTGAAATAATAAAAATGAAAAAATATTGATATACAATCCAGTGTGTCTGAAGATTTTAATATTTTGATATTTTTTAATGTTCAAAACATATATAGCCGAATGGGTAAATATAGGTATATGAGCAAACGATTGTATACAAATACATGTAAATACTCTATAGAGTAAGAAAAAACAGTGCTCAATGTTAAGTAACAGAGCCATTTAATATATATATATATATATATATATATATATATATATAATATCTTACATTAGTTGCACAACTGAGTTTCCTTGTAAAGCAATTTTCAAGTGTTGGAATTATTATATTTATTTTTTATTTATATTTTGGATTGACACTTGTTTTTTTTTTTTAAAATCTAGTTCTCGCGAGATATATCATTGTTGGGGTGAAATATTATTGGAGTTAATGAATTGTAGTTTAATTTTGAATTTGAATTTAGGCCCAGATTAACATTTAAGATTGGAAATTAGAAATAAAAATTCTAAATTAGAGAGATGCTGGTTTTGAAAATGTAAGTAAACAAAAAAAAAATGGGCGTTGGAAAATCAAGGGGGGAGAAACGTAATTGATAATAATATTAGTAAACTAACTAAAACTGATGATATCAAGAACAAAGTATAAAATAAAATAATATAAAATATAAGAAAATAAAATAAAGTACTACTACTACTACTACTACACTACTACTACTACTACTACTAATAATAATAATAATATCAATGGAAAGAATATGATTTAAAATAAAATAAGAAAAATAAAAAATAAAGTAAAACGAAATAAGAGTCTTATATAGGAACATATAAATATGTAATTAAATGTTAAAATGTTTAAATGAATTGTAGTTGGTTTTGAATTTGAAATTCAGCCCAGATCAAGATTTAAGATTCTAATTTTAGAGAGACATTGCTTTAAACAAGTAGAAGTGGTGTTATAAAATCAAGGGGGGGTCACTCTATTTTTCCTAGAATCAATAAAGTAATTAATAATAATAATATTATTAATATTAATATTCCTAATTAAACTAAAAGTAGTAATATCAGTAATAATAAAATATGCCATGATAAAGTAAGGTAAAATAAAATGAAATGAAAGCCGTATATAGGAATTTATAAATATGCAAATAAGTAAATAAATGAATAAATAAGTCAAATGAATGAATAATTGAATAAAAATAATGAATGAAAATAGATGAGTAAATAAACACATTTCTAACAGTAAGATTAAAGGTAAATGAAAGAAACAACAAACAAAGCCAAAATAAAAATAATAGTTATATACTAAAAATGGTAATGATAAGATAGGAAATGGAAAAAATGGAATGACAAAAATGTTAAATGTGTTATATTATTATAATGTTAGACAATAGTTGTACAATAAAGGTAGCCTGAAAGAAAAGTAAAAAATATTAATATGAGTAGGAATTTGGATCTATGTAAGCAGGTGCTAATCAACTCACTTCTTTGTTTTAAGAGGTTAGGAATTTTTATATTTTTCAGAATTATTAATTTTTTAGAGAGACATAAGTTACATTTATTGAAGGGCTTAGCTTTTGCTACTAATTCCCAGGTGATAATTGGGTTTTTATTCTCACTCTTTAGCTTCCAGAAAAATTTAGAGAGAAAAATGTATCCCTGGCAGGATTTGAACCTATGTCCCCCTTTGCAAGTGTGCTGAAACCTCCTGACAAGTGGACCGAATGATTACAAAAAGCTTCAATCAGCACAGTGACAAAATTTATATTTGTAGCAATCATATATATATATATATATATATATATATATATATATATATATATATATATATATATATGTGTGTGTGTGAAAATATATAGAAAATAGGAAAGAACTGGTTAGGTAAATAATCCAAAGTTCTTTAGTATTTTTGTTATTATTTTTTAAAAATAGTGCTCGATACAAAAGTAGAGCATAAATATATATATATATATATATAAATATATATATATATCAATGTCAAAGATAACATGAAGTCAACTGCTAACGGTTAATAGGATACTAAGAGAAACAGATCCATTTACGAAATTCTGGAGTCGTGATGCTGAAGGTAACATCAATCAGCTAAGTGACAAACTTTTACTTATATTAATTATATTTATATAAAAACTTTCCAATTTTTATATAATTTATCTTCCAAAAAGAAAAAATTATAAGATCACATGAGAAATTGTATAAAAAACTAGGTCAAAGCAATTTGTCATATTCAATGAAACATACATGAAAGAAGGATTGCTGCCTAAATAGACAAATACATATATATATATATATGGTACAAATAAAATGACAATTGGAAAAAAGATCTTAGATTTTGCCGATGCGTTTCGTCTTCCAACTTTTTCAAGGCAAAAATGAAATCGAAATGTTCTTGTTGTTATAGTTAGATCTTTTTTCCTTGGAAAAAAAAAAAAAAAGCTGGGCTTCTTCAGGTGATTGGAATTTCAAACCAAACTCTTCATTTCACCCACCAGGGTAGATTGTTCTAGTTCCACGTGTCATGCCTCTTCCGGATGTCTCAGTTATTTCTCTTTTAACTCAACTCTACACGTTTTGCTTCACCACTGCTGTAGCCTGGTGTTGAACTCACAACTCTTTGGTCTAGTCACAATGCTTTTATTCACTGGACCATGTGTCACCTGAAGAAGGCTGGAGCGTACAATGGCCAAAACATTGTGGTAATGGCAATGAAAATGACGAAAACAGTCCAAATAATGTAAATAATGTAAGTAATCATAATACTTCATCTCAGAGATATAGACAGATATATATATAGATATATTTGGTTGGGTTGATGTGGGTTTGTCACCCTGGGTTTCATGCTTTTGTGATCATCAGACAAACTGATTAATTTTTTTAAAATTTTGGATTTATGTAGGCTGCGTGTATTGGTGTTATTAAGGAAGTGGGAGGGAAATTGTTGTCGTGATGTCACTCATGCTGATATATTACACACACACACACACATATATATATATATGTAAATATATATTTAAATACACACACTTTTCATATATATATATATATAACATCAATTATAGAAACAATTGTACTAACCCAAAAAAAAACCGGAAAAGAAAAATCATTTGGTATACCCCTTCGTTCAACCAAATGGCTAGTATTAAACTAGGACAGAAATTCCTAGCTTTAATTGAAAAACACTTTCCTACCAATAGTAGACTTAGTAAAATATTTAATAAAAACATCCTAAAATTAAGTTACAGCTGCACTGAAAATCTAGAAAGCATAATAAAAAAACACAATAATAAAATCCTGAACAAACCCCCATGCCTGGATAGTATTAATAAAAACCCTACACTTAAATTAGACAAAAATAGTGAAAAATTATGTGATTGTAGAAACCCAGAAGACTGCCCATTGGAAAATAAATGCTGCGTTAAATCTGTGGTATACCAATGTACTATCTCATCCATTGAGAGTCCTAATGCCAATATGATATACATTGGGTCTACGAAGAATGAATTTAAAGCCAGATGGAGGCAGCATAAGTGCTCTTTCAAACAATATAAATAAAAGAAATCAGACTTCTCTATCTAAATATTTTTGGCATTTGAAGGAAATGAATAAAACACCAAAAGTTTAATGGAAAATTATAAACTAGAACTTGTAAAACTTGGGAGGACCCATGCCCTTTATGCCTACATGAAAAACTACATATTAAGTTTCTAAATAATAAAAATCTATTAAACAATAGACATGAGTTAACGGCTTTTTGCCGACATCATCAAATTTTTGCATTGAATAATTAGCATAAAAAACTAACAAACAATAAAATAATTTTTAAAATTCATAGTCCTAATAAATAGTTTAAATGCCCTACAAAAAAAGATAACCCTTTATGAAGTCGTCAAAAAACAAATGTTAGCGATTTACAACAGTTTTTATATACACAAAACCCTTTCAGAAAAAAATAAAATAATAAAATAAAAAAATAAATAAATCTCCATAGACACTTAACCAGACTAGCATTGTCATCTTCCGCTTTAAATTTAGACACTCCAACCTTAACCTGACTTGACATCTGTGAATGTAACTGAGATATTGATACAAATTATTAACACCTTACGCCCCTTTTTCTTTAAACAATTGCTCTAGCCGTTACCATAGAAATTTTGATTTCAATAATGAATATGCTTATAAAACATGTAAATTTCAGAAATAAGTTATTCCCAAAAATTTCGCTTGAAGATGGAACAGAGCTTAGTACTTTAATTCAATTTAATTCAAATAATTATATTGAAATTTTCGGCTCTTGTTTTGAAACATGAGAACTCTTATGTAGCATGTTGGAATCATATTTTTAAATAAATAATTATATATATATATATATATATATATATATATATATATATATAAATTCTTACATGAACAACTAACATCTAACTTCTCAATTCCTGAACATTGACTGGAACGTAGGTTTATTTTTGTCTGGCATTCTAACATAAAAACCCCACAAAGTCTCATGTTATTGATTTGTGATATAAGCTGTCTTGTCATTTTACTATAACAGATGTTAACTTTCAATTCTTCATTCCATGTCAGACCATTGTTCTAAGCTCCATTCCTTCTGCCCTTTGGTAAATTCAACATGTATTTGCCTATTCTTTAAAGAAATATAAAGCTTCCTGCATGCCTCATATCCCATGAGTACAATTATTTGGTATGATTTTTATAGAGATCAGACAAATATTCAAACCATACTTTTTACCTGATTTCATTTCTTATATCATTAACAATCATTTTTTATTGCTTCTCAAAAGTCAATAAAACTATTTATCCATTCTTAGGGTGTTTTTTTTCTTCTTGCTTTTCTTGGTTAACAATTATTACTGAACTAGCTTAAAAGCCACCCTATCAGCCAGCATTTAAGCTAGCTCCTGTGGGGGCTCTTGATAGGGCCTTCAGCTTGTTCAAGAGTTTGAGGGTCCTTGAGTTTTTGCATATTCTTAGCAATAGAATCTCTCCTGAATGCCGTTTGTCATTTTCATTTTCATGGAACTTTATTTTCCTTGCTTCAGCTTCAGCTCTTTTAATTCCAATCTGGTCTTCGTCCAACTGAGATTTCTTTTTGTGGGACATACTGCTGCCGTATGTGATAGGCAACAATAAACTACAGAAGAACTCAAAATTGATCACTACATTTAAGTATTGCATTGATATTTAAGCTAACCTTTTAAAAGTTCAACAATAATTCTTCTGCAACCACTTTTTGGTGTGTGTAGGTCCTTACTTTCCTTACATAAAAATAAATAATAATTATATATATATAATAAAAAATAACAACACCAACAACATTAACTCACTTTCATTTAATAGGCAGAAAAATTATGTCACTGAGTATCCTCCACAGTAAGATTTTAGAATATTTTAGAGTATTGTCTTATTCTGAATTTGGAAATTTGATTTTTTTTCAGGTTACCAAAATTTCCACATCTGCTTTGATAAAGTTCTTCAAGGAATGAAACACATTGGTATAAAAGTCTTTTCTCTTTGCTTTTACATATTTATATTGGGAAAAAATGTATGGCAAAATGGAACAAGTTTTCTTGTGACATTTTTTGTTCTTTAGGACTTTATCAGACTAACTTTGTTGTTGGTTTGACTACACATGCGTATGAACCAGGGATACTGGGAATTTTCATTTTTTTTTATTTAGCCAATTTCATTTAGATTCCTCCAGGAGAACAACCCATTGTACCTTATTGGTCTCATGTTTTCCACTGATTTGAAAAGAATAATTATATTGGATCAATTTCTTGGTCCGCTGTTAGGAAAGTTGGTTCACTGTGTCATGCCAGACAATTTTTCTCACCAGAATCTATCTTACACATTTAT
This sequence comes from Acanthosepion lycidas, assembly GCA_963932145.1. Classification (NCBI taxonomy): domain Eukaryota; kingdom Metazoa; phylum Mollusca; class Cephalopoda; order Sepiida; family Sepiidae; genus Acanthosepion; species Acanthosepion lycidas. The sequence continues at coordinate 5,128,800 of OZ010596.1, forward strand.
AATTCTACCATTTATCCATGCATTGAATATTGCTGCCATATTTGGTCTTGAAATCCTCCTTGGTACTTCAACAGCATAAATTTAAATGTGCAACTAGATTGGCAACTAGGTTTCATTGTTTTATTGTTGAAATAGCTAGATGTGACCATGTGCTTTTCTAATAGTTAAGGCTCACACTTCCAGTTTCTTGCTTTTCTGTCACCTTCAAAGATTTAAATGCAGCATCAATTTTCATCTTCTGTTCTCCTGAATTCTGTTATTCCATTGTCCTTTCTCCACAATAAAGTATTCTTATTCTCTTTCACTCCCCAGTAACTCCTTGCATCTTAGTGGCTTTATTACCTTGATTGAAGTGAAATGATTAAAAATAACAAGTGAGCAATATTTTTATTTACTAATTCATTTTCAATTAGGAATTTAATTAGTATTTTTCTAGATAAAACCTTAAAAAATTGACATCTGGATAGTTTCTATCTAACTGTCATGTCAAACATTATAAATATGTAAATAAATTTTCCTTGAGAGAAAAGATGAGAAAATTGGCAGATATAAAAAGACATACTTGAAAAGAAATAATTCCATCTTGTTCTGCCTGTTTTAATTTTGCAAAGATAGATTTTTGAAAAATAAAAACAATCAAAAACAAATAAGCAATAAAACAAAAAAGCTATGAAACAAAAGTAAAAAATTCAAAAACATTTAATGAAAAACTTAAAATATATCAAATATAAAACAATCAAAATTAAATAGATTTTCGTTGAGGACAAGGTCATAATGCAAAAACCTCTGGACTTTTAAATAATGAACAACTAAATCTTCTCTTTCATTTTGAATCTCTTTTCTTATTGGTTGAAAACTGTGTCTTTTTCACCAACCATATTTGCTGACATACTTCAGCAATAGAACATTGTTCCACTCGCTGTTTGTCAGAGCTTTAAACCACTAGTGTTTATGACCCATAAAACAATTCAACGAAATTTTAATTGCTTATATTTGGAAAAAGGAAATTTAAATGGAATTTAAAAAATAGAAATTTAAATGAAATTTAAAAATGGCAATTAATATATTCAGCAGTATGACTTGATCACAGAAATCCATGATTGTACTCATGGTCAAATGTGAGAAGAGCATATATATATATAATTAAGCATTTCACCCCCAGAAAGTCAGGAGTGCCACTAGCATGCAAAGGGTTACAGAGAGTGAGAGAAAGAGTAAAGAGGGGTGTTTGGGGGGAAAGAATATAGAGAAGGAAGGGGTTCTTTTTCAAGGCAAAAATGAAATGAATTTATTGAAAACAAACTAACTATTAACAACAAACAAAATGTCCTTAGCAACTAGAAGAATTTAGAAAACATGAATACAATCATATTTTCTAAATTCTTCTAGTTGCTAAGGGCATTTTGTTTGTTGTTAATAGTTACTTTGTTTTCAATAAATTCATTTCATTTTTTCCCTGAAAATATCCACATTGGATGAAATGCGTCAGCTAATAATACAGTTTTCCTATTGTCTTTTATCTTTATACATACATATATATATATATATATATATATATATATATATATATATATATATATATATATATATATATATATAATTGCATGAATATTAGTTTGTAACCCTGGGTTTCACACTTCTGCAATCATCAGACAAAACATATATATATATATATATATATATATATTCTGTTTATACGTTATTTTTATAGATACAAATATTTAAGCAAATGCTCTATTTATAATAAAAAGTATTAACAACATTTACCAGCCTAAAGTACTTTCAATCTTTTCTGAGATGATCTTCAGGGATAAATTACAAAGAGAAACTTATCGTAATATATTGTTGAAAATGATGGGAGAGTCCATCGTGTGTGTGTGTATATATATATATATATATATATATATATATATATATATATATGTATGTATGCATGTATGTATGTATGTATGTTTTGAACAATAAAAAATATTGAGAAATTAAAAAATTAAAAATTTTCATCCTATATATATATATATATATATATATATATATATATAGGATGGGCTCTCATGATGAAGGGAATTCAGAGTAGCATGAATCTATTCAGCCTTTATCTTAAAAAACAACTTAAAAAAGGCCATTTGACCAACACAAGGACTGATCATAATTAACGAAAAAAAACAAATGAAAACTACAGTTAAAGTTCATTTTCTTCAGAAAGTCATTCACTCATGTAGTTCACTGCTACGAACAAGCAGATTTTTTTCTCCTGATGATGGTCATGCTGGCCAAAACTAGTCGAGGAATCTGATTGAAATAATAAAACAAAAAAAAATATTCATGTACCACCCAGTGTGTGTGAAAATTTTTAATTTTTTAATTTCTCAATATTTTTTATTGTTCAAAACATACATACATGCATACATACATATATATATATATATATACATATATATATATATATATATATATGTATATTTATATATATGTTTTGAGCGATAAAAGATATTAATAATAAAATATTAATAAAATGATAATAATAAAACACACGCACACACACACATATATGTGTGTGTTGCTTTGAGCATTCCCATAATGCACTTTACTTGCATGTGGAATATAAAAGCAAAAGGAAATCAGCAGCCAGTTAATCTCTAACAAATTCTTCAAATGTTGATATTAATCTTTTAACAGGAATATAAACAATCCTTCAAAACTTTTATCAGTTCTGAAAAATGAGGAGCAATGTTAAAAAGAAGCTACTGTCAATTCTATTTGTATATGTTTTAATTGAGGATTTTATTTGCCATACACTTTACAAATGCCTACTTATTTCCTCACAGATGAAGAGGAAACTTGAAGTAATGAAAATGCAGTTCTCTAAAAGAATACTGAGAATACCATGGTTGAAGCATGTGACCAGCATGGAAGTTTTTTTTGAAAATGGAAATAAAAAAGTCACTTAGAATCAGATACATTAGCAATTTCTGTAATACATAATGAGAAAAGACAACTTGGAGAATTTGACACTCACAATAAGGCAAAAGAGACACTGGGAAACAGTAGTAACTTAGCAAACAACCTTGTAAAAATGGATTGTAGAACAGGAACTGGAACTTGATAGTAAGGAGACAAATGTTACTAAGAGTGAGAAAGTATAAGAAGTTGTGGAGAGTCATGATCATCCATGTCCTGAAGGGAAATAGCACAGAAAAGAACCATTTGCAAATTTCAGAAATAAATGAAAAAAAAAAAAGTATACTGACAATAAACTTGGCAAGAGGCATTGGAAAATCTCTGCTAAAAGGACTGTAACATTTCATGAGGTTTTTCAGTTTTGTAAATGTTAAGTTGCTTTTAATTTTCAAAAATTAAGATGGTTTAAATTATAAATGTTATGATTTAAAAATTCTTTAAATTCTTTAAATGCAGACTATTGTCCTCATCTTTGTTTTAGCTATCCTATATTCTATCTGTCTGACTATTGAATGAGACTGAGCAAGGTACTCAAATAAATGCAATCTTCACTGAATGCTCCACACCTCTAGCCTTGTGTCACACTAGACTAATCTTTGTAAATACTAATAAGGTTTAAATGTCTCCCCTCCTTTAAGGTAGGTGTAAGTTAGAATAATGATATCAGGAGAGTAAATAAAATTGGTAAAGCAAGTATGAATTTAATTTAAGGTTGCTTATGTTCAACTAGACTGTTGGAAAGTCATATATCCACTTCTCCCTGTACTCTACCCATTGCTAGATCTATCTATCTATCTATCTGCTTGGTGCATTGTGGCACATAAGGGTTTTTTCGAGGTTTCTTTAATCAAATTGTTCTATGGAGTGAGGTGATTGGCTCTAAGCCCAAACTCTGTACACTGAGAAAGGTTTGGTTTCCTGTTGGGTTTTCCTTCCCTTAGATGACCATATCCCCCATGCTGACAACTTCCATCTGCTTTGGCTTGAAATCAAAATTTTTCTTCTCCTATGGGGGTTTTACTAGTCCAGTCTTCAGTTACTATGTCATCTAACTCAACCAAAATTTTGTGTCACTAGCATGCTGAAGAGAATGGATGAGAGTGCGCTTGGGGAAACCATTCACCCATAACTCCCTTACTGCCCGAATACAGTAACAGTAAAAGGCTGCTACCCTTATTATCAGCCTTGACAGTGGTTAGTTGTGTTGTAGTCATGTAAGCAACCATTTTGTATATCTACATTATGATTATGGTTAAGAATTAAAAATGAATAAGAGTTACAGTGTTTGTTTTATAAATGTCTAAATCCCCTTTTCATTGATTTCATTTTTATCTGCCTTATTAGAATGTAACACTGAAAATGTCAGCCTGCAATTTAACCCTGACCCAAATGCTTTTCATACAAATAATCTAGTAAAGATTTCAGGCATTCACACACTTAGGCCTTTTCAACTTGTTTACATTTGTCTAAACACCACAGCTTAAGTTCATACTGGACAGCAACTTACAAGAAACAAACAACCAATGAAAATCCATTGTTTTAAGTTTTACCTAAAATATCCATGTGGGGGTGGAGTAATGGATATCAGAAGAGAAAGTAAAATTGGTGAGCAGAATTCAAATTCTAGGCTAGTCTGCTGCATTCACTTTCACACAGATATTTCTCTCTTTTCTCCCCGACTCAAATAATTAAATAGAAGAGTAGACTGGATTCACTTTAGTCTAAGAGAAGGAAAATGCTGAATTCAAAACCATAGAGAAAGTAATGGGAAACCACTCCAATATCTTTCCTAAGAATTCATGGCAATTCACAGATAATAAAGAAAAGGAATCTGTGGAGAAGGCAACAGGAAACTCTCCAATATCTTTCTCAAGATGTTATGACAAATCAAAGGTTTAAAGGAATCTGTGGAGAAGGCAATGAGAAACCACTCCAATATCTTTCCTAAGAATTCATGGCAATTCACAGATAATAAAGAAAAGGAATCTGTGAAGAGTCATGATTATCTTAGTTCTGAAGGGGAATATTATTAAAAAAAAACAAAACATGTCAATACTTATGAAGAAAATTTAAACTCTGAAAAAAAAAACTACGAAAGCCAATAATATTTTTTTGTATCTCAGATTTAATTAAATTTATTTTTAAAAATGTTACGTTTCTTCATAATGTAGGCAATCATGATTCTCTATAGAATGCAATTTTATTAGCCGTGAAATTCCATGACTTCTTGGAAAAGGTGGTGGCTTCTTTTCCTGTTGTCCCTCCCATGGTTTTGAATGCAAGGTCTTCCTTTGTCTAGTCCAGTGATTCCCAACCAATGTTGGGCCATACTTCACTTTGGTATTTCTAAAATTCTGGTTCCCCCTTGTAATATATGTATGTATGCCAATTACACATGTACGTATATATACACAAAATATTTTTATGTATGCATACTGTATATGCATTGTATATATTAACACATATTAACATTAACACTCTCACTTAGACTCACTAGAAAACAATTCACTGTTAATAACTCATTCTCTAATTGTCCCCTTATTTTGTTGGTATAGTAAGCCAAAGGGTGCACATCCTATGCATGTCCCACCAAAATAATACTATGCTCCACTGGTGGGGCATGTGTCCCACGTTGGGAATTATTGGTCTAGACTGAATACAACTAGAGAGCCCTGCTGTTTAAACTATAGGAAGAAGTAAAGATGGATTCATGCCTTTACCAAGGGCATCAATGTTTAAGTAAATGTAACTACCCTGACTGGAATTTGAACTCTGTTTGCCAGTTCCATTTTACACATCAATAACTGTTACACTACCTGTTCATCCCTACTGATATAAAAAGAAATAGCTTTTCCACGGTAATTTGACATTGATTTTATTTCCTCACTTAATTAAAGACCCTCTTTTTGTAGGCATGTCCTATAAATTTCAAGGACTAAGGGTTAACAGGGGTAGAAAATGATATCAGTGAGCCAAGTACAAATTCTGACTTAGACAGTTTGTGTCCATTCCGTACTAATAGTGCGATCCACCACTAAAGATGCTGGAAATATGGTTGATACTAATAATGCAGATACACCATTGTGCAAATTAATTGAAACAACTGCTTTAGTTTCCTTTCTTTCACAATACAATCAGTTTTAGAACCAGTGGAGTGACAAGGTGTAATTGATTTCTATTGATGGCTTTTTATAAGAATTTTTTCCTGGAAATAGGCTTCAGAAAAATAGGACTTTAGTTTTCTCTGATTGGTCAAATATTTTACATGCTGATGTTAATTTCTAACCAATAGACTGTTTGATTTAAATACTGTGTGTTGTATTGTGGATTTTTTGAGGGGAATATTGTCTGCTATTGGGTAGAAAATAAAGCTTGTGTGTGTTTTAATATGGTATGTAGGTAAATATGTAATTGTGTTGGAAATAGGGTTTATTTCCTATACTGGTAGACTAGGTGGTGGTAATCTGAACAGGTTTATTGATGATGTTTTTCTTCTATATTTTTTTGGGGGGTGGGCGGTTAAACAGTGGGACTTTAAACTTTAGTGTGTCACATCTTGACTGAAAAAAACCATTTGTCTCTATGGCTTGGGTGAAAAAGTTAAAGTAAGTAAATTAATAATACTAAAGTAATAATAATAATAATAATACTAATTAAATAGTAAGTAAAAAGAGAGAAGTTGAAAACTTCATTCTTTTACAGACCCTGTATAGAGAACGAACTTTCACCATAAAAAGAAATAAAATTGTGGTGCTGTGAAATATTCTTACAGTGGTAATTGATATGAATGCCACCTGAACTGCTTGGCTTTTTTCTTTCTTAATTTGCTAAATTAGTCAGTGAGTCAAGCTATCCTAACATCCGATACTAACAATACTAGTAAAGCAACACATATGGACAGCAGGAATATAGTTGACAAGCCCAGAGATAACGTGATGATTCGGATATGATAATTAAAATGATTACAGCACACAAAGAAAGGGGATATATTCTGGTTGTTGGCTTCGGGCTTTAGAGAGTTACTCAACTCATCCAATAAAAAAAAAGTAAAAAAAAGGTTGAAAAATGAAAGAAAAGTAAACTAAACAAAACGATTTTTAATCAGTTTCCTAGCGAAACTTATTAAAATTATTTTGTTTACTTTTTCCAGCCTTCGTGTACGGTAAATAAACATTCCTTTTCTTTTCTTTAATTTGAAATTAATCCACAACTAAAAGAAAATGCGACTAAGAAGAAGAAAGTGGAAAATGTTGTCTGGTATTTTTCAATGATTTTTCACAGGGTAAAGAAAGAGCCAATGAATGTCGTAGTGAATATACCAAATGTCATTGAATTTTTAAGTTGATTAATTTGAATAAATTTAGGATGGATGACCACTTCGGCTTTTAACAAACAATAACATTAACAATATACAATTAATTCTAATCTAATATGTGGAAACAACTTGTGATTTTCTTCTTACTTGTGATTTCATTACTTACTAAATTAAAAAAAACAAAACAAAAAAAAACAAAAAAACAAAGCGTAGAAAATAAACTTTTCTTTTAGAGCAAAGTTTCTCAAAATTTTTTTTTTTTTTTAACCCTACGTAACTCTTAAAATAAATTAAATGTCTGAAGGAACCCCTGTGCAAAAACAAAACAATTATAATATAATAATAGGATACAAATCCTATATCATTCCAACAAGTAGATTTGCACACCCGCAAAATCGGATCAAAACGATTAAAAACAGATTTCGAAATAAGGTGTGAAATTAATTTTCTGACCAATGAAAGGAGGCGATTTGCTAAACCAAAAAAAAAGATAACGAGCCAGTGTGAAAAAAAGTCAAGAATAAATACAGAGTTTCAAGTCAGTCGCCAAGTCACAAGGGCGCAGAGATCATAGAAGACTAACTGTAAATTTCATCGCTGATTCAACCCGACACTAAGAGCCGAAAGTGAGTTAGGAAAGAACAACAACAACAAATTTACAACTGACTCCAAAACAATTCATAAGTACATTTTCCTTTTATCTTTTTATTCCTCATTCACACTCTCTTTTTCAACTTAAATTGATCGCCCCGTTTTCCTTTTACACATATACAAAAAACAAAAGGAACAGACATTACTCTGCTACTCAAAAGACAGCGAACACAGACATTTTTGTCAAAATCACATTTTGCTTAAACTAACTAAAACATTAATCCTTTTTACCCTATTCACAAGATAATAAATATACAATGTTCTATTTTCTACAAACGTTCCTTATCATGTTGCTTCTTCTTGAAATTTGCGTTGTATTTTGTGGGCAGGGTATCCCGTATTAAATTCTCCTTTAATCCGGGTACGCTGAACCACACAAGTGGTCACCAATCGACGTGAAATGAACTCGCAAATTTCCAACTGAAAGAAAAGCTTCAACAAAATAAGGAACACATTTTTTTTAACATTATAACCATAATCATCAAGACACATAGAAAATCGATACACACACTACGGAACCTATGGAAGCCACTATATAGCAATTAACTTACCAACTTACAACCCAACTAACGTACAAATTTGGTTTGCACATTTAAATGCAATTTTCAATGCAAAGAAAATTACATCGCAAAGTTCAAAATACGCCTACGTCGTCGAAAAACTTCCCGCAGATGTAGCATCCGAGGTAGTGGATTTACTGTCAAGAGAGTCGTCTATTTTACATCCGGGACAGAAGTAACAGATATTTATTTTTAGTCGACACTGGCGCTCAGATCAGTGTTATTCCACCAAATACAAAACAAAAACCTACATTCTCCACATACACATTGCAGGCAGCAAATGGATCAAAGATAGAAACATACGGTGAGATATCACTAACGCTCGATTTGGGTCTAAGAAGATCTTTTCCATGGATTTTCACACAAGCAAATGTGAAAACACCTATCCTAGGAGCAAATTTCCTATCCCATTTCGATTTATCAGTGAATATGGCTACACACTCTCTCATTGACAGTAACACGAACCTAAGAACAAAGGGAATCACCTCAATCTACACGTCAACAGGAATTAGTTCAGCAATACCAACGGCTAAGGGCCTACATGAATTGATAAAAAAATTTGGTTCCGAACCAGAAGCTGGCGCATGGCGACCTTGTGGGGATTTTAGGAATCTCAATGCAAAAATTGTTCCTGATAAATATCCTATACTGCACTTACATGATTTCGCCATAGGTTTGCAAGGAACCACAGTTTTTACAAAATTAGATTTGGTTAAGGCGTACTACCAAATTCCACTAGCAGAAGAAGACAAGGAAAACTGCAATTACCACTCCTTTTGGACTCTATGAATTTACCAGGATGCCATTTGGGTTACGTAATGCCTCACAAACCTTTCAAAGACTCATTGATGAAGTTTTGAGAGGATTGCCTTTTACCTTTGCATATATCGATGACGTGCTTATCACCAGTCGTGATGGAAAAGAACACCTATACCATATTCAACAAGTCTTCGAGAGACTGGCACATTTTGGCTTAAAGATAAACGTCCACAAATGCGATTTTTTGGTTCAAAGTTAAATTTCTTGGGCCTTGTGATCGACAAAAACGGAATCACACCTGTCCCAGAGAAAGTAGCAGCAATACAAAACTTTCAGCAGCCGACATCACTGCGTCAATTAAGACGATTTCTCGGTTTAATAAATTACTACCGTACATTTATTCCAGGTTGTTCCAGAATTTTGACCCCACTCACAAATTTGCTGTAAAAACAGAAGAAAAATGCAAAAATACTGATTGACGGAGAAGCGTTAGCTGCATTTCAAAATGCTAAAAAAGCGTTAGCAGATTTTACCAAGCTCTCTTACATCAGTGACGATGCTAACTCAACACTTACATTGACAACTGACGCCTCAGGAGATTCAATTGGAGCAGTTCTACATCAGAAGCTAAATGGTTCAGAAAAGCCAATCTCCTTTTTCTCGGTCAAATTAAACAAAGCACAGCAGAAGTACAGTACCTTCTCGTGAGAGTTACTAGCTATTTACTTAGCAATAAGGCATTTTCGACATCTGCTCGAAGGACGAAACTTTACTATTTTCACAGACCACAAACCCCTCACTTACGCTTTACATGTGAACACAGATAAATACACACCTAGAGATACCCGACAACTGGACTACATATCCCAATTTACATCGGATATCCGCTATATTAAAGGTTCAGACAATATCGTGGCAGATACACTCTCGCGCTCCACGATACAATCTATCGATTCTGAAACCCTTACCTTCGACCTCATTGCAGATGAACAAAAGGAAGATACCACATTATACAAAATAAAAGAGGACACTTATTTACAATTGAAGGAACACCCCGTCCCATTTGGAACAAAAACACTACTCTGTGATGTTGGGACTGGTTATTCAAGACCATATATTCTACCTTCATTGAGAAAAAAGATATTTCTGCATTTTCACAATCTCTCACACCCCGGACACCGAGCAACAGACAAGTTGATTAGCAGTCGTTTTGTCTGGCCAAACATGCATACTGACATAAAACGCTGGACTCAAACTTGTTTAAAGTGCCAAAAAAGCAAAGTAAACAGACATACTAAATCCCCTCCTGGGCATTTTCTAAAATCAGATGGTAGATTCACGAATCTTCACATGGACATAGTGGGTTCCTTACCAGAAGCAAACGGACATAGTTACCTACTCACTATTATCGACCGATTCACAAAATGGCCTGTCGCTGTTCCTCTGAGGGATACATCTACAGAAACGATCTCTAAAAGTATATTATATGAGTGGATTGCCGTTTTTGGTTGTCCCTCAGTAATAACTACAGACCGAGGTTCTCAGTTTCAATCTACGCTCTTTGATGAGTTCACAAAACTATTGGGAGTTAAGCATATAACAACAACGGCTTATCACCCATGTGCCAATGGTTTAATTGAACGTTTCCACAGGCAACTTAAGACAGCATTAACTGCAAATAATGATTCCAAGACGTGGTTAGAAAATCTACCGCTAATATTACTATCCATTCGGAATGTAATCAAAGAAGATTTAGGATGATGTACAGCATCCGAAATGGTTTTTGGAACGTCCTTGACGTTACCAGGAGAGTTTTGTGATAAATCCAGTCAACTCCAACCAACTAGATCTTTTGTACAAAGATTTAAGGAAAGAATGAATGAACTAGTTTTCACGCCCACTAGAACACAAACAAAAGACCTTTACACTCCAAAAGACCTCCACAATTGTGAATATGTTTTCGTACGAAACGACACAGTAAAAAGGCCTCTTTGCGCTACTTATACGGGACCTTTCCAAGTAGTCAACAGAAGTCCCAAATATTTCACAATTGCAGCAAAAGGCAAGCAAGACACTGTCTCTATAGACAGAAAACCAGCGTACTTGGATTTACCTACAAAGGAAAGTACGTCGAAACATTCTACAGCCGCGACAAATGCCAACGTAAGTGAAACATTTTCTACACCTCCAAACACGCCTAAAAACATTACCACAAGATCGGGTAGACACGTACACTGGCCTATTCATTTTAAAACATATATTAGATATTGAAAAATATTTTCAATATTTATCAATCTGCAGGCGGGTTTATAGGATACAAATCCTATATCATTCCAACAAGTGACTAAAAAACACAAAGTAGATTTGCACACCCGCAAAATCGGATCAAAACGATTAAAAACAGATTTCGCAATAAGGTGTAAAATTAATTTTCTGACCAATGAAAGGAGGCGATTTGCTAAACTAAAAAAAAGATAACGAGACAGTGTGAAAAAAAAAGTCAAGAATAAATACAGAGTTTCAAGTCAGTCGCCAAGTCACAAGGGCGCAGAGATCATAAGACTAACTGTAAATTTCATCGCTGATTCAACCCGACACTAAGAGCCGAAAGTGAGTTAGGAAAGAACAACAACAACAAATTTACAACTGACTTCAAAACAATTCATAAGTACATTTTCCTTTTATCTTTTTATTCCTCATTCACACTATCTTTTTCAACTTAAATTGATCGCCTCTTTTTCCTTTATACAAAAAACAAAAGGAACAGACATTACTCTGCTACTCTGTTAAAAGACAGCGAACACAGACATTTTTGTCAAAATCACATTTTGCTTAAACTAACTAAAACATTAATCCTTTTTACCCTATTCACAAGATAATAAATATACAATGTTCTATTTTCTACAAACGTTCCTTATCATGTTGCTTCTTCTTGAAATTTGCGTTGTATTTTGTGGGCAGGGTATCCCGTATTAAATTCTCCTTTAATCCGGGTACGCTGAACCCCACAAATACCATATCTTTCTCATTTTATTTAGTTCACGTAGTAAATAACTGGTTTAAGGAAAAATTAATACTTCTTTGTCAAAGTTTTCGGTAATGCTAAATAAAATCCATTCATATATAGCTTATTTCGCCTGTTCTCACGGAACCTTTAGGAATCTTTTGCGGAATCTTAGAGTTCCGGGGAACCCCGGTTGAGAAACGCTATTTTACAGAATGTGGGAGAAAAATCTCTTCCCAGTCTCTCTTGGTGGCATTGTGCCAACTTTTTTTATTCGTGTTGCTCAATCAATCAATAAGCGTAGCTTAGTTCTGTCTCCAACAACACTGCAAGTAAAGAGAACGCAACTATCATTGCTAAAGTCCAGTTTTACTAACCATGACATCTCGATAAGATGTCCAAATATTCACGTTGGTATGAAAACAATTTCTGAATGATTAAGATTGGCACTTTTGGCAAATGACCCTTGTCATTATGGCATTTGAATAACGCAAATTCATAAAATATTTTCCTTTATCGTCCCCACCCCCATCTGCGCTATTTTATTTTCTATTAGGAAAAATTATTAAATAGGATTTGTCATTTATCAAATTTTATTTGCAGGCTTGGTGGTAATAAGGACTTCTGTTTTAGTTTTAGGATATAAACAAATTTCTCAACTCAAATCGAAGCTAAG
>OZ010596.1:5141922-5264422 GCA_963932145.1 Acanthosepion lycidas
GACCTTGAAATAGAAATCTCAAAAATGTAGCACATGGGAACATCAACAATCCTGTTGTAGTTGGAGCCCTAGGATTGGTTGGAAAAGATTCCAGTAGACTAATTGAAGGGATTCCTGGAAGTCCATGCCTCAAAGGGATACAATTGTTCTGACAAATACAGCCCACACTTTATGAAGGGCTTCATCTATGTAATTTTTTTCTTTTGTTAAGTGGAAAGTGTCATGATGCCATTTCTAACCTTAGGGTCTCTGGCCGGGAATCTGGAAAGAAATGTGTAAACGCCAGAAATTACAGCCCACACTTTACGAAGGGCTTCATCTATATATTTTTTTTTTTTTTTTGTCAGTGGAAAGTGTCATGATGCCATTTCTAATCTTAGGTGTCTGGGCGGGATCCGGAAAGAAATGTGTAAACGCCAGAAATCAAAGGAAATAAAAGTAATAATAATAATAATAATACAAAATTTACAAAACAAGCTTCTGCTTGCATAAGATATTCTTTTGTGCGCTAAACAGTTAGGCTAGATAACAAATTCTAAATACAACTCTGCTGGGCTCATAAAAACAATTATAATTATTGTTACTAAAATGTTCATTTAGTTCAATTCATTCAACTATTGAAAGGTGTTGAGAAGGTTAATAATTCACAAGTGTCATTGCATTTCTGGTTAGAGAATAGTTCAGTTTTATGAACTGAGATACACAAAATGAGATACATCTCGTAATTTCATAAAATGTTCAAAATCAAGGTTAATACCTCATCTAATTTTGTGACAAACTTTCACAAACAACTATAGAAAGATAATAATCGTATATCTCAGTATATTTTCATAAATAATGATTGAGACAATCAAAAAGTTGTTGAGCAAAAACAGTAAAAATTAAAAAAAAAAGACAAAAACATGAACTTTGAATAGGTTATTCACAAATAGTTCGGTCTTCCATCTTTGGTGACGACAAGGTGGTCAAATTTCAAATCTAAATTGTTTGTTCATTTGATATATTTATGAAAAAATATATTTAGTTTAAAATACAGAAGGAGTCATAAAAATGACTTCAAAGGACCTGTTAGCCAAAGGTTAGCTCTTTCGACACAAATGTTGATTTCAACTTCATTGAAATTATGTGTATTGTTTCGGTTTCTGCGTACGTATGTATAGTTTTTTTCATCGACAGACCTTAAAATATTTCCATATTATCAACTGGCAGTAGAGCCCGGCGTTGCCCGGGGATGTAACAGTAAGTGATAGATCAAGTATCGACCATCATAAAGACTGAAAAATAAAAATTGACAAAGATTATTGTTTAAGGTTGACGGACACGCATGTCTTAATTAGTTTTTTGTTTTTTTGTTTTTTTGTTTTTTTTTACGAATTGGTCAAACCCAAACTCAAACAAAAACATTGTTTTCAATCGTTATGAGTCTACCGATTGAATAGAATTTTATTATAAACAATTGTCTTGTAAATGGAATTTTTAAAGCATTCTGAATGTACAAATAAAGAAAAAAGTGTGCAAGACAATAAGAAACACTACCTGCCAAAAAAAAGTGAAGTTTTGTTGAAATCGGTTGAGAAATGTAGGAAATCCGATCCCATATATAAACGAACACATACACACAAACAACCTGGGTTTTTATCAGTATAACTCGATATGAGTTGTCCCCCTTTCATTCTGGCGACAATCGTGTTTTCAAATTGATTTCGTGCAAAAACAATTGTGTTTTTCCAATTTTTGAAGCTGTCAGAACCACCGCAAGGTAATTTTACGTAGTCCTGTGAAGTTTTGTTGAAATCGGTTGAAAAATGTAGGAAATCCGATCCAATATATAAACGTACAGACAGACAGACACATACACACACAATCTGCGTTTTATAATAAGTAAGATTACCGAATAATTTCGGTAAAAGTTCAATAAAATTTCACAATTGTCTAATTATTTTAGGATTTAAGAAATTAAGCGGTTTTTCGCCGAAAAATTTGTTGAACATTTTTTTTTTTTTTTATATCTTTTGACGATGTATTAGTAACTAGAATATTTGGTAGAAATAAGTCAACATTATGTTGCAGGTATCACCTCTTTGGTTGTGATGTGTATAGAAAATCTTACAATAAATATCTATAGGCTCCTGGAAAATTTATCCCGCAAACAATATTATCCGACGCAATGTGAGTTTGGGTAAAAATAATAATAAAAAAAAAATGAACACAAAAGGAAACACAATTGTAATAAAAGGAAAAACATGAAAGTTAGTTATAAGACGAATTTTGTTGTTTGTGTGTGCATGTGTGTGCGTGTGTGTGTGTGTGTCTGAAACACGCATGTGTGATAGACACGTATGTCTATGTATGAGTGTGAGAGAGTTCTAAAGTCAACAGAGGATCAAGTAAGCGAACGTGTCCTCTCGGCAGTGTTTTTGTTTTTGAAAATAGGAAATTGTTGCGTGTTACAAAACAATGAACATTGATGAAGAAAACATTTAAACCAGTGAATTGTTTGAGAGTGTGAAGTTGTGTGTAGAAGAAAGCCCGAGAGAAAATGAAGTGAAAGGTGCATACGTGCGCGCGCACGCGCTCCCCAATGAGGAAAGCGTTTTCTTCGTTCGTCCTACATCTTACAAACCATGAGTGAAATAGGAAAAAAGAGAATACCAGAGAATGTTACTACGTATTCATAGGCTTAAGGAGCGTCTCCTAGCAGCGTTTTTTTAGGAAAGTAAGTGGGGTAACTCCGTTTTTTTATCTACTACAGAGCTAAAAAGAGGAAAAGAGAATATGATTGCCTTTTTTATATGCTTAAAGAGCCCCCACCACAATGGGCGTTTTGGCAAATCCAAGTGGGATAACCCACACTCTCATTCTCCTTGTGCCATTTTTACCTGAATTCGTATTTTGTAAACCTTTTTGATTTTTTTTTTTGGTTCATAAGATAGCCTCCACCAACAATCCTATGTGATAGGCATGAATAGATTGATTTAGAAATAGGACATATTTAAAGAGAGACAAAGGTAAACAATACACAACCTGCTCAACGAAATGTGCAAACGGATGGCAGAACAATATTTAGAAGAGATAGTAAAAAGGCAAAATTGATATAAAGATGAATAGATTGATATTGATATATGATAGGCATGAATAGATTGATATCAATAGCTAAAAACAGTGAAATAATTATAGATAAGATACTCAAGCTCTCTCAGTGTAGGGTATTTATTTATGTTATATTTTATTTCACAGCCACACCAGACATGGAAACAAGAAGGGTAAAAGTCTAGTATGGTGATGGTGGGGGGGGGGATAAAAACAGGGGACATAATTCACATGCGCAAAAATGAAATTAATTTGCCCATACACTTATGGGCTAAAAAATATCCTGAGTTGTTTATTTTATTTTTAAGTGACTATAGTTTCTCGAAGCAAAAAGTAGTTAATTAGAATGAAAGTGTTTTCATGGGTTTACTACATATTACTATATAATACACCAAGTGGTTTTTGTATGTAATGTCTGAAACTTTTTGTCTTACCAGAGTTATCTCCCTTACAAAGAAAAATATTTATGGTTATTCCCGCTTCATGCGTGTTTTTTATATACTAAACAACCCATAGGGTATTGCTATTATTTAAAAGCCGTTCATGATACAAAATGTTAAGTTAACAATATTATTAATTTCATTATTAATTACACATTTTAATTTGTATGGAAGGAAAGATAGAGTGCTAGCCTCTTGAGATTCACAACACACATACTCCCAATATTATTATTATTATTATTTTAAACGCATGCTCATAAGCTGAAAAAAAAAAGGGATTACTACTTCGGACAGTGTTTTCAACGCATGCATGTCTAGTGAAAAGGTTTAACATCTGCTACACATTAAAACGTGTTTTTGTTTAGATTGATCACATTTTGATATACTCTGATGATAAAGAAACTCATTTGAATAATATTTACCAAGTGCTAAAAATTCTTAATGATCATTATCTTTACACATTCACAACCAAGCTTCATTTTCTTTATTGTCCCAGGTTCCCAACACAATATCTTAATCAATTTTGGTACAAGCGACTTTTTTTTAACATTGTTTCATATATGAAGCAAGGATATCATGGGTTGTATTTATTACCCACGACACAGTGGTGTGTCGTTCGGTACCTAAGTCTATTTTATAACCCAGAGTCCTACACAAGCCATACAAACGCACAGTACAGTGCATTAAAAAAAGACAATTGTGAAAACAATGGTAGAAAATTGCGAAAGGAAAACGAAATAAAAGACAAAAATTAAAAAATATTTAAATTTCTTTGGAAAAAAATGTGGTTCTGGTGTACTATGATCTCATAAACAACCAATCGTAGCATTCCACTCCCAATAATCTTCATAGAAAAGAAATTGGAACGTGGCCCACCGATGGGTCGTGTGGGGGCCAAGGTGTTAAGATTTTCCCTTTATAAGTTTAGAGATTTATGTTCCGTGATTTGACATCCAACTAAAGTCCCAAAGCAACTACCAAGAAACGTAATTAATTCAACGATTTCCCGTGTTTCGATTATTCAATTTATTATGTCAATTCATTGGGATACGGGGATTTTATATATATATATATATATATATATATATATATATATATATATATATATATATATATATATATATAAAACTACTTCCTATATTAATCTTTCCACTTATTGTGTGGTGACGATTAAACTCTTGTAGTATCTTGAAAGAAGTCTAAATTCAAATCTAATAGACAATTATTTCAGAGCCAATAAGAAAAGCTTCTTTCGAAGTAAAAGATTTTAATTCCGACTTGAAAAGTTTCAGCTGACAATAACCAGATAAGTTACGTCAGTTTGAAAAGAAATGCCTTCTTAGATTTATAGACCTATCAGAACGACTCTCAAAAAACCAGCTTCTCTGATCAAACTAACCTTTATATACGGGACGCTGTCTACCAGTAGAGTCAGAGTCGAGTCTGTTCGTTCGTTACTCCGTGTAGCGCGCAAACACACACGCACTTTCTTTTTCTCACACACACACTGGACATACAGGCCATCCAGTCAAAAAGAGTTAACTGTCCACTTTGTAACCTACACATATAGATTTTTTCAATTTGTTTTTCCATGAGAAATATCCATTTCACTTCACACCTTCAAAGACGAACTCTTTGTATCATTTATTAAAAGTAATTATTTCAAGTGTTATTAAAATCACGATTTTTGTCTTTCCGTTTTTTTTTTTTTTTTTTTTTTTTTTTTTTTTCTCACGCATTGATAATAAGTATAATTTGTATACTTTAAGTCACAGGATGTCTTAGAAATAGGACGTGTCTCGTTTCCCTCTTAATTCGATTTATTTCAGTCCCCAGCGAATCTAATGTCTCACTGAACACAACACAGTAAGTACATAGCACATAATACCCTAAGGAACCTTACTTAACTACACACGGGTATATCTAATAACTAGTGAACCATCAAAGAACTCTTCACAAAATGTGAGTTTGTTACAAGTTTTCATATGAACTTTATATACACGGATGTACAAAAAGAAGATTTCTGTGCGCAGCATTTTCATTCACACCTTTTGTACTATTTGTATTTAGTTTGTCACTCATAGTCCATCGCAACTGGAATGAGTGAATTATTTTACAGATTGCGACAGCTTTTAGGGAGATGTGATTAAATATACTTTAATGTTTTAAAAAAAATTCAGTATTATTATATAGCGAAGAAAACGGCGACTTACCTCGTCAAACCAAGCGACAGCGTGTCGCGTGTATTCTACGACGGAAAAAGTGGCGAAAAAGAAAACTACTTACCAAACAGAGGGGCACGTATTCCGCATAACATACTGAAAATGGAATAATTGAATTAAAGAAAAAACAAGTCAGTCGCAGAAGTCGCTATAGTATAAAAGTATTTTGATATGCAAATTACGGAAAATCCAATCCCAGCTGTCGACGAATGGAAAAAATAGGTTCTGCCGATAAAAGCAGTTGGTTTTCTCAATTCGAGGAGAAAAAAATTCGGGCATTTTTGGTTTCGGCGTTTGTTAGTGAACGAGTTATTTTTCGGACTGGTTACACGCATTGTGATTTGAAATAGTACCGGCGAATCGAGTTTTCAGCATTTCTTTCTGCCCACGATATTCGAGTCTGGACTTACAGTGATTCTTCTTTGTCTTGTGGAAGTAATCTGCGACAAATACTTCCTTTGCTTTCAGAACGCTTATTGTTTAGGTAATAAGCATTATGACATAGCACAAATAGCAATAGTGTGGGAAAAGGAATTTTTGACAATATACGCATTTTTTACGTATGGCTATTACATTCTTGTACATGTAGTTATGGATAATATTATACATTAATTACTAATTTTTAAAAAATTAATACTGTAGCGGACCGTGGTTTACGTGTTGTTAAATTAGGAACACGTGTGTTTATTCCTGCTAGAAGAAGATCCAACTACAAGAACATGGCGGACTCAGAGATTGAATCCACCATAAAGAAGGGTAAAGAAAACCAACAAGACCGATATATAGATACAAAGAAGTATAAGTATTAAACAATATAATTTTACAATGGACATAGACATTAACATTTGTGTTTGTGTGTGAACGTAAAGAGTTTGTATTTTGGTGAATGTTCGTACGTACATGTATGTGTTTCATGGCGTTTTCCCACAAGTGGGCAAAACGCAAATTTTGCAAATGTGTCCGCTGAAATGCAAAGTAAAAAGAGAACGCGGCAAGAAATCGCACAGTATTTATATTTATAGTGTAGTGAGAGCGTGCCCTAGTGGACAGTTAGGACAATTAAGGAGGAGTTAACTCCGACAATACCTATTTGTGCTCAGTTGTTGACATTATTTGCTGATGCGTTAAAATTTTTGAATAATGCAATAATAAAAATTTAAATTTCATCTCTCTGATAGATGTCGTGATCTGTTAATACTTTTGTTTGAAAGTTGTTGTTTTTTATAAACATTACTTTCTTGTTGTCCTCATCTCCACCAGTAATATAATAAAAACAGAAAAAGAAAAGAAAAAGAAAAAGGTATGTTGCAGTTGGTGCATGTTGAAATTACGTCGACGGTTGCCATAATGTCGCGGGACTTCTTCGAAGAATCTTTTAAGCATTTTACCCAAAGCGAGGTGCGGGTGCAACTAGTGGACAAGGAGTTACAGAGAGTGAGGGTAAGAAAAAAGAATGGGTATAAGGGGAATTGAGTAGAGTATAAAAAGAAGAACAGGGATCAAGGCATTAGAGTTAGACAAAAAAGCAGTGGCAACAATATTTTGCATATGTCAATGAAAGGTGTAAGGAAATGGAAGACAAATTCAACATGGCGATATTTTATATTTCTGTTATTATATAACTGAGTCGAAAGAGAAAGGAAATATATGAGTATGAATGAAAAAGAAAGAAGTTATTGAAAGTTAATATTTGCATGGTATGGTTTGTACACGTGAATATATATATATATATATATATATATATATATATATATATATATATATATATATATATATATATAAAAGTGAACACTGAAGTCACCACACAGTCTGTTTCATGCTAGACGCAATTGTCAGGTCTGACGATTGCGTCTAGCATGAAACAGCCTGTCGCCTCTGAGTGGTGACTTTGTCGGAGTTAGCTCCTCCTTGGCTCCTTAAACCGGAAGAGAACAGGTCATTTCGACCTTTACCTTTCGGTTGTGCTCCCTACACGCTGTTAACCCGTTTCAGTTTAGTTATATTACGAACCTAGTCGTAATATACTTCTAGGCATTTTTAGGTCTTGGTTTTCTTTTAGCTAAGCTCTCCTCATTTTTTAGATAGACTTTACTGTGTTAGCTTACCAATTCTCTTGCTAGTCTCCCTTACCACAATACAGTGACTTCTCGCTAAAAATAGGGTCGGCGACTGAAACGATCAGTATGCAGGCCTCTGGCCTCCGTGGCCAGGACGTCGATCACCGGGCTTTGTATTAAGTTACGCTCCCATTTCTTTTTGTCTGCCAACTTGACGATAATTGGAAACTTTGCTTTCTCTCTCTACTTCGCCTCTTGCTTCTGGCTCCTTGCCAATGTTCGACTCTCGGCATTCCGTCCCTACTGGCTGCCTGCACATCGTCCATAACCTTTCCCGTACACTACGTTTGTAATTATTACTGGAGGTTACTAATATCGGACTCGACCGGCAGACACGCAACGCCTGCACTGGACCTTTGACATGCCCGAACGACATCGCAACGCCAGCTCCTCTTTCCTTCCCAACACGTCAAGTTGGCATCCCGGCAACGACCAACATCAACTTCAACTGCAACGACCAACTGCAACGACCAACAGCGATCATCTGCATGACCAGCAGCGATCACCTGTAACGACACCTGTAACAACCAACCTCGACCATCAATGCCTGCACCGGAACATCTGCATCTCTACTGTTCCGACCACCTTTATTTCTTTATTACTTTTCTAGAATAAATTAGCTTATATCTTATATATCCTCGTTCTGTCGTCTATGTTGTTTCACCTTGTCAGATTTAACGTCTTCGAAAATGTTAGCGGGCCACTTGTGTCCTCATCACCCTTTTGTGATATGGGGGCGCTCGAGGGGTCCGCTACAACTTCAATGTTCACTTTTATATTTATATTACATACGCTCTATCTCTGATATTGAGCACTTTATCCCATAAATATAGCACACATTAAAACTATATTTCTGCATATATATGTGTGTGTGTGTTAATAAAGTTCAGTCAGTAAGGGGGAAAAATAACCCCAAGCTCGGGAGCAAGGTCCCGTCGATGTCATCGCTACAGTATGCTGGACACAAAAGAGAGAGAAGGGGATGAAGACAGGAAGTGTCCCGTTTTTTATAGATGCTTGACAGCGCCACCTAGTGACTTCTTGGCAAAAACTGGCAAAGCTATGTGGGAATAACCAAAAGGTGCGTCTTAGCTTTAAACGAACAAACCATGAGGAAAACTGTCAAAATTTGTTGTCACAGTTTCAAAGTTAATCAGTGAGACAGTCACAAAGAGAGAAGTCAACCATAACGAATCCTTATCAAATCATTGATTAATTTTTGCTGAATAAAAAACCGAAAAGTCAATAACCATTTTCTTTGCAGATGGAAGTAAAGACGAGAGTAATTCGAAATCAAGTAAAGACGAGAGTAATTCGAAATCAAAATCGAAATAAATGATAACATCACTTAATGAACGGAAAATATTGTCAGCTATTTTTTCTTTTTTTTTTCTCAAGAAACGTTCTCTCATCTAAAATAAAATGCAAAAAGATTGTGTGGGAATTTGGCTCTATATAATACTTTCTTTCTGTGTGAATTTCCAATTTTATTTAACTGGTTTGAAAGTCATAAGCTCAACAATCGACAACAATGAGAAATGATTTTGACTATTATTAACTAACCAATGAAAAAAAAAAAAAACGGAAAATATAAATGTAAAACTTGAACTGAAACAAAAAGTTAATTTAGTTTATTTAAAATAATAGACTTTTGATATTGAACAACATATTTATTTTGCGTTTCAGTGTATTCTGCCATCTTTCTAGTCTTGCAGATTTTTTTCGTCATCAAAGAACTACTCATGCTATTTTGTACGCCATTTCTATTTCTATTAGCTGTGATTCTTAACGCTTCTCATGCTGCCTTCAGCTGGTAATTTGAGAGCAATCTGTCATTCGTTTAGTTATTAGGAAGGACGTCTTTCTTCCTGTTTCAACATCTACACAGCATAATATCTTTGAGTGAAGAATAGATTTTGGTATAATTAGTGGCATTGGTGGTTCACTTGATTTGCTTCATGAGCACTTGCGTTTCTCGTTACTGTAGAATTAAATATTTTCTTTTGATTGACCGTCACATTTTTAAAGAGGATTTTTAATCGTTTATGTAGAAATTGCGCATCAAAGTGGCTAATATAGCTAAGTTTTTCACTGTTTCATTATTTTAATATTTTAAGTTAAGATCTTCCGCGGTTTATAATTCTCGAGTAATAATGTTGTTTTCATCGTTATTATCACCTCCAATAATGTTGGTTTGGTCATTATATTACCGTCAATAATGTTGGTTTGATCGTTATTATCACCTCCAATAATGTTGGTTTGATTGTTATTAACACTCAATAATGTTGGTTTGATCATTATTATCAACCTCAATAATGTTAGTTTGATCGTTCTTATCACCTCCAATAATGTTGGTTTCATCGTTATTATCACAATAATGTTGGTTTGATCATTATTATCACACTCAATAATGTTGGTTTAATCGTTCTTATCACCCCAATAATGTTGGTTTGATCGTTCTTATCACCTTCAATAATGTTGGTTCGATTGTTATTATCATCCTCAATTTGGTTTGATCGCTATTATTACCTCCAATAATGTTTGTTTGATCATTATTATCAACCTCAATAATGTTGGTTTGATCGTTATTATCACCTGCAATAATGTTGGTTTGATCGTTATTATAACCCTCAATAATGTTTGTTTGATCATTATTATCAACCTCAATAATGTTAGTTTGATCGTTATTATCACCTTCAATAATGTTGTTTCGATTGTTATTATCAACCTCAATTTGGTTTGATCGTTATTATAACCCTCGAATGGTTCAGTCAACTGTGAAAAATCCCCAGCAGCAAATTTCACTGGACATTTCTGACACGTTCAATCATTCAATGTCCTTGATAAGTTACATAAATCTGATTTTTTGCGTTGATTTTAGCTTTACAATAAGAAAAAAGCATAAACTACAGATATGTTTCCTATATTCTTCTATTTTCCCACTAAATTTTAACTCGATAAACAAATTGCTGTGATTCGGAGTCTGACAAAACACAACATTTAACTCGACAGTAAGCCGTGCTAGTAGTATTCAGTACACAGCTAGACAAGTCACTACAATAATATTATTTTCTTTCTTCCAGACAATTACCAAGACTACTTATCATGAATGGATTAATCTATTCATGATACTAAAGAGAGTAACTAGTTCTTACCATAATACAAATATACACCAATTTTGATAATATTCGCGAATATTTTTATATGGTTTTACAAAGAATTTTTTTAATTAAGTTTCTTCTTTAGAAGACAAACTGCTAATGCTATCGGAAATAAACTAGACAAGGGAATCTTTTTTGATTCCGAACTTATTTACCCGCCTCACTCCTATAGGGTATAAACTCCTATATTTTACGGTCAATAAGTGAAGCACAAACAAGTAAGAGACGCCTACAAATAAATCTTACTAAATTCAGTAGATACGAAAAACTTTTTACAATTAGGTAAGTGTTTTCTGGAACCTGACTGGATAGGACAAGTCACTTGGTGTGCTTCCTACGGCTTCCGCGCGGTTGAACTCCACATGACCTGGAAATGGGCCAGGTATCGGGATATTGAGTACGTTCCCGCGCAATACTCGGATAGGATTCGTGAATAGAGTATCGGCTATCAAATAGCAATAAAAACAGCTCGTCAGCAACAGTCAGTGACCAGATCTACAGCAACACATTCAGTGAGGGGCAATCGGCGAAAGACAGTCAGCGAACCAGACCAGCTTCGATCAACAGCTTAGACACACGTTACCATGACAACGCGTCAGTCAGCGATGATTTTTATACATACAAAGACGCGACGAATGTAAGTCCTATATCCCTTCTCTTTGTTCATTGTGTTTTAAAATTACTGCTATCGCACGCAATCAGTTAGCAGTCACACACATGCTTCATTAGCATGTGCTCCACACACACATGTTGGCGTACCATACCACTTGATTTCCTCACTTGCAACAAAAACACTTCGAAATTTTGCAGACTAACTTGCGACATATCATTTCGTGCAATCGAACTATTAGTCTCTTCATAGCTACAACAAAGAATATTTATTCTTAAAATGTAAATTCATGAACCTGACTATATAAATGTTATTGTCATATTTAGCTTTATAGACCTGACTATATAAATGTTATTGTCATATTTAGCTTTATAGACCTGACTATATAAATGTTATTGTCATATTTAGCTTGGTCTTCTGCGAAGATTATTTCTTCGTGTTGCATAAAAGATTGTGTTGTATTTGTGGGACACGACACTTGGATTTTATTTTTCCTCCTAAACTGACCCCAAATTCCAGTAGTAAGGTGTGACACGAGGTCTTTTTAATGGGGGGGGGGCTACCTTCGATCAATCCAACAAGTGTCCAGTCTTCGCGACCAGTCACGCTTGTATCGATATTTCACTGATGTTCCCTCTTTTGACGCAATGAAGAACTTGCTATCGGGTGTTGTAATAACTTGGCACCATGTTTATTAATTATAAAGAAAACAGATACTAAGCATTGATCCCAGCCAAAAAAAAAAAAAAAAAAAAAAAAAAACTCCGATTGACTACTCGATACGTTGTCTCCTGTTTATACTAAAATAAAGACAAAGTAGTAAATGCAAGGCTACGTTCGAATATCTAACAAAAAATATGTTAATTTTATTTTAAAATGTCTTAATAAAAGAGTATAACATTTCTAATAACTTTATAGGAATTAAATACTACATATATTTTTCATCCAATAAAAACCATTAAAAGATTTGTTTGATAAACAATCATTACAGGGGCAAATATCGCCCAAATACTTGCGAACACAGTGGTAAACCCACCACATGTTATTTTGGGACCATTTAGAAAATAACAATAATATATAATTCCTTTCACAACTCGCGCAAATTCGAGAAAAGGATTTTCGCGAGTCAGTTTGAAAGCATTTTCTAACTAATAAAAACCTTTCATTAAAAAAGTTCACACCTCTCTGTAAAATTAGATTTCGGATCCCCCTTACGGATATAGAAATAGAAACCTACTGCTTCTCGAGGTTCAAACCAAATTGGAAGGCCAGTTTGATCCACACACACACACACACACACACACACACACTGGAAGAGACGAGGCCTTGTCCACGCACACAATAGAAGGGATTAACCAGCAATCGCCGACTGTCTGTTATCTATGCACTCACGAACGCATTAGGCTGACCGTCATGAAATAAGTCTGTTCACACATTTCATATTAACTAACAGCACTTAATTACTTTATAAAACAAACTTCACTGCAAGGAAAATTGAATATTTTATTGTCATTGTATATCTCTGTAAAGAATACATAAATGTTATTTCAACTGACGTTCTGCTTTTCCCCAGGAAATAACCTTATACATACATACGTACGGACATACATGCATGCTTATGTATCTGAATACTTGTAGAGAAATTACTCTTTAAAAATAGCATAGTCTTGTATGAGTCAAAGATGTGTTCGAATCCCGACACTCGGATAGCAACAAAAACCTAGGTAGACAGAGTCTAACAGTGGTAACCATAACGACGTTTAAAGAATATTTTCCCCAAATTTTAATAACCGTAAATTGAAACTTTGCAGATTAATAATTTAAATGTATGTTTAAATGCTGTATAAATTTTATATTTCTACGTAAATCATAAGTTAATTAAATTTTAAGTGGCATTTACTCAATCAATAGATATATCATATTTTATGAATAATTTTTAATAAAAGAGTTTTATAATGTTGTCTGAAATTGATATTTTTACAAGCAAATTAGAATTTTCTCCAGTACTCGGGTGGCTTATGTTATTTAAGAATTAGTAAGCTGCTAAAATAATTTATAATTGTGTTTGGAAAAGAAATCCATTAAATTGGTAGAGGACTTATTAAAAAGACAATTGTAGTTCACTTTGTCTTTAGAGGATGACAATCCAGTCTAGAATGTTAACATCAATTCTCCCGCGTGTTCATTTTCATTGAAGCCTTGAACCAAAAACAGAAAAATAAATTAATTATCTTTTTTCATTCTTTTCTTGATCTTTGAACATGTTTTTTTCTAATTTAATTTAATCTCAATACTTTAAGTAAAGCAGTAATTATTGCTTCAGTAAAGGGTACTTGACTTTTTCAGATATTATAGATTTCATAGCAGATGTCATTGTTAAAGATTTTAGCAGGTTTCATCTCTTTTCTCTAATTTTCTGCCCCCCGATGCGACGTTGTTCCTCCAATGAGGCTAATTATTCCAAACTGCATCTTTATTGGAAGAGATCATAGAGCATTTTTTTAATTAATTATTTTAGGTTCTTTTCTAAAAAATGTCTCAAGTTCTTTTGTAGTTGAGAAAATTCTTAATTTTTTTAGCTTATTTAATTACATTTCGACTGTAGAGTTAGTAGAATGCGTAATACAAAAATAAAATTCCGTTTCTTAGTGCTGTCAAAATTTGTTTCAAATGTCTTTTAAAAGTATGAAATGGAAATATATCCAATTCAATAATTAATTAAGCCAGTTAACGTTACACAACTAGCCAACAAAATCATTACATTATTTTTTATCAGGTGAGTTAAAAAAAATAAAATACTGAAAATGATTGTAACACAAAATCATCGAGGATAATGAATTGGTGCGGGGAAGCCACCCCCTATTTTTAATCTCGAAGTGATAAACATTTTTAAACGATGAGGGAGAGAGAGAGAAACTACATTTGTATTTTCTTTTGCCCCGGGGGAGGTATGCCACTAATCATTTCGCTGCACTCAGCCTTCGTCTGGTAGTAAAAGCGACTGGGTCAACAATGCGACATTTATTTGCAAAGGGGGGAAAGCTTTCTTTCGCAGTCTATTAATTCACTTCACCACAAAGAAAACTATCACTTCAGTTAAATAAAATAATTTCTTTTTCTTTTTTAACCTTATTTCATTAATTATATCTTAAATTTAAGTTTTAATTGCTAATTAGTTGCTTTTTTCGAAGTAAATCAAATGCCTATCTTACCTGAAATGACTGAATCCGAATCGACTCGCCCTATTTAAAGCCCAACATAGGACGATTCTCGGCTTAGGGAAATACATTTGTTATACAAGTCGAGTTGAAAGCATTTTTAAAGCTTCAAGTACCAGGATAAGCAATATTTTTAAAGGAAAATGTCTTTGAAACTCTACACCACTTCAATCTGCACTAGCAGAGAGGTAACTAAAATAATCACCATTTTTTTCTGTCAATGTTTTTTTTAAAGAAGTTTTTAATAATTACACTTTTTTCTGAAAACTGAAAAGGAAAATACGTGTGTGTATGTTTGCTTACTTTCTTAATTCTGACATATTTTCTCGTTTATTTTGTTTTATTTCGAGTATTTATTTTTTAAAATCTTTTTTAAAAGTATTTCGACAATTTTCACTTTTTATTGAATCCAGAATCAATCTTATTTTTATGGATAGTCTGCTATTTAATTTAAACAAAATATGTCTGCTTTTCCGATTGATCCACCAAATTATGGATTCGTTTTTTAATCATTTTCTTAATTATTTACAAAAATTACAATATCCACTCGCCAGTTCATTATCGTTTTTTTTTTTTTTTTGGTTTTTTTTTTCCTCAACAATTCAGGGTCGTTTTTCTTTTTTCCCTTCACATTTCATGTCATCAACGTTTCATTTAAGATTATTTTTTTTAATCCGCAAAAATATGATTTAAAAAATCTGGATTTGTTGCAATAATTAATTGAATTTATCCGTGTCTTGCTTTTTTTTTCTTTTCCTCGGGTGGATGGTTGCAACTGAAAGGAAAATAAAAGGCTATTCTCAACTCGCCAAGCCAAGACTAATTTGCATTTTTGTAATTTCTCTACACAATCAGATTTTTTCTTCGTTTTAATCACTATGGTATAAACTTAAAACCCGACAAACCCAATCTTTATATCTGGAGAGTAGAAAGCTTGAATTGAAAAATGTACCAAATAATTAAAAAAATCCAACCCTTTTATAATGGCATGTTCTCATTTTATTTTAAGAACCGTTTCTTGGTTAAAAATTCTTGGACCTCAGAAGAAAGAATCTTGGTTGTGCTTTTTCTTCAATTCTTAAAATAAAAACGATGCTATTTAATTTTATTTAAGGGTCAACATTTCTCTTTCACTCTATCCTTCTTCCAACTTAAATATTTTCTTCTCTCGGCATTAATTATAAAATAAGTCTGATTAAAAACAAAACCACTTTCGATAGCGCTTCTATTTTTTTTTTTTTTTTTTTTTTTTTTTTTCGCCGACAAACAGGAAACCCGACCGTCGTGTGTACTAAAAATAATGGCTATATTAATGTTTAATATTAAGAACTGAGGAAAAACAGTCAGCTAAGATAATTTTCCCGTCTGTCTTTTTATAGTAGTCACATTTCACTGGAATAATAAACCATATTTTTTTATTTATTTCTGGGGTTCGAGTGGTTAAAATCACGTGACCATAAATTCAAAACCGACTTTTTTTTTCTTTTTCTCCATTCTGGTTTTCATCTTTTCTTACAAGTCAATATTTTTATTTTTATTTTTTTTCAATCGAGTTTCTATAGTTTTCTGGTACTTTTTTTAGTTTAATAAAATGTTACGATTGTTTGCAGCACTGTGCAACATTCTTGTCCGAATTGGAAAAAAATGTAAAATATCAAAGTCTTTTTCCTCAGCTGATGAGAAACCGACTTAGATAATAAGGCCAACATCATCTAACATTAATTAGATATTTATTATTTTTACGTTAGTTCATAAATACTAAAAAACTACAAAGTATTTAAAATAAATAAATAAATAAATAAAAGCTGTTAGTTTAAAATTTAATTAATCAAATTCCCTGAAGGACAAAAATCAAAAGGAAAGAATGAAAAGTCAGTGTTTAAAAAAGACAAAGCCCCAAAAAACAAACCATTTTTTTACCCAAACCATTACTCAGTTACTGATGAACCCTCAATCTTTTTTTTTTTTTTTTTTTTTTTTTTAGTCGTTTACAATAATTATTAAGCAAATTATTTTTCATGTATCCTCATAAATTTCAAAAAATCCTCCTCATTCGTGTCTTACATATATTTGCATTTAATTGAAATAAATAAATGTGTTTGCTTCATCATCAGTAAAAGTCTTCAACTAAGACAATGTTTTTTTTTGTTTTTTTTTTCACTCGTTTTTCTTCAGGATTCCTTATTGTGATGATGATTGCATTTCTCTTCATTGCTATACAATATATCCTTTTTTTATTGTATTTTTGTTTTCATATTCTTGATGGTGACTCATGACAACAAAAATAAATGACCAAAAACGGGTGCTGACAATTTCTTCTATCAACCTCTTTTCCCCATCTTAAAAATAAACTGTGATGGTAAATTTTTCTTTGTTCATAAATTTTACTTTTTCTTTCCTCTCTGCTGACGTATAACATTTCGTTTGTTTTGTTTTTTATTATCACATTTTTTAACTTTTTTTTTTTTACATTTAGTAGTCTTAGACATAGCTTCTTTTTTTTTTTTTTGTTTGTTTTCTACAGCCTAGTCTTTGTTTTATTACATAATTTTATTGGGCATTGATTTCTCTTATGTAAAAAAAAAAAAGCATAAATTAGAAATGTTGGTTTTTAAGTTTTCAACACCAAAGTTGACAATTCTCTCTAAAACAACTTGGCTAGTCTCTTTTTTTTTCTTTTGTTTTCAGTTTTATACTGATTTTTATTTATGCACAGCTGTTGTGATGCAATTTTTTTTTTTTTTTTCTTGTAAGCTTTCTCCTGACTTCCCATGAAATTAGGTTTTGGTGCTGAGAAAGATTGTTAAACAAATTGGCCCTAACTTTTTTTTCACACTTAAGAAAATTAAGACTGAAGAAAAATAAACCTTAAGCAATGAATTAAGCTTTAACTTAAAATTTTTAATTTGTTAATTATTAATTCATTGCTTAATATTTTTTTTTCTTTTATTACACAACCATTTACACTGTATTTTTCCATATTTCTTTTTTTTAGCTACTCCTTTTTTTTCAGATTGATGGTTTTTTTTTTTACTTTTTCGTGTTTTTTGTTTTGTTTTTTTGACGTTTTGAGCATACAAATAAAAATAAATCAATATTGATTGACACCAACAGCAAAAATATTTTAATTTGAATAATTTTTTTTTTTTTTTTTTTTTTTAAACAAAAAATGACTTTTTTGGTGGGGAATGATTTATTATAAAACAGGTCATTTAAAAATGAATACCCAAAGTGTACAGATCAACCGAAAATTAACTTAAAAAAACATAAATTAAAAACCGTTTGCTAAGAAAGCGACTTAAAACTAGCTTCTTTTTTGTTCTTAAAATCTGATATCACAAACTAAAAAAGAAAATTAAATCTGATCAAATGACAATTTTTTTTTTCCTCATATCTGATATAATCAGATAATGACTTACTGCTTTTCATGAATCTTTCTTGCTTTTTTAAAAGAAAAATAAACATACAAAAAAAAAGTACAGCGTAAAATGCAGTTTTTATAATAATAAGGTTCATGTCTTTGATCTCCTTTTTTATTAATAAAAAAATTAAGCAAACAGAAAAAAGCATTTTGGTTTGGGAAAGCTTTCAATTATTGTAAAAATCTACGTTTTCAGTCCAGTTTAAATTCTGAAATTGTTGCAAAATGTAAATATACAAAAACAAAATGCTGGTAAAAGTTAACATTTTCTTTCGATAATTGTCATCCGATTTTAACATTTTTTTGACAGTCTTTAGAGAAACGTTTGACAATTAGGAAATGTGCTTTCCTTTAGCTTTGAAAACTTTTTTCTTTATTATAAAATAATACTGAAGGGTGAAACCCTGGTTAGAAAATCAAAGAAATAGAAAAACTTTTGTCCAGTTTTGCAAGAGATTAAAAAAAAAAAAGGCAAAAAGGGGGGGTTCAGTTTTAATTTTTTTTTTTTTTTTTTTTTCTAGTCCCAACTAGAATATGCATGTGAGGTCGTAAATGAAATGCTAATAACTTGCACATCTTGTCAGCTGAGCTGATAGCTTGTTCAGAAATTGATTTTTTTTTTTTTTTTTTTTTTTTTTTTTTTTTTTTTTAAACAGTAGAAAGTTAAACTTTCAGAGCAGAAAAAAAAACTTGTCCTCTTTCTAAGCAAGACTAACGAACCTTTTTAAGATTGTATCTTTATTTTCCTGCTAACATGATTTTCATGTGTTCTTTTCAAATTTTTAATACTTGGCAGTATTGAAAAATAATTTATCTACAAAAACAAATAATTACTTAACCATTGTCAACAGTATTTTAAGGCTAATTTTATTTATTGTAGCTTTGGAATTTGCATAAATCCACAATCTGTAATAATGAGACCTTGGTATAAGACAGCCTTAAAAAAAAAAAAAATTATGGATTTGATCCTGAGCCAATTCTAATTTTGATGAGGTTGCTCACAAAGCCAGCCTCTACAGAACCCATCCCCTGGTGGTGAGGATTGACTGATTTGAAGATGTTGGTTAAAGCCACCTGGTGTTTGTTTATAGTATACAAATAGTAATATATTCTGTTTTACTGTATATAATTCTGTCAATCTAAAAATCTAATGTTTTTTAGTTATTAGCTAGAATTTGTTGCAAATCATGTCTGTCATTCTGAAAGAACAAGACTGACCATAATGGTTCATACAGATGGTAATTAGACTAATCTTTCAGTTTGAGTAGCTTCTGACCAAATATTGTAAGAATATTGGCCGAGTAAATTTTACTTTTAAATTTCTAATTTGTTACAACACTTGTATGTATTGTAATATGAAGTCTCCTAAAATGACTTGTCAAATTTAAAGCTTGTTTCTTTGGTTACTAATATTATGATTAGTTTTGTTTGTTATACTTTCAACCTTTTGCTGATTGGTTCTTAAGTGTTTCATAATGGTGGCCTTGTGCCAAAGATAAGTTGGTGGAAACGCATAATATACATTTTGGCTTAGTCCATTTGACATTGATTTATATAGCTAAGTTTTATTAGTTTATTTATATATATATATATATATATATATATATATATAATTTTTAAAATTGGGAGGCCAGTTGAATTTGCTACCTTGGTTTCAACACGTCATGGGTGATTTTTAACCAATGAATGCTACATTGTTTTATTTTTGAAAATAATGTTGCATTCATCACTTTAAAAAAACATTTATGGTCATTTGATAAAAATCACCGAAGGATACTGTTTTTTAAAGTTAAAAGCTCTACATGTTATTTTTACTTTTGCTTCACACGAGTATTGAGCACTTTTTAATACTACTGTTTTCTGGTCTGATTCAACTCTGACCATTTAACATGCACACACATGCTGTCTGTCCGGGGTACGACGATGAACTACATCAGCATCTTGGGTAAAAACGATAAACTACGTCCAACAGCAAGGCCTCTGATCACAAGGTTTTGAGGAGCGTGGAACCACCTCTTAATTGCTGGTGTTTCCAGGTCCACTCTGAGGCAGGGTGATATCACCTGTTAGGGTCCCAGCTATTGGCAAATAGTTAACATCCAAACTTGTGTAAAAATAGGTCTTAATACCAGAAATACTTTGTAAAAAAAAAAAAAAAAAAAAAAAAAAAAAACTATTACCAGCAATAAGTTTTGAAGGAAAAATTATCAGTAATACAAACAGCTATTCATTCTTTGAAAAAACGAAAATTGGAGAATGGAACTTAGAATACAAAATAGTGCGAACAAATTATTACCAAATGAGTAATTTAAAAAAAAAAAAATTTTTACGAAAAGAAAACCATCCAAGGTTGTAAATTTCCTAAAAGTTGGATTGTACTCAAAAATACGAGTGTTTGAAAAATCATTCAAACATAGATGTATGCATATGCATTTTTTTTTTTTTTTTTTTTTTTTTTTTTTTTTTTTTCATATCGCTATGAATCCATTTAAAAAATTTTGTTGGCATTAAATGACCCACTGAGGTTGATATGCCACAAAACAACCAACCAACACGCACACTGTGAAAGTTGTCCAATATTTCAATGTGGAATTAAATCTACAAAACAGCGTATTGCCTTACCTCAATTTTATGTTGGGTTTCATATGTTATCACTCTATCTAACCACCCTGTTAGTGTAATCAAGCACATCCCTAAAGGAATGGTGCAGGCTAACCAGAAATTCCTCTTGTAGAATCAAGAAAAAAAGATTGAGTATGAAAGGGCGTTAAGAGGGGTGGGGGCATAAAAAATGAATTTGAATTCAAACCTCAAATGAGGAATGAAAAGAGAAAAAGAAACATGGTTTAGTCCCCCAACCATTTATTTTAGAGGTGAAATCTAACATAGGGAATGTTTTTCAAGTTACTTGATAAGCACTTAAATCTGAAATTGCACAAGATTTTTAATAAAAACACAGTAAAGTTAAACTGTATTAGCAATTTGGAAAGTACAGTCAAGACAAAATGTCAGGAATTTCAAGGCTAGCATACAGCAAAGTATTGTGGATAGAGCTTAGAGTAATGGTAGTGATGTCTGCAGGCTCTGCCAGGAAGACAAATTAGCAATAACATATCCAGACCAAGAAAAGATGTTAAATGAGAGGTCTGAAGTAAAGTCTATGTAGACGCACTAAAACGTATATTTCAGGTTTGTACAAACTTAGATGAAAGTACGTATTTTATATATATATATATATATATATATATTTACACTGCCTCAGCCTCACTCCTGTCACACTTCCTGTTGTATGCACTTAAAATAAGCAAATATAACATTAGAAATTAATTAGCCTCTACTGCATGATGAGACCACAAAACATGTCTATATTTCTGAGATGTGGTATTATGTGCACTATTTACATTATTCAGACTATTGTCCTCATCTTTGCCATATTTATCACAACATTTCGGCTGTTGTACGTTCAGGCCTTCTTCAGGTGGTTGGAATGTCGAACTGAACCTTTTATTTTGCTCGTTGGGGTAGACTGATCTAGTTCCACAAGCCGTATCTAATGGATGTCGGTTATCAGTTGTCTCCTAATCTATGAATCTTTATCTATATAATCAACTCTTATCACATTTTAAGAATTTTGCTTTTTTAAATTGTAAAAATATCCAATGAAAGCTTTAAAAAAACGAAAGGCACTTTATTGGCAGGCTGATTTCCACTACTATAGTGATAACAATGTATATTTGCTTAATGGTGTTGAATGACTGTATTATTGAACTGTAACAATTGATTTGGCATTCTGTCAAACAGTTTAAGGAAGAAAAAAAAAATTACTAATTAGCAGTTAATAAACCTGGGGTTATCTCCCTTGGGCACTGTTAATTTATACTTGTAAATTACTTTACAATAAAGCAGGCATTGAATCCTTTTATGATAATAATATCCATTTACTGCTTATGTTCAGCCTTCACTATTTCAAAAACTAGAATGTACATGTCAAATTAATCTCTTCTTGAGCAATTGTTTGTTTTTTCTTTTTTTTTTTTTTTTAAATTGATCATGCCCCCCCCCCCAAAAAAAAACATTTTTTTTTTTTTTTTTAAGCAGTCTAGTATTAAAAAATCCCTCTACCTTTTTCTATAACAACCATTCTTTCATTTTTACTGACATTGGGGATACAATAGCTGCTTTTCAACTTAGCAGGCTGAAAAATAGAATTGGTTAATTTTATTTTAGCTGTCAATGCTCATACTCATTTTGTCTTGATACCCTGGAAGGGGGTGGGCACAAATTCACTTTCTGCTCACGATACCATTGCTAGATATTTTGAACTCATCACTAGCATATTATAGTACCTAACATAAGAATAGGTAAGTGAATACTTGGGTAAGCCACTCTCCTAGAACTATTTTACTTTTACTAATTATGTAGGCTGGGCAAGCATTAAGAAAAAATTACTGAATTGTATATCAAATGTTACTGGATCTTCATCTCTTATTTATCTGAGTTTAAAACCAGTTTTTTTTTTTTTTTTTTTTTTTTTTTTCTTTCTGTCCATTGATTCAAATTTCTGATTTTCTAATCAGAAAATAAGTTTGTCCCGTCAAATACAGTTAGCTTGTGAACTAGTTTTTTAATTTATTTTTTGACTATAGTATTATCTTTTATTACCAAATGACTTTGTTACCTTGGTGTCATCCTGTAAAGTCTAGTATTGCTTCCAATGACTTTGTGTGGCAAATGAACTTATCGTGCCCCAAATGTATGTTGATAGAAGTAAAGTCGGTGCTTCATCCTAATGCTTTCAAAGATCTTGAAATTTCTTGTTAAAATCCATTCCTTTGGCAACTAAGACACTAGGTAATAGCTCAGTGTATGATGAAACTTATATTTGTAGCTTGTTATCGATAGTTTGCAAGATCAGCATGCTATGCATTTTACTAATTAGTGTTTCTAAATATTTGTTGCACAAGGCCATACATATGAACTAAGTTAGAAATAACTTCACTCAATGAATTGCAAGACGGCTATGCAAATTTCTGCATAAGTGTTCTCTTCAGAGTACCTCATGAGTTAGTGTTTAACCAGCTGGGTGGGAGGTCTCTGTGTCCCATCCTCACAAATGGATATAATCATGGGCGGATCCTAAAAATTGGCTCTGTTTATTTTAATGTGAACCTGGTTTTTAATCTAATACAAAATTGCTGATACAGGGATGTTTTGTATACATTCTTTTGTGTGCCATATCCCTTCAGGATATTAATGACCATGGCTCTTCACAATTTCCTGTCTTTTGTAGCTCTTAATAAATTGTCTTTTTGCTATCTCTCCTAATCCGTGTTGCTAACCATTTACACAAGCTTGTTAGGCAGCAGTTATGCCGTGCTCTCCTCTGTCCCTTTTACTTTCAAGATGTCCTGTAAGAGTCAAATTTTCTAAGCCCTCTTTCCTCATTATGTGCCCTAGAAATTTCAACTTTCTCTTTCTGATTCTATAAATGTATTTTTGTTTCCAATTTCTCTAAAAGTTCACTGTTGCTAACCTGTTCTGCTCAACATCTTTCTGTAGAACCACATTTCAGTTGCTTCAAGTATCTGAGAGGACTGTCCAGCATTCACCCTCATATAGGAGGATTAATGTCACATAAGTTAAGCACTCTTTTCTTTCTTTGTTTTAAGGAAATTTTCTTGTTAATACTTGCTTAGTTTTTGGAAGGCAACTTTTCTTCTATCCCAATGTGCCTTTAGATTTCAGTGTCATACTTTGTCCTGTAAAAAAAAAAAAAAAAACTCTTCCCAGCTATTTAAATTTTTGTACTTAATCTCCCATTTGTAAGTTGCAAGTTGGTCTGTCCTTTTGCTGACAACAAACCATTCTGTCTTCTTGCAAGTGAAGTTTAGTCCTTGCTTTCCTTTACTATCTTTTGTAGGAGTACCTGTATTTTCCTTTCTATGTCTATCAACACTATCATTTGCATATCGAATGTTAAGATAGTGGCTCTCAGAATTGCCTCACTGTATAGGTTGAACAAATTGGGTAAGGAAAGACATTCTTGTCTTACAACCTTTTTATTTTTATATAATTTACTGAATTCATTTTCTATCCATATGCAGGCGGTTTGTTGCCAGTATAGGTTCTGTATTATTTTAATATGCTTCCAAAATATGTCAGTTATTTAACAGTTGATTTTGACTATCAAATGTGCTTGCATAATGTAGAAAACACAGGTATATATCATTTTGAGCAAAAATATTGCATTTCTTGTTCCACACTAGTATTTCTGTTAAACCAGTTTTCATGTTCAGTTGGAAAGTTTTGTTACATGAAATGCATCTTTCAGTTGGGATTAAATCTGTATTCCTTCATATCAAGAAAACTAACTTTTAGCAAAGTGTTTTATTCTCTGATCATAGATTTCTTTAGAAAAGAAATCCTTAATTCAGTTACATATACACATTATATATATATATATATATATATATATATATATTTTAGATGTTTGAAACACTTAGACAACTGCAATATGTGTATAGAAAAAAAATACCAGTTTCTACAGTCTAGAAACTGTTACAACTTCTGACAATTGGTTATACAACAAAATGCTAATATATATTACCTCTGGTCCATTTACCACTGCAAATATCTGAAAAGTGATACTAAGAAAGAAATGGTTAAGAACTATTGAGAACATTGAATAGTTTTATAACTACTTAATCCCTGATTGAATGTGGAATGTAGTAGCAGATAGTGATTTTTATTTTATTTGTGTGTGTGTGTATATATATATATATATATATATATATATATATATATATTAGTTATTAAAAAAGACCATATTTCTGAAATTTAATAAAAATGAATGCTATGACAAATGCATTTACAAGATAGGAAATGTTCAAAGTTATTAAGATAAATGACTTGCCCCCCCCCCAAAAAAAATCTTGTTTAAATGCTTTTTGTTGAAGCTGTGTAGTTGATATCCACAGATCAATTAATTTGAGTGCCTACAAGTTGAATAAACTTAAAATAAACTTTGAACTTTTTCCTATCCAGTTGAATGTGTTTTTTGTCTCTTAGCATTTATTAAATTTTCAAAATCTGCTCCGTTTTGAATAACCCTGTATGATATAGTGAGTTCCTAAAAAAAATAATCCGCATAACAAGATGAAAGGTGTATAATTGAAAACTATTCCATAATGTTGTGAATTAGATTTGAATTCTTATTCATTTTTATTGGCATCAACACTGGAGTCAACATTTAGTATTGCAGAAGAACAAAGAAAAAAAAACACATTTTGAAAATTAGAAAATTTATTGGGAGGGATAGGATTTTTAAGGAATTGTAGTCTTGAACAAAACAGTTACCAACTATAATTTCTTGCTGTTAAAGATTTATATAACAGAAGAGGTTGATGCACTTTTTTGTCTATGATCTCTCGCTCTATTATATATATATATATATATATATATATATATATATATATATATATGTGTGTGTGTGTGTACATACACAGTTTGGCCATGAGAAAGCTCTTACATCATTGATCTGTCATTGTTATTTGCCAAAAAGCATTCCACGTGAATCTGCTTTGGGGGATTGCAGTTAGATATTTTGAAATAACACTGCTGTCTGCACTTTCTTACCTTGTGGTGATGGGCTGGTGTTTGTCAAAAAGAACTTAACATAGCTTGAATAGATTGCATATGTCCTCCAGATTGTGACTGTAAATATCTCCTAAGCTTAGCATGGTCTGGAAAATATCTGGTTTAATAGCAGACGCACCTAGTGAGGAGTGAAATGTATCAAAGAATTATGTATAATTATGGAATTGAACTTTTCTTTACCGTAAGCTTTTCTGTGGCAAAGTAGTCTAAAGCACATTGGGCTTTATGGCAGATTTCCCTATAAGTGGATGCAGGTTCAAACCCTGCTAGAAGGTACATTTTTCTTTATTGAAACTCTCTAATGAACAGATTGGTAGATGTAGATTTACAGTTTAAAAATATGGTGATGTCTATGTGAACATGTGTATCTAAAGATATACAAGTTTAACTGTCCTACAGCAGGTCCTCTCCAGTTATTGGTCATATTGTTATCTCTCTTAATAAATCAGTTGCCTATAATTAACTTCCAATTTTTTATTTTATTGAAATGTTACCAATACACTAAAGCCATATGTACTTACTATCTGATATAAGGAATGGGGCATATGAAATTAGAGCTAGCTAATTTTGGATTCACTTCTTTT
Organism: Acanthosepion lycidas; assembly: GCA_963932145.1. Taxonomy (NCBI): domain Eukaryota; kingdom Metazoa; phylum Mollusca; class Cephalopoda; order Sepiida; family Sepiidae; genus Acanthosepion; species Acanthosepion lycidas. The sequence goes on from OZ010596.1 coordinate 5,168,442, forward strand.
CAACCATAGCTAAAGAGCCCAGTCTGCTTTACTATTTAACCCATAGCTGAGAAGAGATAGATCATACCATTCTCAATGGTATTTGCATGTAAGTGATTGCAATGAACTTTACTGGAATTTGAACTTTGCTCTCTGATTTCTCATTGAGCCTCTATCCATTACACCACCCATACATCCCAGCTGAACATAAAATTGGTGAGTGGGGGAGTAATAAGCTTAAGACTAAAGTTAGCAAGTCTTTCATTTCCACCCCATATTTACTTTCATCCCCCACCTCTAAGTGTCTTCCCCCTCTTTTCTCCTTCATGTATCATTAGCATCACCTTCCCCCAGCACCCCCTTTTCTTGTGAGTGTATATAACCTTTTTCACGAAGCATATAGATACCAGATACTGATTTTTGGAAAAGTGATAATTCATTCAATTTGTAAATATTATACCTTGCCATTTGAACCAGAAGTTGTCCAGAGAATATAACATAAGTATGTGTAAGTAAAGCAAAACTTGTAATAACTTACCAAAGTTTAAGATTTCACACTTTCAGGATTTCATGAAGTTGCTTCCTCCCAATTTTCCTTTTTCTTGCCAAATGAAGTAGAGATGGAAATTTTGTGCCTGGGGGTCATTCCATGTCGAAACACCAGCAAAAAGTTAATCTGCACCCAATGACACTGAATTACTTCAAATTTGGCACAAATGTTCCCTTTGATGAGTTAGGAAAGTGTTTCAAATTATTTTGTGCTAGACTTTACCATTCCAATTTAAGAGGGGTGTATAATTTTCCTAATTTGCCTCTAAATTAAGGCATCGCAACGTCGTAAAATTTCAGTGTTTTTTAAATATTAGTGAAAAATACTTCCATACCTTCAATATTTCTGAAATTTGGTATGTAGGGCAAATAAGTGTAGAATCTAAATATTTAACTATTTCAAACCTATCCTTGATAGAAAATTTCATTTTGCTCACCCAAATCCATGACCCCAAAATAAACAACTTTTCACCTATGTAGCTTACGGTCAGTCTATTAAACGTCCTCTTCAATCTTCATGATATTTTTTGCCTAACATCTACAATGCCTGCTCAAGTTAACCCAAAAAAAATTTGTGAGGGTTTTATGTCCACTTTAAGATATGACCCTGCCAAGTTTAGAGTTTTTTCCCTATGTATGTGCAGGATTTCCGAGAAAGATTATAATTAAAGACAATCATCCTAATGCTCCATGACCTCTAAAATGTTGATATTGTGCTAAGTAACTTCTTAAACTATTCAATAAGATTGTTTTTATTAATTTTAAAAAAAAATTATTTAAATATATTTTGCAGATGTTACTTTTTGTACAGATAGATTCTTTAAAAAGCGGTAAATATTGCCTCATGTATGATAATCAACAGTGCATAGAAAATTTGTAAATGGCACTTAACAAATGAAGTTAAAAGAAATTCTTTGTTTGTTTCTTTTAATTTTATTTTGGTAAATTATTTTCATGAAACAAAAAGCATTTGATTTTTTTTTTTTTTTTTTTTTTTTTTTTTTCTCCATTCTCAGAAAAAGTAATAAGATAAATGTGAATCGTTAAAACAATATTTGAAGTTGGTACTTAACATATTTATATAGTTGAAGGAAATGCTTTCATTACTTTTTTAAATTTTTATTTTTATTTTTTAAATTATTTTTCAAAATTATTTTCATTAAACAAAAATATTTGATTTTGTTTTAATCAGAAGAAAGTCATAATAAAATGTAATATAAGTCTTTAAAATATTACATTTAAACTACACTATGCACTCTCTGGTCCTGAAACAACTGTCACCATCCAGTATCCAAGGAGAAAGGTGGTATTTTTCTAATTACTTGGATTTTTTACTTGCACACTTGATTTGAAGTACAGTAGTTTCTTATTTCAGTTAAAGATGAATTGTTCTATTTGTACTGAGCTAACAGTTGAAACGTCATGGTTTATTCAATGATAAACAGGTTGGATTGATTTCAGTTGGGTGTAAAGCTTATTGCCTATAGAACAGGACTTGATGAGGATAAAATACAGACTGTTACATCACAAGCAGATGTTGACTATGAATGGCTTGAAAAAAGATGTAATCCATTTAAAAATCATAAAATGCAAATCAAAGGTGGTTTGAGACCAATTTCTTTGGAGATGGCAGACAAGGCAAAGGCTAAGTTGGTATTAATCCCAGACAAGAAACTCTGCCCTAATTGTCGAATACACATCTACAAACTACTTCCCGATGAAGAACCAAGACGTGTATCAGATGAGGAAATGAAAGAGTTTGATACAAGTACTTCTGCAGAAACGGAGAAAAGAAATATCAATGAATGTTTCTCTGCTGTTGGAATTTCTCCACTGAAAACAAGAGCTTCATTACTCGGGAAAAGCTACTTTAGGTAAGAAAAAATTTTTTTTCTACAATGCAATGTGTAAAGACCAAAGTAACCAAGTCATTAAACGTTGACTATCAGCTGTTGAATGATGAGGCCTTAAAAATCGAAAAGGATATTTTCGATAAAGCTAAATGCTTTGATAAAATGATAGAGCTTCTTGTAGCAAAAGTGAAGACAGTGGAATCAACTAAAATCAAAATACAGATCTTGACACTTGCCCCTACTGACAAATCACACAAAAAAATCATGGATGTGTTTGGTGTTTCAGAACACATTGTACGCAAGGCTTGCAGACTGTGTTTGGAAAGAGGTATTTTAACTGTACCAGAACCAAAAAGGGGTAAGTCTTTGCCTGCTGATATTGCACAGTTAGTGGAAGCATTTTACCAAGATGATGAATATACTCGACTGATGCCAGGCAGGAAAGACTTGTATTCATCAGCAGAAAAGATTCATCTTGTGCAACCTAAATGAGCTCTTCAGAGCATTCAAAGAACAGAACCCAACAGTACCTTTGTGATTTTCAAAATTTTGTAGTCTAAGGCTAAAATGGTATGTCCTTGCTGGTAGTACAGGTACGCATGTTGTATGTGTATGCACTATCCACCAAAATATGAAATTATTACTGGAACCACTGAGTATATCGTATAAAGATCTCTGCAAATATATTGTCTGTAATACCAGTAGCAAAGAGTTTGATTCATAGGTGCCCAAATTGTCCTAAATCAGGGCAGCTTGAAAAATTTCTTTGACACCATGGAAGGATATATTGATAATGCTGAATCAATAGTTCTCCCAATGAACAACAACTGACCGATCGACTTTTGACAACACAAAAGGAATCCTGTCAAGCTTACATTGATTTAGTTGTTTTGAAACTGAATAAATTAGCACCTCATTCTTACTTGGTTAAATCACAATCAAAGTACTTAAAGCAAAGACAAGAGGAGATTAGTGATGGTGAAATTTTGTTCCTGGGAGATCTTGCTGAGAACTACAAATTTATAGTTCAATATGAGATCCAGAGTCATCATTGGAATACTTCACAATGTACTTTACATCCAGTTGTACTCTACTTTAAGCTTGAAAAGGCAATGCAAAGTGAATGTTTCTGCATTATGTTGAGTGACAACTCACATGATGTAGCATTTGTTTATATGATACACAAAAAATTGAAGTAATCAAAGCTACCTTGCCAAACATAAAAAAATATTGAGTATTTTACTGATTGTTGTGCAGCGCAATACAAGAATTATAAGAACTTTGCCAATTTGTGCAGCCATCAGAAAGATTTTGGGCTCAATGCAAAATGGAATTTCTTTGCAACAAGTCATGGTAAACAACCATGTTATGGCATAGGTGAAAAGGATAGTGTCAAAAGAAAGTCTCTGAAGACCAACTACCAAACAAATCCTTTCCACAGAATCTGTTTGAATATTGTAAATCTGCAATTGAAGGTATCAAATTCATTCTGTTTGAAAAGGAAGAAGTTGAAGTGAGGAGGAGTCTCACTATGAGATTCAAAAATGCATCCACAGTCCCAGGAACAAAAAGTTTTCATCAATTTATTCCACTCACCAGAGATAAAATAGCTATGAAACAATGTAGTGAAGATGAAAACTATGACCTAATGTATGACTTTTCTATTAGGACTGAAGAAAAACCAGTAAATTCTTGTTTCAGGATATGTTTGTTGCAAGTGCGACAATAAAATTTGGATTGGCAGGGTCCAGGAAATTGATATGGAAAATAAGGATTTGCTGATTAAGTCCATGCACCCAGCTCTTCCACCACATTCTTTTTTACTGGAAAGATTTTAAAGATATGTTTAGTACCATTAATGAATATTCTGTGCACTGTTGATGTTCCTACAGCAACAAATGATAGTTTATCATTTGTGCAAGATGGATAAATTATCTTTGCAAAAAATTATATCCAAAACAATTTAGTCTATATGCACAACAAAATTTAGTGCATAGTGTAGTTTAAATGTAATCATTTAAAGACTCTTTGTATATTCATTTTTATTATGATTTTCTTCTGAATGAAACAAAATTCAAATATTTGTTTCATAAAAATAATTTTGAAAAATAATGAAAATTTAAAAGCAATGAAAGCATTTCCTTCAACTATATAAATGTTAATTGCCAACTACAAATATTATGTTTTAAAGATTCACATTTATCTTACGACTTTTTGAGAATGAAAAAAATCAAATGTTTTTTGTTTCATGAAAATAATTTACCAAAAATAAAATTAAAAGAAACACTAACAGAAATAATTTTTTAACTTCAATTGTTAAATGCCATTTATAAATTTTCTATGCACTGTTGATTATCATACATGAGGCAATGTTTACCACTTCTTAAAGACAATCTGTACAAAACAATGTCTGCAAAATATATTTAAATATTTTTTTTTTTTTTTTTTTTTAAATTAATAAAAATCTTATTGAATAGTTTAAGTTTGTATTGTCTCTTCACCCTCCCCTTCCCCTACGGCTCTTTCATTTGTATTGTCTCTTCACCCTCCCCTACGGCTCTTTCATTTGTATTGTCTCTTCACCCTTCCCCTACGGCTCTTTCATTTGTATTGTCTCTTCGCCCTTCCCCTACGGCTCTTTCATTTGTATTGTCTCTTCGCCCTTCCCCTACGGCTCTTTCATTTGTATTGTCTCTTCGCCCTTCCCCTACGGCTCTTTCATTTGTATTGTCTCTTCGCCCTTCCCCTACGGCTCTTTCATTTGTATTGTCTCTTCGCCCTTCCCCTACGGCTCTTTCATTTGTATTGTCTCTTCGCCCTTCCCCTACGGCTCTTTCATTTGTATTGTCTCTTCGCCCTTCCCCTACGGCTCTTTCATTTGTATTGTCTCTTCGCCCTTCCCCTACGGCTCTTTCATTTGTATTGTCTCTTCGCCCTTCCCCTACGGCTCTTTCATTTGTATTGTCTCTTCGCCCTTCCCCTACGGCTCTTTCATTTGTATTGTCTCTTCGCCCTTCCCCTACGGCTCTTTCATTTGTATTGTCTCTTCGCCCTTCCCCTACGGCTCTTTCATTTGTATTGTCTCTTCGCCCTTCCCCTACGGCTCTTTCATTTGTATTGTCTCTTCGCCCTTCCCCTACGGCTCTTTCATTTGTATTGTCTCTTCGCCCTTCCCCTACGGCTCTTTCATTTGTATTGTCTCTTCGCCCTTCCCCTACGGCTCTTTCATTTGTATTGTCTCTTCGCCCTTCCCCTACGGCTCTTTCATTTGTATTGTCTCTTCGCCCTTCCCCTACGGCTCTTTCATTTGTATTGTCTCTTCGCCCTTCCCCTACGGCTCTTTCATTTGTATTGTCTCTTCGCCCTTCCCCTACGGCTCTTTCATTTGTATTGTCTCTTCGCCCTTCCCCTACGGCTCTTTCATTTGTATTGTCTCTTCGCCCTTCCCCTACGGCTCTTTCATTTGTATTGTCTCTTCGCCCTTCCCCTACGGCTCTTTCATTTGTATTGTCTCTTCGCCCTTCCCCTACGGCTCTTTCATTTGTATTGTCTCTTCGCCCTTCCCCTACGGCTCTTTCATTTGTATTGTCTCTTCGCCCTTCCCCTACGGCTCTTTCATTTGTATTGTCTCTTCGCCCTTCCCCTACGGCTCTTTCATTTGTATTGTCTCTTCGCCCTTCCCCTACGGCTCTTTCATTTGTATTGTCTCTTCGCCCTTCCCCTACGGCTCTTTCATTTGTATTGTCTCTTCGCCCTTCCCCTACGGCTCTTTCATTTGTATTGTCTCTTCGCCCTTCCCCTACGGCTCTTTCATTTGTATTGTCTCTTCGCCCTTCCCCTACGGCTCTTTCATTTGTATTGTCTCTTCGCCCTTCCCCTACGGCTCTTTCATTTGTATTGTCTCTTCGCCCTTCCCCTACGGCTCTTTCATTTGTATTGTCTCTTCGCCCTTCCCCTACGGCTCTTTCATTTGTATTGTCTCTTCGCCCTTCCCCTACGGCTCTTTCATTTGTATTGTCTCTTCGCCCTTCCCCTACGGCTCTTTCATTTGTATTGTCTCTTCGCCCTTCCCCTACGGCTCTTTCATTTGTATTGTCTCTTCGCCCTTCCCCTACGGCTCTTTCATTTGTATTGTCTCTTCGCCCTTCCCCTACGGCTCTTTCATTTGTATTGTCTCTTCGCCCTTCCCCTACGGCTCTTTCATTTGTATTGTCTCTTCGCCCTTCCCCTACGGCTCTTTCATTTGTATTGTCTCTTCGCCCTTCCCCTACGGCTCTTTCATTTGTATTGTCTCTTCGCCCTTCCCCTACGGCTCTTTCATTTGTATTGTCTCTTCCCACCCCATCTCAAATTCTCCAATTTGAGGACACTGCTGTTTAAGTGGAATCCAATCTCGGTTGGTGATTGCATCTTTACCTCGTGTTTCTCTGCTTTCCTGGGATTGTTTTTGATATTCAATTTCTATCTTCCAATGTTCACTATTATCATTAATGGTGCTATGCAATCCTCTTTATCTGTAGAAGTGATAATTTACGTTTATTTAATGATACTGGCGACATTAGCAAAAAAAAAAAAAAAACAAGATAACAATGCCTGCCTCTTTTCTCTATTGCTTTGGCCAAGAAAAAAAAAAAAAATAAATGTGTGTGTGTGTGTGTGTATATATATATATATATATATATATAAGGTTTTAAAGGTATTGGTAGTTCTTAAGTGACTGAGTTGGTTGGAGGTGTCCTGGGTCAGATTTGAATAACAAAGCATATTTAATAGAATTGGCAATGAGATATCTTTTTACAAATTCATTAACTCTACAGAAAATGCTTGAAATTCTAACCCATGGAGATGATCAGCTTAAAATGTTAATATGCATGATGGCTTCATTTCTGAAGTCCTTACTAGTGTTAGGTTGAATGCAGCAATTTTCAGGTGATTAGTACTTGAAACTTTAGCCTGATACCATTTAATATGAATAGTAATGGAGTAATGTTTGTGTATGGTAGGGGGGAGAATTATATATATATATATATATATATATATATATATATATATATATATATATATATATATATATATATATAATTTTAAAAAATAAATGTAGACAGTGTTCTACCATAGTGGGAGTGAAATATCCAAATAAAGAAAGGACAGGCAGATTAAGAGAATTTTCCTCTAAATTCTATTGAGCACTTTCTTAAAAAAAAAAAAAAGTAAATGCTAAGAACTGTAGATTCTTAATCTTTGTTTTTCTCTTTATTTGGAGATATGTTCTTTTTGTGTGTGTAATTAAGGGATAGTGTGCAAACATTTTGACATGAGACACATAAGACCCATTCATGTCCACATGCCAAAAACTACTGCACTGACAAACTACGAAAAGACTGCCCCAAACAGTGACACAGTTCACAGTAAGAACTAAATTCTATTTTTTTTTTTTTTTTTTTTTCTTGTGTGTGTGACAGAATCCCCTTTTTCTTTCCCAGATTCTGAAATTAGATTGAATCTATGGACTGTTAAAGATTACTCAGACCTTCCAAAGTTTACACACAAAAACATTGAGAGAACTTTTGCAGTAAAAAACATTTTGGTTGTAAATATATAACATGAGACTATTTACATTATTCAGACTATTGTCCTCATCTTTGTTGCCATACTTATTACGTTTTGGCCATTGTACGCTCCGGTTTTCTTTAGGTGGTTGGAATGTCGAACTGAACTCTTTATTTCACTCACTTGGGTAGACTGTTTTAGTTCCAGGTTTTAATGGATGTTAGTTGTCAGTTATCTCCTGTTAATTCCCTTCTCCAAGTTCTCCACTGCCTTAATCGGGTATTGAACTCACACTCTTTGGATCCTGTCACTGGATCTAACTAACACCTTTATCCACTGTGCCATGTGTCCTTGAAGAAGGCTGGAGCGTACAATGGCTGAAACGTAATAATTATGGTGACAAAGATGAGGACAATACTGCGAATAATGTAAATCGTGTACATAATACCTCATCTCAGAAATATAGGCAGATATAACATGAGAATAAAATCTTTCCTAAGGAGTTTATAAATTGTACACTGTCCAATTTTTAATGTTAACAATCAACTTTTTAAATTACAAAAATTCATTAGAATATATTTTATAATACATTCCTTCTTGGCATCAATTTTGATGGTAAAGGTACACGAGCTTTAATAAGGTTATTTAAAATGTGAACTATAAATTGCAACCAATTCCACTTGGTTTTTGTTTTCAATAGAAACATTGTCCTCTTACCCATGATCCTCTTTTAAAACTGGGATTTGGTTTTAATATTTTAAGAGCCATCCTGCATTTTTTTTTTTTTTTTTTTTTTTTTTTCAAACTCAACAGGGTTTTAAGAGATAGCAAGCTGGCAATCTTGACTTACTCTTTGTCAAATGAAACGCAAACAAAACTGAAATTTGAAATTAAAAGACCTACATAAATAAAACTTTTAAAGTTATTTTTATTTCCCCCCTCCTCCCCAAGCACTTTCCTGTGAGGAAAGGATTACATCTTTTGTGAATTTGGTAAAATTAAATGTTCCTGCAATGAATGGCATTCTGATGCTTTTTTTTCTGCTGGTAGATCAGATAGCATAGTCTAAAGTTTTGTGTAGTTTGGAAACTGGACAATGTTACATATATGTAAAGCAAAAAGACCATACAACAGTTCACATTAATAATGCAAATATGTCTGAATTCAATTTTGAAATTGGATAATTTATATAAAACTTGTTATTAATGTGTAATTGTAACTCTATAAATAACTTTGAACTATATCTTTTAGTGAATGCTTTAGTTTGGTTGTAGAATTTGAATAAACTGGCTTGTGACATTCAGTACTGCAAAAACCAAATGTGTAATGTTCCATGATCACTGAACACCACCTGAATTTTCCTGTTTCGATGTTCTCTCAAGGAAGTCTCTTGTCTTGAACACTTATTGGGATTTGTTCACCTCGGACCTCAAGTGGAATTTGTATATGAACCATTGCTAGACTTGGCTAACAGTCTCTCTGACTTTGGGCAGAGAGGAACCCAGACGAGGCTCTGCCGAAGGGCAGTCTCGTTCAGGGTGGTTGACTGCCCCTGAACCCGTTTATGTGGGTTCGAAGAAGGAATATTTTTGGCCAAGCCTATGGGCTCGGAGATCCCACGTTAAACCCGGCCTTGTGCCACATGTAACCCTCGTGGTGGTGGACGGGTAGCTAAGTATCACCATTGCTAAAGATGTTGGGAAAATGGTCAGTTCTTTGTACCATTCCAGTAAGTACCTGACTCCTCCTGCTATGCACAACACTCGACAGATATGTTATATCTGGTCCAGAGCTGTCCAGCATTCATTTTTCAATCTTGATAGTTCAAAAATTATCTATGTGGCCTTGTGGGTGATGAATTATTTTCAACCCCCTTCCTGCAGGTGAAATGTCACAAAATTTCTGCTACTCTTGCTATTTCCATGGAAAATGTTCTAGTGAGTTAAATTACATAATTCCATGCCATGTACACTGGGTGAAACCATCCCCATTCTCTCTGTATTCCATTAGTAAGAAAGAAGTTTCATTTGGACAACTTCTCCCCACAAACTACAACATTGTGGAACCAACTCCTAAGTAGATGCTTTCTTAACTACTATAATCTTCCTCTTCAAGTCTAGGGTTAACTGTTATCTTTCTTGCATATCCTTATAAACTACACTTCTTACTCTTACCATTTGTACAACAACCACCTTCAGTAAACCTCTATATTGAGTGGCACTTTTGACTTAGTCCTTTCAACTATACTCTTGATCATTATTTATGGGCTGTTGTCCTTATTTTTATTATCACAATATTTTAGCCATTGTGCTTCCCCTACCTTTCTTCAGGTTTTTGTAGATCTGGGTGACCTTCAGGAAGTTTTGAACTGAATCTTTTATCTTATCTAGAGGTGGGGGAGATTGGTCTAGTTTCCCTGTCTGAAGATATCATGTGCAGTTCTTATTCAGTATTGCCCACTTATTGTTTGCCCCGTTTCCACAGGGTCAAAGTACAGCCTGTCTGGCCCAGGAATTGAATTTGCAATAATGGAGCAGTATTAAATAAGAACTATACAGTATATGGTCAAAGGAACAAGAACAATCTATCCCTGCAGATTAAAAGGGTTCAGTTCTAAAGTCTCTGAAGGTTACCTGGATCAATGATCACTTGAAGGTTGGGTGGCACAATATCTGAAACATAACAACAAAGGGAAAATACAAAAATCAGGTGTAGCTACCCGCATATGGAGGGAAAAGGAGATCACCATTTCCTGTGGGATGAGGTTGAAATAATACAGAGCGCATCACTGGAAAATACATAAACTTAAGGAATCTGCAGATACGCTTAGGCCACAAATCTCCTGAGCTCACCAACCATAGAAATGAATACAATATGGGAGCCAGTAATAAGGAGTGCTAGAGAAAAGCAATGAATAACACAAAAACTGCAATAATAGCTTTTTTTTTTTTTTTTTTTTTTTTTTTTTTTCTTAAACAAATTGCAATATGAGCACTGGTTTTAAAAAAAAAAAAAAAAAAAAAAAAAAAAAGTTTGTTTGAGATTTTAGGTTTATAAGTCCCAAAATTTCATATGCAGATGTCCTCGGGACATATGGCCGAGTGGATAAAGGCATGGCACATGGACCAAATAAATGGTTTGGTTTGAAATTACAATCACCTGAAGGCCGGAGCATACAATGAAATATGGTAACGAGGATAACTGTCTAAATAATGTAAATAATTCGAGTAAAGATGAGTGTGAATAATGTAAATGATAACTCATTATACCAGATTTTCAGACAGAAAATCTGCTCCAGATAATTATGAAAATCCAGGGTTATATAAAAGTATTGTCTTTTCACATATTTGAATATTTTTTAACTGGCTTATGAGTATGTTGTGCTGAAACACCAGTTCCAATAACATCAGTGAAGTTGAACAATGTCAAGCCTGGTCAGTACCTCGATGAGTGACTGTTTGGGAATACCAGCTTCTGTAAGCTTGGATGTGTGGGTGGTGTAATGGATTGGAATTGTTAGTTCCAATTCCAGTTGGGTTTATATTCACTTAGGCACAAATATCCTTAGCAACATATGAATCCACCTCTTCTTCCCTCCAGCTATGGGTTAATTATTAAAACTTTTATCACTAAAACCATTATCCCCCCCCTCAATTCTTATCTAAAAATATTTTCTGTTTTTAAGTTTGAAAAGGAATCGGTCAAATTTCTAACTATAGCATTTACTTTTTTCACATTATAATTAGTTTAAGAACATGCGACTGGCAAATGAGATTATTCATTGGCTAAATACACTTGAAATTATAGTTCCTTGACCTTTTAAACTATTTAAGGTTTGGAATGTTTGAAGATTCACTCTCTCTCTCTCTCCCCCCCCCCAATCCCTTTACACAATCAATATTGCTTTTCTTTAGTGGAAACATTTTGAATTTTACATTCACTTTCATACAAATAACTTTGGGAAAGAGTATCTGTGACGAAAGACATGACTTACCTCAGAATTCAAAATAAGCGCGAACATGTCTTGCCTGCAAAGTGATGACAAAAAGAAATATGGCCGCTATTGAAGACGCAATTTATGCGTGCCGATTTCGTCCAAAATGACATTTGCACACAGGCAAATTCGGCTGTATTAGAACAGCATAAAAAGCGGGGTGCCAGGAGCACAAGTGAATCTAGTCATTCGGCGGACTGCGTGCAATAGAGCTGGATGTACGAATTGACAGACGAACAAAGAGGAAGTCAAAGTATGCACGGCTGAGTTTGGTGTCTCTCACAACTGCCCAGTGTAACGACTGAGAAAGTCACACAATTCATTTCCTTGAGGCGACCATTTTTGATCCCCACCCCCATCACCATTGTTTTGTTTGTTTTTTTTTTTTGTTTTTCTACAGTATCCACCCCACTAGCTATAGGTTAAATATCGGAGCAGATTGACTTTCTAACTCTGATTGACCTTATTTGTCAAGTTAGATCAGCTTGTTAGATACATGTAATATAAAGAGAGGGTTTTACTTTTCATGACTTGTATTTATTAATCTAATCAATCATTATGAAAACTATATAATAGTTACCATTGTGTGTATTTATTTATTTATTTATATTTTTCTTTTCATGCTCTATAGTGGGAGGGTGAGGCAAATCAACATGGGATAGTAAACTTGAAGGATTACTTTCTTGGTTGTTTTAATCTATACAAATAAAATATTTATCTTTAGACAAAATGCCAAGTACCACTCCTAGTTCTACAATAAACACTGACTTTAAGTGATAGTCATGCATCCTTATCTTCATCTCTCCCATTTGTGACAATGAAATAGTCTGTTGCCATGAAAACAGCAGGCCTTTATTGCATGCCAATAAGTAAATAAATCCAATGTTTCCATAACAGAATATTAGGTTAGCCAGAAAGTCCCAACTCACTTAGGAAGCAGAAAAACAATAATTTTATGGAGCAACATCAACATTTATTCTTCAAATTAAAGTCCATTATTTTTGATCTTCTGCTAGGGATCAGCCAACATCTGAATTTGTCCCAGATACCAGTCCGCTGGTTTTGAATAAAAAAAAAAAATTAAATTAAAAAAAACCCCTGTAAACAAGCTTCCTTCACTTTATCAAAAGTGGTGAATTGCTGGTCACGTAAGCATCCCACAGAGTGGAATAGGCCATAGTCACTCGGGGCAGCATCAGGATTGAATGGTGGATGTGAAAGAATCTTGACACTGTCTGTTTGAACTTCTCCTTAGTCAACCTGGCAATGTGTGATCTCGCATTGTCTTGCTGAAATGAAGCCTGACTTCAATTGACCAAAGCAGGATACTCCTATTAGTTTGTCATACATGCAGTGTAGCTGCTGGCAATACAGTTTTGCATTGATTGTGCAACCATATGGAAGAAGCTCGAAATGCAGTACTCCTTGGAAATTCCACCAGACAGTTTTTAAGATTTTTCTTAAGTGAGCCTATACTTTTAGGCCAACCTAGTATCAATCATAAAGAGATCAGTTGTCTATGTATGATTTAATGCTTTGGTTTGTTTTTGTCAGACTTTTTGAATATTTTTACTGTTAATGTTTTAAAAACAAGATGCATTCTTACATGTAACAATAATTGGAAAGATAAAAATCATAAATTAAGAATAACGTATTGATAGTCAATGCATTTTTTCTTTTCTTTTAGATCCACTTAAGTCATGGTTACCGCTTATTTAGTTTTGTTTATGCAAACAAAGCATGTTTGTTATTGGAACTTAATTTGCTACAAGTTCTTGAATTATAAAGGTTAAATATTTAAAAAATTCTTATTTAATACAAAGTCGCCCCAAACATGGCTTGAGAGCCACTCAAGGTAGGTTATTGTGAAAATAGTAATGAGATGTGTGATATAAATGATAGGTGAATATTATAAATCTGAAGATAGATTTTTTTAATTTTTTTTTTTTTTTTATAAGACCTTTTCCTGTTTGAATTTAGGAAAATAAATCTTTGTAGGTAGAGTTTTCTAAACAGTTTAGACACAAGGCTGAAAGCATAGGGCACCCAATAAAGATTGAACTTGCTACTCGGTCATAATTCTTCTAGTGAGACCAGCTTGCTAACCATTATGCCACAGAGGTGCCCTAGATAAATCTGTATATGAGCCACATTTTGTTGAGATATACATGTGTGTGTATTCTAGTATTGACAAACTCCAGGGGAATTTCTCTTTGAGAAATATCTTGGAGTGAAATGTCCATATAAATGGGGTACAATTGAGTTTCATTTTTATGATATATATATCCCAGGATATGGGGTGGCAAATTGGATTGGAAACTACTTTATTCTAATTTTATGTGCTGGAAGTACTTTGACTGTTTGGTTAAAAAAAACATTAAGATGAAAATTAGTAAAGTAGTAATTAGAAGTATGACTTGTAATAATGTAATTTTTGTTTTTGTTCTGTTTTCATGAGATTTTATTTCTATTTTAAGCAGACATTTAACTTTTGTGGCCAAGCCTAGAGTCACTTTTCTTTCTTTAAAAATCTAATTGAACTAAATTCAGTCTTGTATCCTTGAAATCTTGAGGGCATGATAAAAAGTTAACAAATAGGAATATTTGCTGTTTCTTTGCCCCCACTCTTTCACGTGTGTGCACGTACGTACACACACACACACACACACACACACACACACACACACACACGTGTGTGACAGCAATTGCAGTAATAAGACATGACTCATCTAATTTATTAATGATTGGAGGCAATTTTTGTTGAGTTAGCAAAAAATGTACCAATTTCAACTTATGACCTATTTCACTACCATACTAGAGCAAATAAACTTAAAACTGTCTGATCAGATTAACTTAATGTTGACATTTGCAATGTTTCTACTATAAGGGACACGAATGCATTTTTAAAGCTACAATTTCTCACACTTTACATTTGTAATAGTTTGGAAGTCAAACATAGAACTTTAGCAACTTTTTATGCTAGTGTGATGCTTTTTGCTACTGTTCAAGTTATACCAATGGATGTGAAGTACCATCCCAAAATTCAGGAAATTTGACCATGAAAAATACCTATATATTTTCCTCAGTCTTTGAAATAATCTTTAATTTGTGTTTATGTATTCAAAGTGAAGCTGCAAAAATTCATGCTTCATTCATATAACATGTGTAGAAACCTTGTTTGGTGTGGAAATGACTTTTTGATTCAAAGCATTTTTCTCTTGTATCCCCCAAAACAATGGCCAACTCTTTACTTCCTAAACAAACTTTCATTTGAAAAATTTTTCTAAATCTACTTTTGAAATAGCTGAACTTTAAGTAAACATTGAACAAAAAGCCTTTATTATAGTAATAACAGCTACCTATTTCTTCTTGGGAGTTAGGAAAACTATTATTGGTTTTTACATTTGCGTGTGTGTTGTCCAGTTTCTCTCCATCTTCACTCGGTTTTATGTTTAACATATTGGTCAATCTACTTTTTTTTTTTCTCATACAGGAAGTAATTTTTGTCAAGTTTTAGCATAGTACCTATAAAAAATACCATGAATATTTACTAGCTGAGATATGAATTTTGAAGAAAATGTACATCTCACAATCTCTATCCTAACTTGTGTTTGTGCGCCAGAAACAATTTGACTTTTCTTTTTTTAATCCAACATTATTTCTGTAAACGTAATGTAATGTGTGTGTGTATATATATATATATATATGTGTGTGTGTGTGTGTGTGTGTGTGTGTGTTTACTCCATATCTCTCTCTGACAAAACTTTAATAAAAGGGAAACCTGTTAGATTGATAAATGTTTCTTATTCTTTTTATATATATATATATATCACACAGTGAGTACTGGTAGTAATAAAATGGTGTTTGACATAAAATAAGGGCTAAAATTTATACTAATAATAAATATAAATTTTGTTCCTCACCATTTAGTACAACCAAGTTTCATGCATGTGGCAATCATCAGGCACAGATTGAAAACTGACAATTGTAAAAATTCAAATATTAATAACCTTTTGTTTAAGATAGTGGTTCAGGCCATTTACTCTTGAAGAAAATGAAAATATATATATATATCTCATTTTCAAAAAAACATCTGCTAGGGCAGCTAGCTAATCACTGTTGCAGACATCTGCTCAGGCACATTTGTTAATCTTAACTAATCTTAACTACTTGGTCATGAAGAAACATAAAACATATTTTACAAACAGTAACTATGCAGATGGTACAATGCTTTTTAAACATATATTGTGAAATTAAAAACAAAAACCAAATCACACCAAAAATATAGAAAATAAAAACTGCATCAGGCTACAACAATAATCCCCAAAACTGTAAACTTTGTCTGGAGGAGAAAATGGTTAGAATTATCTTCCCAGACCAACAAAAATTACTAAATAACAAATCAGAACGCCTCCTCCTCAAATATTTACAAAGTTACTTAAAAATTTAAAATTAAAAAGCACAAAAATGAATAGAATATAGAAAGAAAATAATCCAGATCAATAAGTGAATAATCCAGATCAATAAGTGAATAATCCAGATCAATAAGTGAATAATCCAGATCAATAAGTGAATAATCCAGATCAATAAGTGAATAATCCAGATCAATAAGTGAATAATCCAGATCAATAAGTGAATAATCCAGATCAATAAGTGAATAATCCAGATCAATAAGTGAATAATCCAGATCAATAAGTGAATAATCCAGATCAATAAGTGAATAATCCAGATCAATAAGTGAATAATCCAGATCAATAAGTGAATAATCCAGATCAATAAGTGAATAATCCAGATCAATAAGTGAATAATCCAGATCAATAAGTGAATAATCCAGATCAATAAGTGAATAATCCAGATCAATAAGTGAATAATCCAGATCAATAAGTGAATAATCCAGATCAATAAGTGAATAATCCAGATCAATAAGTGAATAATCCAGATCAATAAGTGAATAATCCAGATCAATAAGTGAATAATCCAGATCAATAAGTGAATAATCCAGATCAATAAGTGAATAATCCAGATCAATAAGTGAATAATCCAGATCAATAAGTGAATAATCCAGATCAATAAGTGAATAATCCAGATCAATAAGTGAATAATCCAGATCAATAAGTGAATAATCCAGATCAATAAGTGAATAATCCAGATCAATAAGTGAATAATCCAGATCAATAAGTGAATAATCCAGATCAATAAGTGAATAATCCAGATCAATAAGTGAATAATCCAGATCAATAAGTGAATAATCCAGATCAATAAGTGAATAATCCAGATCAATAAGTGAATAATCCAGATCAATAAGTGAATAATCCAGATCAATAAGTGAATAATCCAGATCAATAAGTGAATAAAATAATCAACAACAAAGTGGTAAATGAGTAAAAATAAAAAAGTTAAACACTATAAAATAGCCACAAGGTTGTATTTGAATCCATAATTATTTCTACTTAATAGGCCCTAGAATAATTTGAAACATAACCGTAATTACTCACCCAATAACTTAGAATAAGATAGACCTACTCCTAATTCACCATTGACTAGCATATATAAATAGTTGAGCCAAAATACATTTATGGCCTGAAGATGGGATTTAATCATGAAACACTGTCACCACAAGGTGTTGACTCCAATGTCCACTTGTATATTTTCATATGCTCATTACCTGATACTGAACACTTTAATCCATAAATATAGCATACCTTAAAACTATTTTTATCATGTATTATAATCTGACAGCGTGATAGGAGGAATAAATAAATGTTTATAAATTTTCTACCCATATATATATATATATATATATATATATATATATATATATATATATACAGACAGACTTGTACCCACAGAAATAGAAAAGTAGACTTGAACAAAATAGACATCATTATTGTACCTTTAGGATCTTTTCTGCCAACACCTTTTTCAAAAGGTATTTGTTGACAATATACACAATCAAGACTCATTAATTATGAGTGGAGGGAAAGTTGGAATGCAATTAAAATAAATTTATTTCTTTTTTATTCATGAATTTATTTACAATTAAAATTTAATCATGTTTCAACTTTCCCTTCTCACTTATTATTAATGTCTTTAGTGTGTCTGTATATCGCCAACGAATACCTTTTGAAAAAGCATTGACCAAAAGGATCCTAAACTAATTTGTTCCAGTGTGTATGTATGATTATATATATATATATATATATATATATGCATGCACACAGGGTCTTTTGGGGGCTTTGTGGCAGACGGTGCACTACATCTCTGTATTCAGCTCTTCAAAAAGGGTGGTTGGTTTTGCACAAAACCATCACCACTATAATCAAATTATGTGCAGGTTGTTTGTCTGTCAGTTCCTAGGAACTGAGGTGCTTGACTGTCATGCCATAAAAGGGTTCCTGGTAGGTGTGGGTCAACAGCCTGTGTCTATAGAGGGGGAGAGAGAATCAGGTCAGTCAGTTGTATCCTGATTCTTAGTTAAAAGCTCTAAATGTTATTTTTACTCTTTTTTTACATGTGTATTGAGCACTTTTTAATACCACTGTTTCCTGGTCTGATTCAACTCTGACCATTAACCTTTATATAATGTATACCCCCCCACACACACTTATAGAAAAAATAATGCACAAAATTGCCATTTTGTAAGTCTTGAACCCAGTTTATGTAGGCTTTTATTAAGTATATAATTTCCTGAAGTGATATTCATAATTAAAGAACCACATCTTACCTATTACAAATGGCAACTAAAATTGTTGTCTTTTTTCTTTATATAAAGTATTAATAATAAAGTATGAATATTCCCTTCCCTACCACTACCATGTTAATCAAATTTTTACCATAGAAACCTGCTAATCACTTACCCTCAGTCTTTTCATCTACAAACGCATACATATATACTATCTTTCATGCTCTTACCACTTTGACTTGAACTGTTACTTGGTATGTTGTCCTCTTTTATTTATACTTTGCATGTGGACATAATGAACACAAGAATAATTGCAAATGTTTAACCAAAATGCTTGACTCTATTTGAATATTATAAAATTAAGAACTTAATTGTTCTTAAAATCTAAAATTTGGCTATTAATGATTTGATAGATTTTTAAATTAAGTCATTTTTGTCTTTCTCCATGAGTTAAGTTTTAAACCTGGTATCCACTTAGTGGAATATTTTATCCTTATTTTAATTAAGGAGTTTTTTATTTTATTTTTGTCTGAAATTTAACAGAATGTTTTAATGTCTGCTATATGAATTGGTACATTTTTATCAAATCTTAATTTATATTTTTAAAGTTTATTTTCATAAATGCTACAATATCAATACTTATTGGCTGAGGTGTTAGACACTTGATGTAATTAATGTGCATTATTTCTCATTGAATGTCAGTCATTCAAACATTAACACAAGTAATATACATATGTCTATGTTGGGTTGTCTTTCTTTCAACCTCAGAAATAAATTAAAGTAAAATTTTACATTTATTGGTTAAAATCTGAAGAAATTTTGAAATTGTTTTACCCTTACGTTCAGAAGGTCAATAGAAGAAAAAAAATGTCTAGATTGCAATCAAAAAAGGATTTTGTGTAATGTTCTATTGTTCGAAATGATAGGTATTATATTATTCCAGGACTTATTCTACATCTAAGCCACTCTAGTTGAATAGTAACTGGCTGATTTGTATATGGTTTAAAATCTGAAGCTGAAGTTATTCAATTTTTCACAAGTTTCATTGAAGAAATTGTTTAAAAAAAAAAAAAAAAAAAAAAAATCAAAAACACAAAAAGAAATAAGTTTACTCATAATTGACTTTCAGTTCATTCATAAATGTTAAGTATTTAAAAAATATTTTTAAAAACCTGTTAAGTCGATTTCTGCACAATCCTTCTCTTGCATTCCTTTCTTTAAATTAATGGTAATAATGGTTTACTTCTATTAACAATTGTGCAATGCAATTATATAAAATCTTTTTAATAATGGCTTAATGTTATTATTGACAGTAA
Organism: Acanthosepion lycidas; assembly: GCA_963932145.1. Taxonomy (NCBI): domain Eukaryota; kingdom Metazoa; phylum Mollusca; class Cephalopoda; order Sepiida; family Sepiidae; genus Acanthosepion; species Acanthosepion lycidas. Next base: position 5,188,365 of record OZ010596.1, read on the forward strand.
GCTTCACTTGAAGCAGTTACCACTAAATGACTCTTCTGCTTTTGATCAATATTTACAAACACTGAATGACTGTCTTTTTTGATTGAAGTTGAGATTCAGCTTGGCAAGTGGCCAATTGGCTGATTTCTCATTGGCTGACTAATTTTGCATATGGTGAATCACTTTTATATCATAGCAGGTTTGTCACCTGTTTCTTGCTGATTTGGAAATCATATTTTGATAACCAAGCATTGTCTGTTGAGTTTGAGACGTTATAACACTTTTGTATCTGCCTTCATTTCTCTCCTACCTTACAAAAATGGGGAAACCTTTTATTTATCATTGAGTCAAAAAATATTGTCTTCTCAAATGTGTATAATTGTTATTGGAATTGGCAGATCAAACTCAAATCCTGGCAAAGACAGTTTTGTTGTGCTAATGCACTTGGAGAAAGACATGAATCCATCTCTTTTTCAACTCACCCCCAGCTATGAGTAAAATAGCAGGGTAGACTGGACTCTTTAACTTTGTTTTGCAATTACTCTTAAGATGACAATTCTGAATTCCAAACCAGGAGTGGAATATGCTTCTTTTGAGTACAGAGGTGAGGAATAGCTATAAATGGGTGCTGCTTGCAATCTGACTTTGACTTATTTGCTAAGATGATTGGTGTACCAACTGAAGGACTAATTAGATCCAGGATATAACTCCTTTCAGGTCCAATATTCTTCAGATGTATGCTGTCATTTTTTTTTTTTTTTTTTTTTTTTTTTTTTAAGTAATACCATATATCAGTGGTACTGTACTCAAATGGTGAAGTAATGGAATAGTGGCTTGGCTTGAGGAATGGTAGAGCTGAGTTCAAATCCCAGTCAAATCCATAAACATTCACTTACGTGCTAATACCCTTGGGAAAGGTATGAATCCTCTTCTCCCAGTTATGGGTAAATAGCAAGACAGACTAGATTCTATAGTCTTGGATGGCAACTGGTCTACCACAGAAAGAAATGGCAATCTACTGTGGAAAAAAAAAATCTACCTTGTCAGTCATGTATTGATCACAATGGCATATAACTGACTGGCTGCACCCTTTTTGCCATAAGTCAGAATGACACACACACACACACACACACACACACACACTTTCCAAGATTGACTCAAAAGGTGCTTTCCAAATAATATGCATACATTATTGAAAATCTTCATTCTTTTCCACAGTACATATACATGGATTATTTTATTTTTTTTATGTAGAGGAGTTTTACACATTGAATAGCAATAGAAAACGTTGATGGCTTTTTAAACTTGAGTACATGTAGAGTAACTTGTTTTAATTAATAACTAATTGTTAAAATAAACTGAAGCATAATTCAATAAACAAAAAGATTAATAGAATGCCAGGGTATTGGAATTCAATAAACAGAATTCTCTAAATAAAAAAATAAAAAAATTTTTTTTTCCTCTATCACTTGAAACCCTGAAATTCCCTGGTTGGGAACTTCTGAGTCGAGTTTTAATTTACAAATATTTCTATATAGAAAGGCTAAAACCAAGACCGAAAGCTAATGAGAATTCTATTGTGACAATGCTGATAGTTTTGATTTAAAGCATTAACCATGTCTTATAAAGTTACATTTGTATATAGATTTCCTATATTAAATGAAATGATTACCATAGGACGGGGTGGTATTTGCAGTTTGTGGCAAATTTCTTGGGAGACTTTTTGTTTTTTTAAGTCTGATAAACTTGATATTGTATCATCATTGTATAAAAAATACATTAAAATTTTAACTGAATCTTGAAAGGACATTAGTAATAAAACCTTCTCTTCAGTATTAAAACTAAATATATTCTTTTCATCCCAGCCAAACTTTATGCTAAAAATTAAGCTTTTTATTTATTTCTCTCTAGGCACTCATACCCCCCCCCAATTAAAAAAAAAACTTTCTTAAAAGGCTGCTCCAGGATTTTCTCTGGAATTTGCCAGCCTCTCCAAACCTTTTAAAAATATCTGGCTCCTTCTTCTAAAGATTGTGCCAATATTGCATTCTGTTAGAGGCCATCTAAATTGAACTTATCACCTTCCCTTGTTCTTTGGTTCTAGTCAAATTCCTTCACTGTGCTTTTTCATTTGAGCAAATCAGAACCCCTTCTGGATTTAAACCCAAGGTTGTCTGATTCATTGAAACCTTTCCATATTCTTCTTGCAATGATATTAAATATTTTTGTAGGACCCAAATACCTCTTTCAATAAGTGGCATCAGTCAATTTAACTGACACTTCTGCTTCTCTATTTGCTATATAATATTTCTTTTTCAAAAAAAAAAAAAAAAATAGTTCTGGATCTTTTCAAATTTTGTGCAGTAGCATAAATGCAGTCTTTCTATTTGGTAGGGCTTATTCCTCTTGGCATTTTTAAATATGTAGTTTGTGTGTGGCATTCAAGTCATTTCATATGAAGTGTATAGCAATAGAAACTTAAAAAAATCAATTCATCATATACTTTTTTTTTTTTTTTTTTTTTTTTTTTTTTCATGAGAATCTTTCTAAGAATTGATTTTTAAAATAGTTTTTTCTTGTCCCCCCCCCCCTTTAATGCCATGTCCTTTCAGAATGTAGGAGATTTTAACTCTACATATTTTTCTTAATTTGCGAATTGGGGAAAGATGGTGAACTTGTTGGCTGTTACCTTCACAAGTTTCTATTCTCTTAGACTGGTTGCTAGCAAATGCTAGAAAGCCCTATCTATCCTGCTATTAACCAATAATTTGGGGGGAATAGTGGGGTTCATGCCTTTCCCAAGGTTACTTATGTGAAATTAAATGCAGCAGATGAGCCTGAACTTTGAACTTGATTTACTGATATCACTTTGTGTAAATCACCTGCTACACTTTACAGATGTATTTTTTTTTCTCTCATTTAATATTTACTCTTTGATCACAGTTTTGATATATACAAGTTGTATTTTAAATGTGATTTCCATCACTTTTATATCGGGAAGAACTGAAAAGTTCTTGACCCAACCTACTTCTGAAATTCAGTATTTTGTTTTGGTTTTTTCTAGTTTTTTCTCCTTTCTTTTTTCCGCTCTTTTTCTTTTTTCCGCTCTTTTTCTTTTTTCCGCTCTTTTTCTTTATTCCGCTCTTTTTCTTTATTCCGCTCTTTTTCTTTATTCCGCTCTTTTTCTTTATTCCGCTCTTTTTCTTTATTCCGCTCTTTTTCTTTATTCCGCTCTTTTTCTTTATTCCGCTCTTTTTCTTTTTTCCGCTCTTTTTCTTTTTTCCGCTCTTTTTCTTTTTTCCGCTCTTTTTCTTTTTTCCGCTCTTTTTCTTTTTTCCGCTCTTTTTCTTTTTTCCGCTCTTTTTCTTTTTTCCGCTCTTTTTCTTTTTTCCGCTCTTTTTCTTTTTTCCGCTCTTTTTCTTTTTTCCGCTCTTTTTCTTTTTTCCGCTCTTTTTCTTTTTTCCGCTCTTTTTCTTTTTTCCGCTCTTTTTCTTTTTTCCGCTCTTTTTCTTTTTTCCGCTCTTTTTCTTTTTTCCGCTCTTTTTCTTTTTTCCGCTCTTTTTCTTTTTTCCGCTCTTTTTCTTTTTTCCGCTCTTTTTCTTTTTTCCGCTCTTTTTCTTTTTTCCGCTCTTTTTCTTTTTTCCGCTCTTTTTCTTTTTTCCGCTCTTTTTCTTTTTTCCGCTCTTTTTCTTTTTTCCGCTCTTTTTCTTTTTTCCGCTCTTTTTCTTTTTTCCGCTCTTTTTCTTTTTTCCGCTCTTTTTCTTTTTTCCGCTCTTTTTCTTTTTTCCGCTCTTTTTCTTTTTTCCGCTCTTTTTCTTTTTTCCGCTCTTTTTCTTTTTTCCGCTCTTTTTCTTTTTTCCGCTCTTTTTCTTTTTTCCGCTCTTTTTCTTTTTTCCGCTCTTTTTCTTTTTTCCGCTCTTTTTCTTTTTTCCGCTCTTTTTCTTTTTTCCGCTCTTTTTCTTTCTTTAAGATGGTCAAGCAAAGAACTTCTTGGCATTTCCTCATATTTGTTCCCACCAGAAATATATATAGTATGAAAATGTTTGCATCTACTTCTGAAATTCTTAATATTTGTCTGAAAAATACTGCCTGTGATATCATAGGTGACATAAACAACTAGTTTATAAATATTTTTTGTCTGTTGTGATTTTTTTTGGGTTTTTTTTTTTGTTTTTTTTTGTTATAAATATTCTAAATCTTATATTTTCAGATTCGAACGCGAATTGAAAGGATCAAAAATGTCCTCGAGTCAATGGGGATTGAGTTTACAGAAATTGATATTTGTGATGGCATGGAATTGAAGCAAACCATGCGAGAACTGTCCAATAATCCAGTTGCAATTCCACCACAATTGTTCAAAGATAATGAATACTTAGGAGTAAGTTGATATTTTCAATTTCTTTTTCTCTAATATTTAATGTGTTGCCTGAATATTGGAAATGGGAGAAATAAAAGTGAATAAAATTCTATGAAAAATGGAATTAGATTGAATGCTTCTCAGCAAAACAAAAAAAAAAAAAAAATGCATAAATTGAACAAGACTAAAGAATTCCTAAGGCAAATAAATAGGAATAAACAATATTCAATGTTTGTTACTACTGTCTGTAGAAATATGACAATTTTAGTTTTTACTACTGCAACATGTTCAATATTGATTGTACTGTACAACACTTCCTGAAAGAAAAGACATGACAAGAGTACAGTTTCTCATCAGACATGACCTTTTGAAGAGCAAACATGTATAAATATTTTATAAGGTAACAGATTTTTATTTATCAATCCATTATGTTAGAAAGTTACTTTGTTTACATTTGGATACGAAACTGAGCAGATATAAAAAAAAAAAAAAAAAAATCTGAGGAATTTAATGAAGGATTTCCCTTAAAAGGCATATTTCAGACTTTGTTGATTGGCAAGGTTGCTCCATGGCTGAGTCTGTTAATGCAAGTTGGATCTAATGAAGGTTTCCTTCTGCTCAAAGGGATGCAGGTTCAAATCCTATTGGAGAGGGCAGATATTTTTCTTTAATAAGACTTCTTGAATATTCTGGCTGGTAGACAAAAATAAATATACTGTTTAATAACTAAATGGAGCATCTACTCAAATATCCATTAAAAATAACATTTAAAGTGATAAAAATGCATTAATATCTGTCGATATTTCCGAGATGAGCTATTGTAATTATTTTATCGACTGGGTCTCAAGGACACCTGGATAAAAGCATTGGTTGGATCCAGTGACTTGACCCAGAGAGTTTTGCGTTCCATACCTGGCTACTGCATTGATGAACAAAAAAATTGGAGAATTGAGTTAAAGGGAGATAAGACATCTAGAACAGATATGTTCTGTGGAACTAGAACCATTTTAATAATATATGCATAAATATATTTATGTATAGTTATTAACAACTTCTTACTCTCCAAGATGAGCAAAATTGTAAGTTTTTTTTTTTTTTTTTTTTTTTTTTTGTTGTTTATTCACATAAACATTGTTAGAAATGAAGGTGAACCAATATGTCTGCAGCTGATGTGGAGTTTATAATGCTTATAATACTATACAGTGAAACTATGTAGTTAACAATTCTATGCACACACACACGCGTCTCCAGTGTGTTATAGATTAACTAGTGCTTAGTGCTATTTTCAAACAAGTGTACGCTTGTAGTAGCAAAAAATACAACTTTAGTATTCAGTTGAAAAACATACGACCAGAGGTCTCAATTGAAACCAAAATGGCAGCACCCGTCAGTTCTTTTTTTAGGGCAACCTTTTTGAGCAGTGGGCCACATGATCTACAGTTCATGACAAGGTGGGCCAAACTACTAAAAAGATTCAATGTAACTTTTGGTAGTAGGTACCACAGCTATTTTACCTACAGAAAACAATACACATAAGCATATATATTAGAGATGGTAGGAAAGTCTTTTTTTTTTTTTTTCTTGGTATATTCTCACATGTCGATGCATGCGATTTATTTCTAATTTATTCATTTGAAAATGAAAATATTCAAGGGTTTAAAATGCTGACATTAATTACTTTCTCTGAAAGCTTACAAAATTCAAGAATAATTGTATATAATTGTTTATGAATGCAGTTATGTGTGAGTGTGTGTGAGTGAACAAGTGAGAATAAAATAAAATTTTAAGAAACGTTATTTTGCTTATAAAATTAAGTGTTCCATTCTGAAAGCCCATAGGAGCCACATGTGACCTGCGGGTTGCAGTTTGCTCATGGCTGCTTTAGTCTAAAATGTCTTTAATCATTGGGAAATAGACTTAGATATCATCAAATTTCCTGACCTTGTAGGTTGTTAAAAAGTTGTATATCAGTATTAATACAAACTATCCCTGCTAGAACTTGAACTCTATCCATGTACCTGTAAATGGAATTTAAATTAATTTTCTGGACTGTTAATTCTTACTCTGCATTTCCTAATATATTATGAGGACTCGAGTAAACTGAATTCAGCTTTTTATCAAATTATTTACAAGTTTTATTGATCTCCTTTTTGCTTGTTCTAATAATTTGAACAAAATGCCAAAGTACAAATGTTGATAAAGTAAAATGTTTTGAGAATCTACAAGTTTTAATTTGAGACCCGTGTATGTCGGCATCATTCCATGTCATGAAGTGTGTGGGCGTCCTGATTTGGGCCAAAATTTCAATTCCGGCTCAAAATTGAGTTCTTTAAATCAAACTTTGCAGAACTTCAAAACTTCATGTGACAAAACCTCTCCCTTTAACTCTTGATTACTTGGCATTTTTGAAGAAATAAAATGAATTTCCTCAATTCAAAGTCTTGGAGATATTTTAAACTGAATTTAAAACAAAAGTTTTTAAATTCACAAAGTTTATTTTAAACTCAATATAAATTAAAAAGTTCTAAAATCTAATATATATATATATATATATATATATATATATATATGAATTTTTAACTGTTACTTCTCATCTGGACACAAATCCCAATGCTGGATGTTGAAGCACCAGATGAAGAGCAGATTTTCAATCCAGGATCCCAAAAATTGTGTAGAGCAAGTGTTGCCAGAGTTAGAGGCGGGGTTTCAGATACGCAGACAGAATTTGCCATTTACCTATAAGTTTTGTTCACTACTACCACCACTGTTGCTAGCATTTAGATCTGACATAGATTTTATTTCAGCTGCAAGATTTGATTTTTTTTAACCAAATCTTGCAGCTGAAATAAAATCTATTCCCAGTTTGACTTTTATGGAAAACTTATCCGAATGTTGTGTTTTTAACACTCTCTTTCAATTGATAGTTCTTAGGTGAGCTCACATACTGTATGGTTTGTTAGGAAAGAAAAAAATTTCATTTAATGTCTAATACATTTTTTTCCTGTGTGACCAGTTTAGTCAAAAGCTTTATAAAATTATAGCATATATTTCTCCTATAAAGGTTTCTAGAAGTGACAAAATATAAGTATTAGGTTGGTGCAAAAATAATGTCGTTTTTTGACGTTAAAAATAAAAAAAAAAAAGACATTATTTTTTGCACCGACCTAATATTTGAGAGTTCCTGTTGAAAAGTTTGAATACGATGTGCTATACGCATTTGGCTTTTATGGTCTTTTATCTTCCTGTTTTCTTTTTCATTCTTGTTTCTAGAATAGCTTTGTGTATCACAGCTGCAGTATAAAATGCTTTTTTATTTGTGCATGCATTTATAAAATATTTAATAGCAGTGGAGCTCAAGGTAAACTTGTAGCATGACATCAGGTAATTCCACTCTCTCCTCCCTTTTCTTCAATAAAGTGAAGAGGAAAGACTTTACATGGTAGAAGTGAACCTGATACATAGACTTTTTATTTAGGCAAAAATTTGAAACACATTTGTCCCATCAAACTTAACATTGAAACGGACAGGAATTTCCACCTGTTCCCTCTGGTTGATTATGAAGTGCTTGAGCAGAGAAGTAGAAGAGTGGTGTACTTGACCAATATCTACTTCTCAAACATTTTTAAGTTTGATTATAATACAGCTATTAATATTAATTCTCAAATTTTTCTTTGCTTTTTTTTCCATTTTACTATTCTGCTTATTTCTGCAATGATAATGTTTATAAAATTTGTATAATCACTTTAGTATACTAATCACTTCCCCTATAGGAACATTTTTTTTTTTTTTTTCTTTATCATTAAAATATTTTCTTAAATGATACAAAAAATATTTCTCTATTTTCTCTTGTTTGCCTTAATGTTTGAGATAACCTGCACCTATAGTAGGTACTTAGTTTGATCCCATGTCTCTCTTGGATAAAGGCCATGATTTAAAGAGCTAATTTCCTACTTAAGATTGATGCTATACAATCTTGATCTCTACTTGTAAACTTGTAGTTAACCTGCATATAATACTACGGAAACCCATAGGTGCCATAATTAGTTGTTTTAAAGCTTTCTGGATTCAAACCTTCATATATTGTGCATTTCTTATTTGTTCTTTTGCTATTCTATGTCCCCCCCCCCCCAAGAAAAATGTTTTTCTTGCATCTTCTAATAGGATGTGGTATTTTCTTACACATGAAACAACTTTTATAATGTTAACATCTTAGTTTTCACATGTTTTGGGCATAAAAATAAGCACTTGTCATTTACTTATGAGTTGGGGGGGTGCAGAAAAGTTTATTGGTTAGATTTTCTTGGTATAATCACGTGATATGGTTTTGAATAGGGTGGAAGGAATTATAAGAGCTAAAGTTTCCTTCCATGTTTATTTCTGGTGCAATTGACTCTTTAGCTTTTAAATGAAAGAAAATTGCAAGAAATATTCCACTTAGACCAGGAGTTCTTGTAATACTTTTTTTTTTTTTTTTTTTTTTTTTTACAAAGTCATTGAATACCAGACACTCCTTATCTAACTGTAATATTACAGAGAATCTTGGAGTATAGATGAGAATAATGGTAGTTAACATTAGTCTATCAGATATCACACTTCTATACGGGTGGAGGAAGGATTTACTTATGAAAACTTTTTATTAATGCTTGTTTTATTCTACTCCTGTTGACTATTCTACATAGATTTATTCAAACTACTTTCCTAATCTCTCAAGTCATGGCATTTGCCAATTCTACCCTACAACATTTTTGACCCTTATTAAATACAATGGCCGTAATGTTATGAGATGAGTAAATTACATGCAGTCTGTGAATAATCACAGTAAAAATTCCGGAATATATTATTGACTGAAATAAAGAACGTTATCTACTCTTCAGTTTCTTTATAAATTAACAATTTTTTTTTATAAAGAAATGTTAACTTTTCTAACCAACATGTTAAATCATTGATATATTCATTTTTGCTTAGCCTGGAGCATAAAATACAAGCTTGCTTTCTTTTATTTGTTTATTCTTTTTATTTTATTCTTTTTATTTTATTTCTATTTTATTTTCTGCAAGTACTCTTTTGCACAAGTGTTTAATTATTCTATGTTGTTCACCTTATAAAGTTGCACTTTCTTTTCCCAAACGAACACCTTTTTGTGCTCGATTCAAAATAGCTCATGTTATCATTGAAAACAAATCGCATAAGTGTCATGATTTTTTTTTTTTTTTTTTTTTTTTTTTTTTTTTTTTAACAAAAGAATGCGATCAGTTTGAAGTTGAGTAAACACTAATGACAATGCTGCAGTAAATTTTCTCATTGGCTGGTTACCATAACCCACTTCTGGAAACCAGTTCATTCTTTTAATTGGTCATTAAATTGATGTAGGAAATCCTTGGGTAACAGTTAAAACTTGTGTGTAATTATCAAAGATTTCATGATAGCCCAATAATTTGCAAGCCATTCACAGTGACTGAAATATTCTAAAAGTGAGCTTGCAATCTGCCGTTTTAACAAATATTTAAATATCCTTTAGAATTGCAGACTTTTTAAGTCTAACACAGAATTAAACTTGAAACTCAGCATTAAGCTAGAAAAATGGTTTTAAATGAGCTAAGAAAAAAAAAAATCTGTAGGTGAATGTTGTCAAATAATATTGAATATGTTCAGTTAAAATGGACAACTGACCCAAGAAAAATTTTAAAAATGATTTTTCTATATTTCATATTTTGTCAGATTTTTTTTTTTTTTTTTTTATGAACAAGAACAGGCAATTCTTCTGATGAGAGAATTCAAATTAGTAGATTCTAAAACATTTACTGATACATGTTAAACGTAGGCATCTTCTGACATATCCAACATTGTCTTTGATGTGCATGTGTTAATTCTATATTTTCTTTTTCTTTAAATAACAAATGTTTTTATTTGTACAACTGCTGTTACTTTAAGATAAAAACTGAATGAATCACGTGGCACAAACCCTGGGGGGGGGGGGGTACGAGTGTAGTACAAAGAACCTATAAGCATCATTTTATAATTTAAATTTTATTTATCAAAATAAAGCATCAGTAGGTATACAGTAATGAAAAACAACCTGCGCCTAAAATGTATTGATTACACAAACCAATCAATAATAAATGTATCAATCCCTGAAATGTTCTGTTTGTCATTCACACACTCCTCTTTACCTGAAAAACATTTATTAAAAAATAAAATATAAAAATTAAAAAAAAAAAAAAAAAAATTTAATGAATCCTAGAACCACTATTATTATAATGATATAATATTAGGTTGGTGCAAAAATAATACCCACTGCATGCCTACTTTTGAACACCTCCTGTATAGCAATTTATTAGTGATTCTAAAAGCAGTTGGCTTATATAAGGGTTCAAATATCAAACATATGAATGAATTTTAAGAATTTTAAGAGTTTTAATTGTTGACTTACAGGCTGCTCTCTGGCATCCTTTCTTTTAGTCTCTCTTTGATAATTGCATCAGTTTTGTTCTTTCTGTTCAGCCAAATGCCTTTTATCAGTCTGTCTACAACCTAATGATGGTTAGAAAATGTCCTGGGTAAAAAAAAAAAATTGCAAAGGAAATATTGATCTAAAAGAATTGATTGAAATTTTGTTTAATCAAGTCATTGAAGAGAAATGTTTCCATGACAACTGAATTTTTCTTGTCATGGTTATGAATCTGGATTATTCGTTTTAGTGTTCCAAATTAATTTCGAAATGGTTCTATTTTGCTATCCCATTGAAAAGAATTCAATGAATTTAAAGTTCCAATTGCTTCAAAAAATTGAATAAAATCTATTTTGCATAATGAAAGGAATAACATTGAAAAAGATTCTGTAATAACTTTTATATATGCAATTTCTTTGTTTTATTTAAATATTTTTTATATTTAAAACGCTTTAATTTCCACTATTTTATTTTTTTTTAATTGATACTTTTAATAGATTTTCTCAATGATAAAGATTAGTTTCACACTAATGAATGTTGGCTTGCTTTGTCTTCAGAATTCGTAGCAAAAGGACTTTAAAACTAGTTTAATTTCCACAAATCTTAAGGTAAAAACATTTTTCTATTACTGTAAAATTCAGAAATGAAAAATGAAAAAAAAAACAATCAAATTTCACTTGAGCTTCCATAAAGATTTTAATTTTAAAATGCCCTATTTAGGAAGTGGTTTCTGTTTGATTTTTTTTTTTTTTTTTTTTTTTTTTTTAACTGCTTTAATATATTCAGATATTCCCTTTCTGAACTGTGATATAGAATTCTACAACAATAATTTATCATTCTATTTGAGATTTCATCTTACTTGGATGTAGAATAAGGAGAGAAACAAAGGCAAGGCTTTCTTACTTTAAAATATCCAACGATTATAGTGGAACCATGCAACATACTGAGCATTGAAAGGGCAGAGATAAACAACTATATATTTCACTATCTTCCCTTTGTCCAGTCGTTACATATGTGGCCTCGGAACCAAAGCCACATGCTTCTGTTACACACTTAAGGTGCATGCTGAGAATACAGGTATTGACTTCATGTCAGAAAAAGATACAGTTGTTGAATGGACTGCACTTATTTGTTAATAATAGCCAATGTCAGGTATAACATCAGAAAAAAAAAATTACCTGACATAGAACTCTAAAGAATCCAAGAAAATGTCAAAAATAGATTAAATTAACATTGGGGGCCTAAATGCCAACAACTCAGAGGAGATACATGCAGAAGAACAAATAGAAACCAATTGTAATAATCCCTATGAGGTACACAAGCAAATAGATGAAGATAATGATGAATGAGAGAAACAGATGACAACAAACATCTGATATAAATGGGAGAATGTAAAGGAAATGCCTTTGAAGAAAGGCCAACAATTCCAAAAGTAAGAAAGAACCGTCAAGTGAAGGAAACCATTAACCTCACTAACCAAGCAACTAGAAAAATAAGGGATGTAATGAAAAGATTGAACCTGACAAAAATTAATAATTTTACGTATGCAGCCTTGGCAATGATCACAGAAAGAATAGGTGAAAAATTAAAAACACAACGTAACCGAAAAAGAAATGCCAGTCTAGAAAGAAAATAGTAACTAAAATAAACTATGAGGACAATCGTCACTTCTAAGTGAAGTAAACAATGGCTCCAAAATGAAAGAAAAAGACAAAAAGCATTTGAATAAAGAATAAAACTGATGCATCAAAAATTGAAGAGAAATTGAAATGACAAATGAAGGCGCAGAGAATCAAGTGTTATGAAAAGAAACGGATTTTTCAAACAAAAACAAGATCTTCAAAGATGTCAAGAAACTATATCGAGGACTGGGGAAAAAAATAAAATAGGAAGTCTGAGTTCTAGTGTAAGATGTGGGGAAAACTTCAAAATGTACAATGAAAGCTACATGGATCAAACAACAACAGGAACAGCACATGCATGTAGAGTGCCAAAAATGGACAGATATCAATATTACTTAAACAACTACTGCCATTTGCAAAATCAGAGACTAGAAAGCACCAAGAATAGACTGAATAGCCACTTTTTAGAGATAAAAGCCTACCTAGTGCCCTCCAAGACCCTCACATGGGCAGACAATGATATAATCATAAATACAGAAAAATGTCTCAAATGGCTGATGTCAAGAGTGCTGACAGGGGAAATAAAAACCAACAGACCAGATATTATCATAAAAGACAAATTCAGAAAGTGTATGCTTATTGTCATAGCAGCACCACCTGAGAGAAACACCTCCATGAAAATTGAGAAATTGTCCAAATACAAGGATTCTGGAGATCAAGATTAACAGGAAATGGGGAATGAAGACTGAGACTGTAACAATAGTAATCAGAGCTCTGGGCCTCGTGAGAAAAGGAATGGACAAATTTACTAAGTGTCCTAGGTAACCTCATAATACAAGTTGCTGAGAAGATCCCTCCTACTAGAAACATCCTATATACTAAGAAAAGTGGTTTCAATTAAATGACAATTCTCCTATAAGGACTAAGGACCATAATTTGTACCCGGCTCTACAGTGTACAAAGTAGGAAACATAACATACCAAAATGATAGTAGTAATAAGAATAATAATCATTAGTTATATTGCCAGGTTACTGACCATCTCATAAATTGGTTCTGGTGTATGTGGAGTGTCTTTTTTTTTTTTTTTTTTTTTTTTTTTTTTAAACAAATAACAAAAAAGCTAATGACAATTGTTAATGCTAAGAGAATGTTTTTTTTTTTGGGGGGGGCAGAAATATGTCAAAACTTTGTTCATTCTTCTTGCAAATTGTAGAATGTCAAATTAACATGCTACAAGTTCAAAACATTTTTATCAACATTTTACTTTCCCAAAAGTTTGCAGAGATGCTTACTACTCTTTATGCTTTAAAAACTGCTAAATTCTCAAATAGAAAAAGCTGACTGCAGGCTTACTTACAGAATCTCTCTCACACACACATGGTTGTGTGACATAAGCTGAGATAAAGCTGGGAATCCCTGGTGTGTATACAAAGCAACTGTACACCCATGATGCTGTTTCCCAACAAAGGACCTCAGCCTGCTCATAGTCAGACGTCTTATAACGGTTTAACTGCAGGTCATCAGAAGTTCAAGTAAAAACTTGGAGACGTGTGCATTATATATGCTTTGGACCACTACTTGAATTTCATGCTACCATGACCATCAGGCAGACAGAACATGAATCATTTATTTGAGGATAAATGTTTTGTTCCTCTTATGCATTTGTGATTTGTTTGCCTGATGATCATGGTAGCATGACACTCTAGTAGCGGTCTGAGCTTTGCCTCTTTCTGAGTCATAATGCTGGGAAGCATAATCAGTCTGACTTGATAATTTAATCATAGAGCACTGTATGTTGTTTATGTAGGTGTGTCTTTATTTAATTTTTTTCCTTCTTCTATTGGTTTTACTTTTCTTTTTTTATATATAGGCTGTTGGGTTTTTTCTTTTTCTTTTTTTCCTTTGGTGACCTGGCAGTTTGTTTTTTATTTATTTATTTTTTCCTTTGTTTACCTGGCAGTTTTTTAATTTTTTTTTTTTTTTTTTTTTTTTTACAAATACTTTGGGGTTTGTGTGTGCACATATATATTATATTTATACCCTGTTGACTCTGACATTGAGTACTGTTTATTTTGTATGTTAAGTCTTAGCTTTTAGTGTGTGTGTGTGTGTGTGGAACAGTTAAAAACTCACCCCATACCTCTTTATCCAACAAAATATTCTCCTCTCACTTCTATGAAAAATATGTCCACACACAAAAACAAAAAGCCATCCACTGGGGGTGAGATCATGCATAACACATTTTTTTAGAATTGGGGGAAGCTCTCTGTTTAAACCAAACAGAACTTTCCCCACCTTATATATTGGGACAACTTGTATTGTCTTGATTTCAAATGAAAACTTTCCCTTTTCAAAATTATAAATGGGAGGGGGAGTAAACTGATGCCAGGGTGTCTAGATTAAACAAAACTTATTACAGAGTAACCTTACTCCACCTACCCACACCAATCAACCAATTTATTTTTTTAGAAAATAATAAAAAAAAATTCTGATTCTTACATCCTCTTTACTAATCAGATCAGCATTACAGTGCTGTATAACACTTAAATATTTGGCCTAATTCCTTTACTGTAGGGGGGTCAGTTCTGTAACACACTCTTCATCACTGACAAAAGACATTAACTGACAAGTTTATTTGTATTTCTTAAGTGTTTTATGACAGAAGAAAATCTCTGAGCAAAATAATTTTTGTAAAAGCAAATTTATATTTAATATGCAATTCTTATACAAGGAGGGAAAAATACTTTTCATTAATTATACAATTGTGTTGAGATTAATTTCAGTCTGAATATTTCACCAGAAAAAGCTGGAAAGCAAAAAAGAAAAAAAAATGACCTGAATGTTTTAGGAAGATTCATATTTTATCTGTCACACTGATACCACTTTCATAGAAATTAGGTTTCCCACATAACACTGACCAGAAAGCTTTAAGTTCACAAGTAAATCTACATATCTTTAGATCATTTCTAATAGAAAGCTATAGGATAGAAAATGCATATTGTATAATAATTATAAGAGAAAATTTCAAATACTTGAAGCTCTCTCTCTAAAAAAAAAAAAAAAAAAAAAAAAGAAAAAGTAAACTATCTTATGGGTGCTCAATATCAGAAAGTGTGTATATATGCTCGTCAATGGTTTATTGTGGGTAATAAGGTCTAAGTGTCTTGTAATATTCAAATATTAAAAAAATAGGTAACAGGTATACAATCCAGTTTATACAATTTTTTAATTTTTTTTTTTTTTTTTTTATATATAAAGCTATATTTATTAGCTGTAATTGAAACATGAGAATTTGAAATTCCATCACATTAAAAACATTAGCATTATATACAATGCCATTATCATTTAAACACCTTATTTTAGCAATTAAACACCTTAATGAAAAAAACCAAATAATCTTTCTTGAATTCTCTAAAATCTGTTCTTGAAAAATGAAAATTAACAGAATGGTTGAAAGTGTCTGAATGGTATTCTGACATTCCTTATTCTCACTGGAATCAAAAAATTTTGATTTAAAATACAAAATTCAATAGTAGGTATACAGTAATGAAAAAAAAAAGGCCATCCACTGGGGGTGAGATCATGCATAACACATTTTTTAGAATTGGAGGAGGGAGGAATAATAATGCTCTGTACACACATGAAAGGAATAATTGTATCTTTTGTGTTAATTTCTAAGATTTTTTCTTAAAGAATCCTTTTTTTTTTTTTTTTTTTTTTTTTTTTTTTTTGCGTGTGTGTAGTAATCCCTCTACAGTGTGGAATTGTGCCTCAAGTTAATCTCATTAAATATCAAAATTATTAAAAGGAAGCCTTAGAAAAGTTTTTTAATAATAGGATGAAAACAGCCGATAAATTTGAATATTTGTATGAATGATTAAGAAGCAGTATAAGGGACCAAAGACGTAAAAGCAAAATGAGAAAAGTTAAAGCTGAAAGCAGCAACAGGAAACTGGAAATTATTGATAACAGAATTTTGACCTTCAACTGAGGGACATTAAATGTTTTAAATACTTGCCATCTCTTGAGTCAAAAATTTGAAGAGTTGAAATACAGTTGCACATCTCCAGAGATTTAGCACTATTAGGACATGTGAAGCTGTAAACAAGATAGAATAGACCAAGAGATAAAAATTTCATATGGCACATGACAGTATAAAAATTTAACTAAATTCCAATCCTTCAAAAGAAAAAAAAATAGCTTAATGTTTTGGATTTCAAATATTTGCCAAGAGATTAAAAAAAAATTTACAACTATCCCAAAAAATTAATTGCCTGAATAAAATAAAATAAAAACAATCAAATAACAGATCAATAAGGGTTTTTTTTTTTTTCTCATTTGATTGAAACTTGAAAATGAAGTATTTTTTTTTAACAAGGCCTTTATCTCTCTCTCTCTCTCTCTCTATATATATATATATATATATATATATATATATATATTTTTTTTTTTTTACAAGATTTGCTTTAACTGTATCAATTAGAGGACAGTCTAGTTATTCTGAAGCTCCATCTCTGATTCCTGGCATCATTTTGTTTTACTTTCTTGCAGAGTTAGCCATCTTGAAAGTTGGAGTCCTACAGCTTTGGGTGGCAATTGGTCTAGATGAACAACTCTGAATTCAGATTCTGGGGAGGGTCGTTTGGGGGACTTTATGGCACATGGTGAACCAGTTCTTAGTATGTCTCTTCCATAAAGTGTAGTTGGTTCTGCAGAAACTACCATAATCAAATCATATGTGCAAATAGCCAGGCACTTTGGTTTTAACAGAGTTGCTGTACCCCCATACATAATAATAAAATAAAAATCACAGGAGAAATATATATATATATATATATATATATATATATATATATATGATTTAGAAAAAATTTCAAAGAAAAACCTTACATTTGAATTTTTCAGCTATGAACTTAAATTTATTTTGCTGTTGGTTTACACTGCATCTTCAAACTGGTTTAAATACACCAAACACAAGAAATAAAATTGATTTAAAGAAAAAATTTAGTGGTAACAGGAAGCAATAAATGACAGGAACAGGTAAAAATTTCATTGCACCAGTTCTGTTTTTCATTCTTCCAAAAAGTCTGGTTAGTTCTGTACAAGCCTTCACCACTTTAATCATATGTGTGGGTAGTTTGGTTTTTGGTTCTAAGAACTGAACTGCTGGACCCTCATACATCGAAAAAGAATCAGAGCCCTCCATATAGGGAGAAATACAATGAATGCTGGTTATTTTTATATAAAAAGTTTAGATACAGGTAATTGTAGTAGATTTAAGAAAGATATGTTGTATTATTCTGGACACAAATTTACCATAGAAATTTCTGAAATTAATGCACTTTCAATGCATTTTTATCTTAAGCATTTTGTTTAACTCTTTTAATTAAAGCTGCATTCTTTAATTATGATCAGACCTATTACAATGAATGACTAATGCATCTCTGCTCCTGTGCAGTGTGATCTGGTACAAGGAATAAGAATTTGGAACAATTCAAAATTTTTTTTTTTTTTTTTCAGTTCTGTGGTCTAATTGGATGTGTGGGTGGTGTAATGGATAAAGGGTGTGTGGGTAGATAGGAGCTCAGAATGAGAAATTGGAGAGACAAGTTTGAATTCCATTTGGGTTCATTATATTCACTTGCGCCCAAATATCCTAAGGTAAAAAGTATGAATCCATAGCCTTCCCAACTATGGGTTAAATAGCAGGATATGTAAAAGAAAATCATTTCCACACCCCTCCCCTTGCCAGGGTTATTACAATCTAAAAATGTTCTGACTTTAGCTCTAAAAAAAAAAAAAAAAAAAAAAAAAGTCCAACTGACTCAGTTGATAAGGTTGCTACATTACCAATTAAGTCAGATCACCATTAATAGATTTAAACCAGTAGCTTCTATACTTTATTTTACCTGAATATTTGCCATGTTTATATACAGTAGAATTATTAGGCAGAGAAAAATTTCCAATGCGATTGCAATTTTGCTGAGCAGGTCATGTTGCATGCAAAATTGATGAATGACAGGACACCAAAAATCTGCATGTACAGCCAACCAACTTCATGAGGATTCTCGTAAAGTGCGGAGACCCTTATTTAGATAGGATATAATTATGCAAAATCTGAATTCTATGGATATATGCCTCCGTTGTCATTTAAGGAACTATGGTTTTTTGATTGTGTCAATTGGAGCAATGTGTGCAAGCCATTACAACTTTTGAGGTCACACATTGAACCTCTGTATTACAAAGCAGAACAGAATACCACTCTAACATTCTTGCAGCCTCCATAAGGGTGCTTTTCCTTGTTCTATATGTAGATCTTAAGTTGGCTTTAAGTTATTTGAAGGCCTAAACAAGTAGGGCATGTTGAAAACAATGGTAGTCCATCAATATATTACTTGAATTTATTAAATAAAATGTCAGTTTTGGGCTAGTATTTCTTCAATCTGATTTACTTTTATCTTGGATCACTTGAATCTTTTTTGATTCTTTAAGTAATATAAAAGTAAGTATAAAACTGGGTATCTTTATTTCACAGAGTGGAATAATTGATAACTGCTCTGATTGAGGAATTGGAGATCTGAGTTTGAATTCCAATCGAATCCATTACATTCACTTACGTGCTAATACCCTTGGGAAAGGTATGAATTCTCCTGTTCTCCCCCAACTATGGGTAAATAGTGGACAGACTGGGTTCTATAGCCTTGGGTGGTAACTGGTCTGGAAGGAAAAAACTCTAAATTCAAAACCAACCTGGAGAGGGTTGGGCTTCATCAGGCTGTCTTGCCTAAGAAACACCACTTCTACTGTGGCTGCAGTACACATAGTAACCCTACGGGTCACAGGTAAACAAAAATGTTTATTTCTGATCTGTTCTACTCTGAGCAATAGAATAATAATGGTTTGAAAATTGCCTTGGAAAAAAACAAAAAATATAGTAATAGTGTGTGTATATATATATATATATATATATATATATATATATATATATATATTAATGCCTCCAAAATAAAACTGCTTTTTTAATCATCTGAGATCCCTTTTTACTCTCCATCAACATGACTGATACTAACCTCCAGTAGAGTGACTCATTGCACTTTCTCAGCTGATATGAGGTGGAAAGAATATATTGAATCAATAACTGTTTGCAACTAGGAAAATTGGTTCAGTGTCCTGCTAGAAAATTTTTCTTGCCAGAATTGTACATATTTCAAAGTCTGCCATTCATCCATATTTGAATATTGCTGCCACATATGGTCCAGTGCTTTTGCTATATATTTAGGTTCTTGATAAAATCAAAATCTGCAATGTTATTGATTTTGACCTGGCATCTTAGCTTCAGACACTTTCTATGCCTTTTCTATAAATACTTTCATAGTAATTGTTCTGATGAACTTTCCTCTTTTATGAATTTAAGTGCAGTACTAGATTGGTGGCAGGGTCTCATTTTACAGTTGAAATTGCTAGAGGTAACCATAATTATGTATTAAGTTTCTTTTACCAGTGTTCTTTGTGGAACACTCTTTTTGCTTCCATCAAATTTGATCTTCAAAAATTTTAATGTGATGTCAATCATTATCTTCTATCTCCTTAATTCTCGTTCTTTTATTGTTTCCTTTCCTTAATAATATATTTTTCTCATTTTGTAATACTCTGTAACCCCTTGAGTCTTAGTGCCTTTATTGCTTTATTTGGGTGAAATTGTTAAAAAATATTAAAAAAGTAGACTAAAAGCATATCAAATGATCTGTAAAAAATGCTCATTAAAAATTTCCTCGTGTCCTTGAAATTAAAGTTGTTTTTTTGTTTTTTTTGTTTTTTAGTCTGAAGACAGCCATCTTGTGATCTCTTAGCATACATTTGGTTACTTTGTTCTTGTTATGACGTACAGTCTGTTGGAGCAGATTCTGGTGTATTTCTGTATCTGTAAACAATACCAACTTTATGTAGACTATAATATTCAATGTGAAAATAGTGTTTTGTGTAAATCTCTGGCAACTATCATACCATGCGATAAGCTCACTTGTAAGATCTTATGCTGAGATGATCAAGAGAACCTTGTTCAAAAATGTTGCGGAGTATAAGTTTGTGGGTCTTCATCTGTTGAAGGCAGTATATAACTTTTACTAACTGCAATATTTTTGTTTTGGCTTATGGGTAACAACCATTAAAAACCCTTGTATCTGAAATGGAGTTGTTCTTTGCTCTTCTTACTCTGCATAGATCCAACCAACAAAACTTTCCATGTATAAACCATGCCTTGTTCTATTTTTAGAAATTTGTCTAAATTCCAATCGGTCTATTCAAAGAAAAATTTATTTAATGGAACTACTTAATTATATGAATGATGTGCTCTTTTTTTTTTTTTTTTTTTTTTTTAAACCCCCAAGCAAGGCAAAGCTACTAAGATGCAAGGAGTTACTGAGTGAGAGAAAAAAAACTAAGGAGAGATTATAATAAAAGAACATGAATTAAGAAGACAGAAGATAACGATAAACATACATTTAAATTTTTGGTGATCAAAGTTGACTGGAAGGCAAGTAGGCTGAAGAGTTCCACAAGCAAGAAGTGCAAGAGAAGAAACTGTTGGCATAGAACTTATGGCATAACTCTCTCTTCTGTCTGCAGTGATAGTTTGGAGAAAGCCACTTGAAACTACTTCACTATCTGTTTAGAGATGTCATGGCAGTTTACAGGGATTTGAAAAACCATGATTACCTATATCTTGAAAGGACATGACATCAAAACTGTTGAAAAAATTTATATAGGGGGAGATTACTCTAGGTCTATTAACTACAAATGGTGATTTTTTTTTTTTTTTCTCTCTAAAAGCTGTAGATGTGGCACAAAGCTAAAAACATGAGGCACTCAATGAGGGTCAAACAAACTAATTGTTCTAATGGTTAACAAGCTTGTCTCTTTAGAACAATTATGACTGAGTAGTGAGTTTGATCTTCACTGGGTGCTCCATACTTTCAGCCTTGTGCCACAATTAAGCTACGCTTAGTAAATCTCTAACTGCTAATGAATCCTTTCTTTGACCTATTTCTACTCTTCTGTCACTCCTATTGATATACTGGTGACAATATTTTCTGAATAAAGGGCAACATTTGCAAATAATTATATCCTAAGCTAATCTTAGGAATTGATTTCAGACTGAGTGAAGGCAGTTGTAAGATCTTTTAAAATTATTTTCGCAATATATTCAAAGGAAATTTATTCTTAGATATCATGGCATTTGCCAACTTCACCAACCAGTTGATTTGGTCAGTTGATAAATATTCAAATGGTTAATTTGGTAGGAATTGAAATAATAAACTCTTGTCTGTTCACATGAGTGGGAGATTGTTCACGCCTTTGTGTGTTACATTGCTCCTTTTGACGGCAAAATATTTGAAATTCTTCTAAAGGAAAAAAAATTTTGATAAGCAAATACATTGCAAGATTCTAGAACAGGCTTAAAGTGTCCGATTATTGCAATTTTATTTGAATCCACATAACTGACAGTAAAGTTGTAAATTTCAATGAGATCTTGCTGAGGTGACCAGAGAACTACAAACCTTCCAATAGTAGCAATGTCTTGATACCAAAAATATACCTGAAAGTAGGGCTCATTATTTTTATGAAGTGTTACCTTGTACAATTCTCTAGGTTGAACTAAAAAGGACTTGCTCAGTATCCTCCTCACTCTTTGGTAAGCCACTATTTCATGCCCAAGATAAGTACTCTTTGGTGCCTAATACAAAGGAAGTGATGTAATGGAATAACCTGTCACCCTGATGAGTGACTACACTATAAGTAGTAACTACCTATAAGTATCTGTAAGTCAACAGACTACAGTCTAGCTGGGATTTGTTGAGTACAACTCTGACTTACGTGAGAACTACAAACCTTCCAATAGTAGCACTCGCTACAGGATTGACTTGCAACGACCTTGTGCATAACTGTTACCTTTATTCTTATTGTATTGGTTTTTACAATAAACCTTTACTTATTTTATCCACTGTATCTGTCAAGTATATATTCCTCTTAGCATGGAATATAACAGGAAGTATGTTGTACTATTTGGCAGGGAGTTGGAATCAATCTCAGTGTGCAATAAATGGTGGGTGTAGGGTTTAAAAGCCATTAAGAAAATCATTTAAAGGGTCAAAAATTGAAGTGGTTGTAATATTCTTCAATACAAAGATTCTATTAAGATATTTTTATGAAAAAAAAACTATATTGTTGCTTTTAATTTTCCTTTTGTGGCTATCATCATGAAGTATCTCAAGAGCAACTGATCTAAGGTTGTGCATTAAACTTGGTCCCTTTTTCTTTTTTTTCTTTCTTTCTTTTTTATAAAAAGAAAGAATTGTTTCTTTTACTAAAACTAGATACTATTATTCTGCAACTGACAAAGTATTTTCCTTTTCCTGAGGCCTTGCTAAACATTGTTTTTATTTGGGGCATCTAGTCCATTTTATATATTAAAAAAACAAAACAAAATCAATTTTTTTTTTTTTTTAGATCAGTAAATGGTTACTTTGAATTTGGTAATTTGCATTTAAGTAACAAATGCATAATATTCAAATGATGTAAATATGACTTGAAATGTTAAAATTGGTCATATATTGATATGGGTAAGATAGACTTGATAAAAGCAAGTTATACACAAAGCAGTGTTGAAGAATTCTTGGCTTAAACCACTTCCTGAAATTTGACCAAGTTAGAGATGTTGTGTGTGTGTCATTGATGGAGCTGCATGTATGCGAGACTGATATGAACACAATTTTTTTTTTTTTTTGTCGTCAAACTCTTCCCACATCTTCAGCATTTCCTTTTGGAACATAATTATAA
The DNA here is from genome assembly GCA_963932145.1 of Acanthosepion lycidas. Classification (NCBI taxonomy): domain Eukaryota; kingdom Metazoa; phylum Mollusca; class Cephalopoda; order Sepiida; family Sepiidae; genus Acanthosepion; species Acanthosepion lycidas. The sequence continues at coordinate 5,211,608 of OZ010596.1, forward strand.
CTGACTCTTGCATTTATATCTCCATTTCATGCATATATGGCTCCATCAATAGAAACATTGTCACTCATATTCTTACACACACACACACACACACACACACACATATATATATATATATATATATATATATATATATATATTATTTTTATTTATTTTTATTTTTTTTTTTAAATATATACTTATCAGAAAAATGTTAGGCAACTGAATGTCACAAGTCGAAAAATTCTGTCTAATGCATTTTGTCCTCACAAAGGACCTGTTGTCACTTCATGTTGAAAGTGTGCAAATGTAAGAGTGAACACAGTTCGCTCTTACATTTGAACACTATCCTGGATATTGAGCACTTTTATCCCATAAATATTGCATAATAAAACTATAATTTTTATCTACACACTATATAACGGCAGTTGTCCATTCAATTATGTGAGTGACCATCTTTGCTGTAAAAGTAAATATCTGTAGCTGCTGCTCGTTCAGGAGCTATAAAATGACTATAAAATATGCTGACTTGTGAAGATAATGATTGTGGCCCCAAAATTGACCTTCTTTATTTTCTAATGTATTTAACATATTTACTAAGTCTAGAACTGCCTGGACAGACAGTTATAAGATTGTGTTGTGCCAAACTCCAAGTGGTAAGGAATTATCCTGAATATCAATATTTGAAATTCTAGCTCTTTCACTTGGTTACCACACAAAGACAAATTGGCAGAATTTTTTTTATTTTATCTTTAGAGAATGTAACCAAAGTTGTGAATTCCACAGCCTCATAATAGAATTAATAAGAGCATTTAATGTCCTAAATAAACTCTAAATTCTACTGTCTCCAAGTTCATTTCCTACATTTAATACATTAATCTTGAAATTATAAATGCTTTTATCTTCCCAATTTTTATTAAGTCATGAGATTCTATTTTTAACAATTTAGGTCAACTTGAGCATGACTCGGATATTTTAATGACTCTCCCCCCAACACTGTTTATAGGTAGGTTGGCATGCATTTTAAAGGATTTTTGTTTTATAGATTGCATAAAGCTTTGAAATGATAAAATTTATAGAAATCTTAAATTGTTGACAAATGTCTTTTCATGTCTAGAAAAAAAAAAACTAATAAAGGACCTTTCTCAATTTTATTACTCTGAAAATATATTTGATTGATAAAAAATGAATTTAAAAAATTATTCTAATGTCTCCTTTATGTGCAAACAAAGGTGTTTCCATTTAATATGCACCAAAAATAAAAATGATAGCTCACAGTGGGTCTGTGCATGACATCCAGGAAAACTGATATGACCTGCAGGGGTGGAGGGCCTAATACGACCTGCAGGGATGTGGAAAACAATTTTACTTATTGTAGTTATTTCAATTGCAATTATACTTATCTTTGAGATTCAGATTAATTTTCTCACATAAGTACTGAAACTTTTTGCCTCTTATTTAAGGAACAATTTGATGCAGTCTTGTTACGGCTGTTCTTAAATTGAAGCAATTCAAATAACATTTTCTATTCTCAAATAAGTGACGCTTTAAATTTAAATAATATTTTTACAAGTCCTATGCAATAAATTTTTAAATTTATGTATCAGTAAATTAAAGGATTTCAGTTTTAATTTTTTATATATATATATATATATATATATATATGGCAATCCTTGTAATTTGCTTTAAGTTGTAAAATACTTTCTTTTTTTTTTTTTTTTTTTTTTTTTTTTTTGCTATATGGTAATTGAAGTTTTGCACTTTGCAAGAGCCACTTCACAGAAGTTTCTACCAGCAATGTTGACTGAACCAATCTGAAGATGCCAGATTGGCTTCTTCCTCTTACTTGGTCCTTGAAGCCCAATTTGGATCCTTAATGTTCCTACTCTTGTCCATCATAAATAACTTTTTTTTTTCCTGAATATCAAAAAAAAAAAGTCTTTTATGAAGGTGTATGTGTGTATATATATATATATATATATATATATAATATACACAATATACACACCCACGCAGGTGGGATGATCACATGAAAAACATCAAGCTGAAAAAACTAAGTTATGGAAAGAATAAGTAAAAAGCTGAGTTGGTAATGGGATGACCTATAGCACAAGTGGGGAGGGGATGATGGGAAGACATGAGAAAATGAATGAAAAATAAAAGACCTGTTAAAGAATCTTAAATGAGTCTAAGTGAGAAACAAAAAACTGTTTTTAGACTTTATCTTCTCTGTAGAAGATTTAGAAACATAGAGGCCATTGTTTGCTGGCAAAGGGAAAAAAAATGTAGAAAGAACGAAGAAAGCCTTTTTACACAAGTAGCTTTTGATCGGATGGACATTGCAGACACGTAATGTAATTTAAAAATTACAGCTATTTTTCTCATGAGAAAACCTTTCACTGTCTTAAAGATACAGCATTAAACTTGTCTGTTTAAAGGTGTGCATTTGCTCTTAGAGAAATGAATTTGATCTGACCAAGAAAAAAAATAATTTGAGATGTTAATTTTTTTTTTTTTTTTTTTTTTTTTTTTTTTTTTTACATTTGTAATTTTCATAGCTGATTCTTTTACATCCTCTTTCCAACCATCTTTTGTACAGATTCTCTTTTGCCGTTTGCCTAAGTAAGGAAAGATAGTGAAATATATGGCACTGATATCAATTTCAAGTATTTAACAAATGATAGTTTTTCTTAATCTTCATTGGATATAACAAATAGCCGAAATATATGGTCAGTGTTTGATTAAAATGAAACTTGCTATCAATGGCTTGTGAAATCATTTCGTAAACTCTTTGTAAGCTTGAATCTAAAAGTTGTGTGTAAATATTCCCACACACTGCTCCTTTGTCCTACTTTCAAGTCATTTGACTTGTCTGCGGTATATAGGGCCACAGCCTCCCCACACAGTGTTGTTGTGGTTTCTGTCTCTAGTAGGTTTTGATCTGGAAGTGGGTGTTAGTTTTTAATTCAAACTTGTCCTCCTCCTAGACTAAAGAGCCCAGTCTGACCTGCTAGTTAACCCATAGCTTGAGGGGCAGAATAGATTCCTATTCTCCAAGAGTATGTAAAAATGAACACAATTGTCATGAAAGTTCTTTCTGTACTGATAACCATGATACTACATGCACAAACACAAGTGTAAAAAAAAAAAAATATTGGAATTTAGTTTGTATACAAAACTTCAGTTGGCTAAAGTTACAGAATTGAAAAATAAAATCTTGGCATATTATCTTGCATTTAAACTCTGATAGGCTTAATAACATGAAACATATGCCAAAATACACTGACTTTGTGTGTCTACATATCTTTGTAGATGGTTAATATAAATATTAGAATCCCTCCCCTTTCCACAGATTAACCAATAGTTATCAGGCTTTTTTTTTTTTCTTCTCTTCTGCTGCAGCCACTTGGTATGAAGTTGTCCAGTGTAATATAAATCTATACACCATTCCCCCTTCAAAAAGAAACAAAAACAAAAAAACACTCTTTGCCTGATTTACATTGAAATAACAAAGCCTTTTTTTTTGTTGTCCACCTGCAGAATGTTTGTTTCAATCTTTTTGTAAATGTAAAAAGGCAGAGAGAGAAAAAAAATATGTCAGTATGACCTGAAAATGAATTTCTATACTGACTGCTTATGACATGACAAAAGAATTTCCAATTTACTCTTAAAAATACCAAAGCAGACTCAGCATCCTGGGTAAGATGATAAACTACATCCAGCAGCAAGGCCTCTGATCAGGAGGTTTTGAGGAGTATGGCACCATCTCTTAATTGCTGGTTTTCCCAGGCCCACCCAAACCCAGGGTGGTAGCAGCATCTGTCAGGGCCTCAACTATGGTCAAATAGTTAACCCCCAAACTGGGGTCAAAACACTATGAAAGTGTAAAAATAGGTTTTAATACCATCAATACATTTCTGTAAAAAAAAAAAATTATTACCAGCAATGAATTCTTGAAGAGAATAGTTACTATCAATACATTTTTGGGAAAAAATATTACCAGCAATAAAAGATCTTGTTGGCATTAAATAACCCATTGAGGTTGATATGCTGTAAAATAAATCAAACCAAACCAGACTCAAAAGTTGAGGCTATTAGTTATCTTAACTTTAAAAGCTTCAGATTGTTGAAAGTTGCTCTACATAGTAAATATCCTTTTTAAACAGTAGGAAAGACTGATTATAGGCAGCTAAAAGTGAAATGCTGATGGGTGGTAGGGAGTAAAAATGTATTATGTCTGAAAATAACAATTGGGGATTAATTGTTGACGTTTTTTTTGGGGGGGGGGGTTCTGTACATTTTCTACAGATATGTCAGCTGAAGAAAGAAATCAAGTGGGGAAACCAACCTCTGAATCATGTTCATAATAGCAGATTCTTTACAAATTTTCATCTATCAAATGATAGATCATTGATCAACCATCCAGCAAGGGTTCAATCCTTACTATTTCTACTGGGAGACTTGTAGGCTAATCATTAATTAGATATCTTTACTGATACTGCATTGTGTTCATTTTTGTAATACTAAGTATGTTTGGCAACACACAGTTGTTTGCTCATTTGCCACTTCAAAAATTCTGCATATCCTTTGTACGTTGTCCATTCATTTCTGGATCAAGTGAGTTCAGGTTAATGAACTACACTTGCTGTGAAATGAAACTTTTCTTTTTTTTTTTGTTATCCATATCTTGTCATCCATACCTTGTCTCATTGGATACACATACACACGAATGCATATGCTTGAAAATACTGTCATCTTGGCAGGGAATAGGGCATTTTTTTTTTTTTTTTTTTTTTTTTATTTGCTACATTATAAAAGTTCTTGTAGCATCAAAAATCTGGGTTCAATGTTGAGGTTTTGTGGAGAGAAAAAGTATTAAGTCATTGTTAATATAAGGATTATATGAGAGATGCTGAGACTATATAAGCTAGCTATCTATGATAGAATCTGAAGATACTTGTATTTCTTTTATAAGAACTTGCAGTAAGGGAATAAGTAGTCCTGTCTTCTGGAAATTAAAACATTTACTTTCACTTCAGTCCATAGATGACTGATATCTAATCTTTATGACCTTTTTACTTATTAGCCTCTTAAATGGCTTGCAAAAACTTGTCAGCCATATTGTAGTGTCAACATAGCATGTTGAAACAATAAAGACTTTATAATAAAACTCGGAAAAACATGCTAGATAAAAAAAAAAAAAAAAAAAATCCACAGAATTAGATTCAAGCATTTCTTCTGGGTCACTTCTATTTAAGATTTCTGGAATTTATAATTTGAAATATTTAAAAACTTGTTGCATTTCAGTTTTATTTTACCATTAAATTTTTTCTTTCTTGTCTTGCAGAACTACGACAGTTTTGAAGAGGCTGTGGAGAATAAAGCCCTTAAAACATTCCTCAGGCTGGAATAACAACATATTGTACGTATTCTTGGAATTTTACTCATTCTGAATGGAAGCAGTAAAATAAAACTAGTTTTTGAAAGGTTGTTCTTCAATTACACTTAAAATTTGTATGCTTGATTAGAGCTTTATATATATATATATATATATATATATATATATATATGTGTGTGTGCTTACAGTATTTATACCACATAATGCTTTTATCATTTTAAGTACAACAGAATAGTTCAGGGAGGGGGGGAAGCTGGCTAAAAGTTTCTTTTGGGTAGTTTGTATTATGACTCATTATTAGAATTTATTTAAAGTTTCTGCACTGAATTCCTTGCTTGGTTTGAGATCTAATAGGAATGTGTGTGTATCGATCAAATTAGTGGTGTCAATCTGTTTAATGCTAAAACACCATCTTCAGGCTTGAAAATTGCATTCAAGCATGAAACACTATCACCAATTGGTGTTGACTTGTCCACTTGTCATGTAACACTTTCACTGATATTGAGCACTTCTACCAATAAATATAGCATACCTTAAAACACACATATGGATTAATAGAAATATAAGATTTAAGATTTATCACTTTGGGTGATGAATATAATATCAATTAGCTCTCCAGAATTTCGTAGATGAACGTTTTTTGTAATCGTTCTGTCCACTTGTCAGGAGGTATCAGCAATTGTCTGCATATTTTCTCATTTCTGTTATTTTTATATCAAGTTAAAAAAAAAATAATTTATGCAATTTTTATTGGCGTTAGGTTGATCTTTTTTTTATGCGCAGACTGATTTTACACAAGGGGAACATTTGGCTTATCTCTACAACTTAGGATTAGAAAAGTTATTTCTTTGTTCAATTCTGTTAATATATTTGCTGTGTCCTGTTTTAAAAAAAAAAAAAAAAGCAGCAGCAATATTATCTGGTTAAATACTGGTTGTGACAATATTTCAAACTGTCAAATTATTGGAATTTGGAGGTTGTGAGATATTTGCTGACAATGTCTCTTTTTTGAAATGTGTGTAATGTTTTTTGCTGGTGGGGGGGGGGTCTATCTAAAAGAAACTCTGGCATATTGGTGACTTATTCTTCAGTTTACTTGAAGTGTTTGCAGTGTCATTGGTAATTTTTAAATCTTTATATTGAAATTCATGACTTTTGAGGGGGGGGGATAAAAGACTACCAAAACTTTTCCTAGTTTGGGTTATCAAGGGGTGGGGTAGAGGGGGTAATGTGATAGGAAGATTGTGTTTCACTCTTCTTCTGACCTTTTATTACTTCAGCTGGTGTGGAAATATGCAACTACTTCTGGCGCAAGGTTAAATGGGAATTGAATGTTACAACCATCTTAAAAAGGTAGGATGGTTTATTTTACAGTCTTTGAAAATTTGACATCCTGACTAAGGCTTTAATCACCTCCATTGTCAATTGAAAACACGTTACCTTTGCAAACCAGAAGTAGTATTTGTGTGAGAAACTTTCCAGCATTAAAGTAGTTTCCGATAGTATAGATAAATTGTCTCTGGTAACATTGGGAATTTTTGCACACTGATTAACTTCTGGGCCAATTTCTCAAAAATCTGATGTATTGTTCCTGAAGTTTTCTCTTTACCTTTTTATTCTTTAAATATTTGCCAAATTGGTACCAAAAACTGCAAATGATTCATTGCAGGTAATAATCTCTTCAGAATTGAATATGACTTTATGTACTGGGGTGGGAGGATGCAAAAACCTATTTGGTGTTTGACTCCTTTTATCTGCATAATAGTTAAAAGATCAATAATAAAATCTAACTTCAGAACCAGGTTTAGTATTTGAGTTGACCAAAACTGACAAGTTTTGCATGACAACTTTTCTGTAGAGAAATAATCTTTCATCTTTTTTTAGTTTAGAAATCATGACAAAATGTAAAATTGCATTAAAAGATGTAAGCTTGTGTTTAATATTGGGGGGGGGTAGTAAAGTGCAGCAGAAATTCATTAATGAATTAGTAAAGCAATAATGCTGTATGTGCATGTATTGCAAATGGTTTGCAAAGTTCTAAGACATTGAGCTAAAAACAAGAGTGTACTCTAAGAGCTCACAACTTGTATAAACATGAACTTGTAGTAAACTAATCTGACTGTCTGTGTCTGTCCAAATAAAGAAAGTCAGATTAAGAATCCAGTTCTTTTAGCATTTACTTTAAAAAAAAAAAAAAAAAAATGCTCAATGCAACACAGAGAATAATATTTTAATATTTTTATTAAAAAATATTTTACATCATGACATGGAAATTTCTGTTTCAGAACTTTAAATTTGTTCCATTATTAAGTGATGTTAGGTAACTTTTGATGAAAATGATTTGTGACAACGGAATGGTATTTTCTTGAAGAGTGTGGTGGGGTTCTGAAACAAGATTTTAATATTCTATAGGTATGTCCTGTTTGACCTATCAAAAGATAGGTCTAAGCTAAAGCAGAATAGTGAAACATATAGGTTAGAGGTTTGGGGTGTGTTATTCATATATTTTCTAGATGAACTGTCATTTGTTAGACATGTTACTATACTTCCGGTTAAGAAATATAATTTTAAGAAAAAATGAAATAAATGGAGGCATACATATATTTTAAGACGTTTTTATGTTTATACATTCTTTTTATAGATACAAATATTTAAGTAAATGCTCTGTTTATAATAAACAGTATTAAACAACATTTACCGGCCTGAATGTCTGAGAAATTTTCATAGAAAATATTCGTTCTGTCTTAAAATAATTGTACTTTGTCCATTTTATATATATATATATATATATATATATATATATATATATAAAAAGTTTAGGGTATTTTTTTTTACTTTTTTTTTATCTTTTGTATATACTTTAGAACAATCTTAAAGGATCCTACTAGTATAATTAAATCATTTTTTTATATATATATAATAATAATATAAATATTATTTTAAAATACAATACTTATAATTCGATGGGCCATAAGACATGGCAATATTAAAAATAAACTAATTAAATATATGTACCATTTATTATATATATATATATATATATATATATATATATATATATAATAATGGATATATAATTGTAATGCATAGTTTTTTTTTTTTTTTTTTTTTTTTTATATAAAATTCAATTAACTATATTTTAACATAAACATTATACAAGGCCTACATATTACAGTTCATTCCTCCGAGTTAACAGATCATTACTTTTAGGAAATTTAATAATATGCCCCCCCCTCCTAAAACTCTTCAATAAAATACCATTCTGTTTTCAAAATTAAATCATTTTTAAGTTACCTAACATCACTTGATAATGAAACAAATTTAAAGTTCCCAAGCAAATTTCTGTGTCGTGATGTAAAATTATATATATATATATTGAAAACATTCTTTCTCATCAAGAAAAATCTATCAATATAGAGAATATACTCAGCTGATTTGTCATGTCCTTACTCAACATCATGGGGAAGTAAATCATTTACTTTGTGAATAGGGGGCAATTCATTGGGGGTCCAAAGAATAAAACCTTTCATGGTCAGGTAGACAAAATAGTGTTTCGTTTTGTTTTTGTTTTCTGATCACTTAATTCCAAGCAAGGCAATAAAACCACTAAGATTCAAGATTTTACAGAGAGTGAAAGAAAAAAAAATGGAGAAAACATTAAGAGGTTCTATAAAAGAACAGGATTCAAGGAGATGAAAAAAAATAAAGGACACTTGATGTTGTATTTAAATTTTTTTTAAGATTGTAGTTGACAGAAAGAAGCCAAAAGATTTCCACAAACAATAAGTGTGAGAAGAAAGTTATCAGATTACGATTAGGGTTAGCAATTTCAAGTGAAATTGAGACCAAATCACCAGTCTAGTAATATACTTAAATTCGTAAAGTCATGTATGAAAGAGGCAAGCTCATCAAAACAATCAACATGAAAATATAGTAAAAGCAGAGGGAAGCATGGCAAAGTAACTGAAGCTGAGATGCTAGGTCAGGATCAATAAAATTGCACATTCTTTGGATTTTCTAAATATGTGGCAGCAATGTTCAATGTATAAATGAATGTTGGACTCTGAAAAGGCAAAATAGATTCTGGTGAGAAAAATTGTCCAACATGGCAACTTTCCTGGCAGTAGACCTAGGATTTGATATAATTGTTACACTTCACATGTTTGTGGAAAAAACATTAGACTGAGAAGCTGCAATGAGTTCCTCTCCTGGAGGTTAGCATCAGCCATGCTGATCAAAAGCAAAACATGTTCTCAAATAATTTAAGGGAGAACAGTTTTGTTTTTATAGGTGTTAAAATTAACAAGCTGTTTCTTGCCCCAGTTATCAGATTGTAGGTCATTTTTGAAATTGGCTGCCAGTTTGGCTTTATTGAACAGATCAGATTTACCATTAAGATCAAATGAGTACTTGTTCTCAGCAGATACAGACTTGAGAACTGATCGCATCAGGAACAAAATAGGTCCAAGAAGCGAGCTGGTTTGGGCATTAATGGAAAAAGATTTTATTTTCTTAATGCCAGATACCAAATTTAGTTTGATATTTACATGTAATATTTAAATCAATATATGGATAGACATAATGCATAGAGGTTAGGAAAAGGGAAAACCATGAAAATTTTCTCTGTATCAAATAGTAAAGAACTTACTTTTGTCAAGGGTTTGCAGGACTTGTCTTTCTTTGAGTGTGTTTACTTTTAACCAGGCACTCTCACTAAAGAATTGTGATACCTAAAGCTTAAAATTAATTTTTAAAAATGAAAAATCTTTCCTAATGCTTTTATTTTAGATTAAATTTAATATCTCCAATCAACAAAATACTTTGGTGTATTTAAAAAAAAAAAAAAAAAAAAAAAAAAAAAATAATAATTTGACAAGTTTTGTTTTATTTTTTTTATTTTTTATAAATCACTAATTGAAGTTCAATGATTTGAAACAAGTATTACTTTTAGTTTAAAATAGCACAGAAATGCATTTTTTTAACACTGAGGTAGGTGTTTTGATTGGGTGTTGACAGACAGAAGTTTGATATTTTTCTGATTGATATATCTGTAAAAATTATTTGAGGAATACAGTGTAACCTGGATATAAGAGAGTTGTTGAGACCGGAGAAGAAGTTTCTTATATCCGGGTTTCTCTTATATTCGGGTTTGGTCTATTATACATACATTAACACGGGCTCTAATTTGGAACCAAAGAAAATCTCTTATATCCGGGTTACACTGTATAATGAGTACCTTTTTATAATTTTTAACTACCCAGTAATTTTTGCAAAATGTTTTGTACTTTGGCTTTAAACTTACTATAATTACTGCTCCTATGTTCTGATGTCATGTATGAATGTCTGTATTTACAAAAATCTGCATATTTATATACATATACACATATTCCAAAAACTTTTTTAAATACTGGTAGTCACTGAATTGTAAGCTCTTTCATTTATGATTAAGAAATATAGTTTTTACTCTATAAAAAAATATCACCTAACCAGTACAAATTAATACAGAATTTTAAGATTTAAAACTTTACAAATATTTCTAAATAAAATCTGAAAACAATTTTTGTAAAAATTCATTTGTTGAAATAAGTTTTTAAGACTCTATAATATATCTTATTCATTTAAAGCACTTAACAGCTTTTCTAATTAAAGTCTTAGCTTTATTACATTTTTTATTTTGATGCAGAACAGATTTTTGGTAACTGTGGGTAATGTTTTACAAAAAAAAAAAATTATTTAAGTTCTCCATATAATATAAACATTAAGCAGAATAAAAATTAGTTTCTTGAAATTTCATAAAATTAAGGAGAGGGTAACAGTTGAAGAGAAATTTTCTTTTAACAAAGATTTTCTGAAGAAACCTTTAATTTGTGAATAATTTCCAAATCAATGTTTTTTCACTGCAAAAATTTCCTATACTAAAAAATTCTCTTGATACAAGAAAAATAAAATTTTTAACAAATTTTAAAGGTTCTAAAAAGGAACAAAAATATTTAATGATCAAACTTTAAGTTTAGACTTTTTTTTTTTTTTTTTTTTTTTTTTTTTTAGTGGATCTGTGGTGGTAACTATTTTTGACAGGTTTCTAACTCGCTTCCTCTTAACCTACAAATAACTTTATTCATAATTCTGTGTATTTGATCGATAAATTTGTGTATGTCTTTGATATTAATGTTTGGCTTTCAAAATTTAGTGTCATTTCACAGAAAGCCAAATGGGGGCAACCAATTTTGACTAAAACTTAAAAAAATGATCAAAGACAGGAAAATTCTTTTATCTGGAACAGATTTTACAGTGACGATGCATCTGATGACTATCTAAACATTTGAATTAGTCTGTTATGATGTTGCTAATGAGTACTTAGAAATTGTTCAAGTGAAGATACAAATTACTAATGGTCTTCAAGACTGATATTATCTCATAATATTGCTGTTTTTTTTTTTTGTTTTTTTGTTTTAAGTAGGCCAGATTCTAGAATCTCCGTCCATTGTATTTTGTCTCTATCTCTCCCCTCGATTCCTTCCTGCTGATACTGATAATTTGGCTGCTTCCTGCTCCTTACCAAGTAGATTTCATAGCATATCAAATTTCAATCTATAGGCACAAAGCCAGACAAGTTTTAAACAATGCAATACACACATTTTTCTTAGCTCTTTGAATTCACTTTTTAATTGTTTCTATTTTCTAAGCCAATTTACAAAGAAAAGGATTTCTTCTGTGTCACCCTTCTTTAAATCTGATCGATTACATTTGGATCTGTTTATGAGAACGTCTTCTTTGCTTGTTCTTATCACTTAATGATTTTTAAACAAGAGAAAAGAAAGATTTCTTTTTAGTTACATTATACTTTTTGGCTGTTCCTCACAAATAGACTACATTTTTTATTGAATTTTTTTTTTTTTTTTTCTTTTTTTTATATATCCTCATCCCAACTCATCTTTTTTTTCAAACTTACTGTAATGAAACCTTTTAAAATGAACTTTCTCTGTATGGTGAGTTAACAAGCTCATTTGTAGGAAACTTTAACCCAGAGCTGGTATTGAACAAGGCAATAATGTGTTGTAAATAAGTTTGACGCTTTTTTTTTTTTTTTTTTTTTTTTTTTAAATCCTCACTTTTGTTACTAATTTAAATTCTAATTTTATTTTTCAGGTGCAAAAAAAGTAACCTGGAGTGCAACACCATCTTAAGAGGGGGATATTTTAATAAATAGTTGGGGGTGGGTAGGGTCCTTTTAAATAGGGAATAGCATCATTTCGGCAGAAGTCCAGCTGCCAATATCCAGGCTGGAAATCTACTTTACAAATCTAAACCTGATGTACTACTGCTGAAAGTACCACTTCAGGAAAGGGTGGGGTGGGTGGTTGTGTGATCAGGGAAGATGGCTCTTAATCACCACAGCATTCCGAACTGCCCAAATTGCAAAGAAAACCCTGTCTTCTCTCTTGCGCCCATCACATTTTCCTCCATTCTTCTGGTTGAAATTGCAATGGCCAAGACTTTATGAAGCACAAAAGAAAAACCCAAACTTAACAATGCTGCTTGATTATTTCATGTAACATTCGTTTATCAAATGTTTTACTGGCTGGGCTAAATAAATATTTCATATCAAAAGCACTTGCTCTCTTCTTCTTCTTCTTCTTTTGTTGTGTGTGGGAAGGGATCCCATATCTCCCAACATTCCTTTTTCTTTACAAAGTTTGTTTTTTAAGAATTATCATCAACTTTGTGTATTATCAAGGGGCAACCTGACCAGCAAAGTCTACCAAGCCTGTTAATTTGAGCTAATTAGAAACCCCACTGTCACCAATGAGTGCAAAATTTGTATGCTTCCTGGACATGAATGGAACAGAATTAACATACATGTAGCTATGTGCCATGAATATGGATATTACAGCACTTATAGCAAGTAAACTGTACACTCTGACCACCAGTACATGTCTTTGTCCATCAGAACAACCAGGATGTGGAGATGGTCTTCTGCCTGCCACTATCATCATCACATGACAAGCAGATCTCATTTCAGGAAGTTTTCAGTCATGGGAATCCTTGACGCCTCATGGGCTGAGTACCCAGTTAACTGAAGGGTGATCTTATGTTGCACACAACAGGGTGTTGTGCATAATGGCACGATTCTAAAGAATGTGGCTCAACCTGGCAACACCATCTTCACCATTTTGCATTCAGCCTGATACACTGGATGTAGATGCTGTGAAACACCCAATCAGGTGCCTGGAGTCATTGATGGGGATGCTTTGGACAGCGAGTCTCAATTACTGAATGCAATGACCCTTGGATAAAGAACAGGCAAAAAAAAAAAAAATGACCTGTAAGACCTGCTGATAAGAACAGCCTTTTATATCTTGTCTGCCTCATCAGAGTAACAGACACTCTTCAAGTAAACCCCTATCAGAGCTTGAGTTGTAGAAGGTGCCATGCAGGGTCAATACACTGTCACAAGAGAAGACAATGAAGCTATTGCATTCTATCAGCTTGTCACCAGCATAAAGGTCAACTTGGACTAACTTGGTGACCACCTTAATTGCTCAACTAGCTCAGTTCCAATAGTCCATGTGGAGCCTCCCACCCCCATTTTGTAAATTGGTGGATTGAAGTTGTACCATAAGCCTTTGGCATTCTGGATGTGCCACATCTTCCAGTTTAAGGTTAAACTCTTCCCAACACACACACACACACACAGAGCAGTCTTGTGTGTGTGCATGTCACCAGGTCTTTCACCTGTCACAAGTCCTGGTGTCATTCAGTAACCATAACTTCTTGGAGATTACCCCCTCCACCCCCCAACCAGGGAGGGTACTACATTCTTAGGCACTAGGAACAACACACAGCAGCTCAAGGAGGGAGAATCCCAATAAAAATCTGTTGGACATAATGGAAGGACCCCAACAAGAACACTGCACCTATTAAGAGTCTATGAAGTAAAAGAAAAAAAAAAATTCATTTTATTATTAGTAAAATGAAAAATGCTTTCTTTTTTATTTATTTGCTGCAGCCCACACATCTAATATTACCAGGTCTTCTGTTAGATTTTTTTTTTTTTTTTTCCAGAACATATTGCTTTCAATAGAATCTTGTTGGTAGCAAAATGCTATCTGAAATGTTCATCACTGCATCATTTATCTAGATTACAAAGCAAGATGCACAAGCTTACTCAGTGCTATTCATTGCCAAATGAGTAACCCACTAGGAGAGCATTTCCACGTGCAGTAAAAAGCCCTAAATAATTTTATCAGTCTGAAAATGTCTAAATGAAAGAAACTTGTTCTGTAAGTGGGAAAGTTCTTCTCATAGATTTTTATAAACTGTCACAGTTAGAATAGCAGAGAGAACTGTATATACTAGAGTATTTTTTTTCTTTCTTTTCTTTACACAAAAGATAGCCTTCTTCAAGTGATATACATTTAGTCTATGGGGGTAGAGTGTTCTAATTCTGTGCCATGCCTTTTTTTTTTTTTTCTCTCTCTCGTCTGTATCAGTTTCGTAATCCAAGTTTTGTTCTCTCTGCTGTGGCCAGGTATTGAACTCACAGCTCTTAGGGCAAAATCACTTTTTTGGTCGAGAAATATAGACAGAAAAGGAGGGGGTTGCACTATACACAAAATCTTTGAGTATATACATTAGTTACCAACCACCTGTTGTGGTGATTTGTTGAAAGGTGTGGAAAAACACCGATGTTATTCCAAAGGCCTGTAAAAAAAAAAAAAAGTGAATTCCTGAATAGACAACCAAATGAAATGGAAACCAGATTTACTCTTTCTAACATACAACAGATCTTTCCTCCAGTTTTTGTGCACACTTGAGAATAAAAAAAATAGACACAATATTGATGTTATTTCTTCCAGTCAGTGAGAGGGATCCATTGTATAGTCAAAATAGAATTCTGAAAGTATTCACAGCCCAACCAAGAAGCAAAGCTCATATCATAATAGGTTTTCTTATATGGCCAAGTAGTAAGTAATCTTCAGTTTTTCTCTTCTCATTCCTCCAACAATGAAGACATTTTCTCCTTGACAACCAAAAACAACTAAACATTAGCCAGAGCAAAGACCGAGAAAAGATGGATGCAAAAGGAAAAGTTTGAGTTCAATTTAATAAAACTGAACTTATTTATTTTTGTATTTCTGGAAAGAATGCTTATGTATTTTGTAGTAAAACCAAAATACATTGCAAACATGCTGAAGATATTTTTTCATTAGCCACTCCCACCCTTCCAATTTATTTGCATTGAGAAATATGCAAATTATCTTGGTGAAAAACAGAATTAAATGAGGGTGAAAATAGATTCATTGATATAAAAAAATGAAATATCTTGATTTGGTGATTAGTCTAAAAAAGAACAAAAAAAAACAAAGGTCTGATTGCCTGGCACCAGCCTCTGAAATGGTAGTAGAAAAAAGTCTTAAAGAATGGTACTATATTAAGAAAGGAAAGTAGAATTTTCCTTTCTCTTCAGTCACTGTTCGCTTTCCGATACCAGAACCGAGCACGAAAATCATCACTGCATGTCAGGAACGCTGGACCCGTTGGTGAATGAACAATTGTTCGAACGACATTATTATGACCTGAAAAAA
Organism: Acanthosepion lycidas; assembly: GCA_963932145.1. NCBI lineage: Eukaryota > Metazoa > Mollusca > Cephalopoda > Sepiida > Sepiidae > Acanthosepion > Acanthosepion lycidas. The sequence goes on from OZ010596.1 coordinate 5,227,574, forward strand.
TAAACAAAAACTGCATGAGACATGATCAGTTGTCTTGGTTCTAAGAAAATTTTCTGCAATGGGGGGGGGGGGACTTAGCATCTTTTGTTCTGGAGTGAGGGTGACACTTGAGATCAACATCTATGACAAGCCCTAGAAAATAACACTACAGGCATCCCCTAACCCACAAAAATGAATTTTCAATAAATTTTTGAAAAAAAAAAATTTATTTGGATATGGTGGGAAGAGTAAATTCAAGCCATTGCTTTTTCTAAGTGAGAGAAATCAGTTATTGATTTCATTAAAGAAAAGATCTTAATGTCTCAGCTGAAAATGTCAACACACAACTAGATTCATTGTCCAATATTTACATAATCCTAACTTTTTTTTTTTTTTTTTTTTTTTTGTAAAAGATTTTAAAGTTTTCAAAAAAGACTACAGAAGGCAGTTAAAATCTTCAGCAGGAAAGTGACCCAGGAGACCTAAATCAAAAAACCTTTCACTGCTGTATTCTCATTGAAAAAAATGTTTAGCCATAACATCTGCTCATAGTTATTGATCTTTGGTTTTTAGATCTTCAAAGAGTTGCAAAACAACAAACAGGTTAAGAAATGTTCAATTTCTAGATTAATGGATAAAAATGTTTCAGTTATAGTTTACCTGATGACTGAGAGTTCAATCCTTGTGTCAAGCAGAGGAGTAATGTTCTTTAGCTTAGCAGAACATAATACTAGTTATCTCACCTTGGAATGAGAACATTCATAACCTAAATAAAGGTTTTGTTTTGTTTTTTTGTTTTGTTAATTCTGCATTCAGTACTGAATCAGTCCAGGCCCCTAAAGAAGGCTTGGATTGTACAACAGCCAAAATTTTAAATGTCACTTTAAATTATGACTGGAGGAATTCCAACATGAAATTTACAAAAAGTAATTAGCATAACAGATATTAGCATGGATTTTACAAGTGTAGCAATACAATTTCTCACATCTTTAGGAGATGACTAGATACAGATTTCTTTTTTTTTTTTTAAGTCAATTTAATGACCATGATTTTTCAGGAATCCTGTCTCCTGCCCACCTTTGAATTGACAAACATAAAATTTTGTTAGTGGTCTCCCATTCCAGTTGGTGGAACACAAGTGAAGAGAAAAGGTGCAGAAATGCATCATTACTTAAGTTAGTTAATTTTGATTTTACAAGTATACTAAAGTAAACTGGAATATATATATATATATATATATATATATATATATATATATATTCCCCTCTAAAGGGATTTTCTATTTTTAACTCAAAGCCTAGTGAGATTTGAATATGAGTTAAAATGTTGACAAGTCAGACATTTACACAAGGAACTCTGAACAAAAAAAAAAAAAGTTTAAGTGGGTTGGAGAAATGAAATGACCAGTCAAGAAGAGATATAAAAGCTGAACAAAATGATTGCTATTTTGGTGAATAGTAATTTCCTGAAATGAATAGATAATTGAGAAAAATAGAAATCAGTTGAGATTTTAAATTGTGCAGATGAAAATTATAATTAGACCAGACAATATTAATTGGTTGAGGAAATCTCATTGATATTGTAGCCAGTATGACCGTACCATAAGAATGGTGGAAAGAGGTTTTTCAGCCAATGGGCAAATAAGAACCGGGACAGAACAAGCCAAATTTGGAGAAACTTGGAAAAATAATAAAGGATTTTGAAAATAAATTAACAATCTAACCATGCTAGGATACAACAATATAAGAAGTCTGGTTCTTGGGGAAGATGCTGCAAAGTGACATTACCTTTCTCTAGTCATCTGCAGGCATGAGACCAAAGTTGCATGATTGAATTGTTGAACCAACTACTAGTCATCAATTTGAAGCAATTGCTGTTGTATTAGGTTGGTGCAAAAATAATGTCGTTTTCTCGCATGTCACTATGTGAGAAAACATTATTTTTGCACCAACCTAATATGTTATGAATAATGTTGACATCTACTGACCAAGCAGCCATAGTTAGACTAGAGAATTGGGGAGTGTGAAACTGATGACTGAAACCCCAAACAAATAAAAAATTATCTGATTATTTCTACAAGTTAGCATTGGTTGTTTGACCTGAAATTCACCTTTTATTTTTCTTATGACTTTTCTCGCTTTGCTCCTGAGGGCATTTCGACTAGCTTCACCTAAGACTTTGTCAGACCAAAAATTTAAACAAAACATAGATGATGGGGAAGATCAACCGACAGAGTGAGAGACACACACACACACACACACACACACAGCACAAGAAGACAGCCGAGTAGTGAGAAAAATGCCTTCAATGAAGATTGTATAGAAATCAAGACTACTGGGTAGCTTAAAAGGTAAAATTTGGCACAACCACAACACAAACCTTGTAAAGAAAGACAGAAAAATCGAAGAGGATCATATTTGCACAATTATCAACATTGTTTGGTTTTATCAACAGAAAGACATGCGTTGCTTTTCATGTAAAACATCTAAGTGTAAATGTCAGTTTTATTAAGAGATACTTTTAAAACAAAACAAAGAAAAAGCTTTGAATAAGAACTGATTTCACACAACTTTAACAGTTAGGAGTATTTTGGCAAATAAAATGTCTGAAGGGGTAAGAAAATAATCCAAAGGAGCATTTTGTTGTGGAAAACAAAAAGTCAGACGGGACATTTGGTTGAGAAAATTGAAATAAAAAGCAATGAAGGAAAAAAAAAAAGTCGATGAAAAATGACAGTAACTTTACAAGTTGAGTTTGTATTTTTTTTTTTAAATTAAAATTGTTCACTTACCAAGGGATAATAATCTTTGTCTTTCAGCATTACGAGAATCCCAACAACACAAACTGGTAGTTTTTTCATCAGGAAATAATACTGAAATAACAAATGCAGAAGAAAAAAAGAAGTTTTGATTGACATGATCAAAATATTCAACAGGAGAATTTCAATTTTTCAGAAATGCATTTCAATGTTTTTGTTTTGTAAAGACTACAAATCTCCACATGAAATAAAAACAAAAATTTGCTTTAAGGAGGCATTATTATTATCATTATTACCATCAGTATTTAAGATAGCTATAGGAATCTGAAATTGTTTAATGAAACAACTGTGTTAGATTAAATTAGATGTATAATAGCCATTTCCTTATTTACTGACAATCCATTTCTTGCATGATATTATAGAATTTGTGCCAAAGCTTTGTTAAAATTAATTTAATATGAAAAATTGAAAAATCTATTCTTTAGTCATCAAATATTTTTCCCCACTACAAAAAACAGTCTATGAGTGAAAGAAAAAATTCATCCAAAAGTGGTACAGTTATTGTCAAATGGGAAGAAAAAGTTTTTGTAGATCAAGTTTGGATCAGGAGTATTGTTTCATTTTTCACCTCAGCATAAGATTTCCATATTCCTTTAAAAATTTACTCTTCCATCTCCAAGGTTGAAAATTACACTACTTGTTACTCTTAGAAAGTGATTAGATTTGATTTTATCAAAAAACTTAGCAATGTAGCACAATGGGAAGACACATGAAGTCAAGTTAGCCCAAAATGATTTTATCTGAATCTGAAGTGTCTGGTGTTTTTATGATCAGTAGTAAAATCTGTGGCATAAGCTCTTCAAAAGTGAATACCCACTGATCAAAAGAGAATAAAATAAATAAAACTTTTGGGAACAAGTGCCACTTGGTCGGAAATAAGAAAGTACCATTGCAGGCTTATATAAATAGTCAGTTACCTATTTTTTCACAACAATGCTGTAGCATATTACCTATCTCTCATGCTCATATCCACTGTTTCGTCTCCATAAACATTTAGCAATTTTTAATGAATGCCGTTGGGTTCAATTTTTTCCATGATATACCTTATGCACTTTCATGTTGGATGCCATTTTGCCAGACTGACGAGTTGTTATGCGTAACAAGGATACAAAAAAAAAAAAGAGAGAGTTATGGGTTATTAGTAAGAAGATTCAACTCCTACTACCTAAAAATCTGCTTCTGATGTTGAAATAAAATTGGAGGTATCACTTTTGGATATTTGTAGGACTTAGAAACCCTTTTTTTTTTTTATGATTTCACATTGTGTGTGTGTATATATATATATATATATATATATATATATATATAAATAAAGATTTTTTTTTTTTTTCCTGATAAGTTTTAAACTTTAGAGAAATGAAACTTTAATTTGAAGAATTTTATTCCTACAGATCAGATTTATGAACTTACCATAATCTTCAGTGTGATTAAACACAGTTTGACTGCGATGTTCCATTTTCCCTGTGGAGCCAGCTCCAGTGTAAATAATAAGACAACGATTTGTAGATAATTCCCAAAGCCGAACCAACGAATCTTTTCCACTAGATAAAATGTACTAAAAAAAAAAAAAAATTTAAATCAAACCACAGTTCTAAAGCATATTCAATAGGATGAGTCCTATGCTTTTCTTGGGACAGAACAGAACTAAAACTATGAATGGATTCAACGACTGGAAAAGAATTTTGATGGAAACTATTTTTTTTTTTTTTTAAAAAGAAAAAAAGTGAGTTATCTGCCTTAAGAATTATATTAATTTTGAAAGTATTTGAATTATTCGTGCTATAAAACCTTTTTGCAGCAATTCTTGTCTTTTATTCATTTGAATCTTTCATATCCAACATTACATGGGAAGGAAGTGAACAATCAATCAATCAATAAAGATATGCCTCATATCTTTCAATAAACAACAGACAGAAAAGCAGTTTTAACTATTAAAAGGTTAGTCATTTACAACCTGCCACAAAATACCACAAATAATAGCTGCAAAGTGAAAGCAAGGGGGTACTGGTAAGTTCTCAATTTGACCCATTCCTCAAACTCATATTTCGATTTTGGAAAGTCGGCTAGGCTGAGAACTTTTCAACATTTCCTTCTACTACTTTTTGTCATATTTCTCAACATGCAAGAATTGTCCAGAAAGTATTTGAAAAAAAAAAAAAAAAACTTGCCTCATGGACGTCCATACATAAAAAGAATCTCATGGGGAAGCCATATTGTTTTTATACTGACAAATTGACACAAAATCATGGTGACCACGAAATTTGAAAAAATATAAATATGCAGTGTACGAAAGACGGATAGGGGGAGAAAAAAGGAAGTTAGTCTACAAAAGACCAGACAATACGACTAAATACAACATCTACAAACTATTTTGGCATACATATCTTTTATAAGTGCTGTGATAGTATGGAGGGGAATCGCAAAGTAACTGTCCATATTGTGAAAATGTTCAGTGGCAAAGGTAATTTAAAGTGAAATTGGTAGTGAGACTGCAAAAAATCCACGACCTCGCAAGTTTTATGTCCCTGTTTTTAGAAGGAGACGCCCTGGTCTTATATCTCCAATTGATCAAAGAGGATGTACGGGATGCAAAGAAAATAGAGGCTAAGTTAAAAACAGCCTTTACAGAAGGAGTTTTTTCTGCATATGCAAAGCTAGTGAATATGCAGTGGACCGGCAAAGCCGTTGATGTTTATACAACGAAAATACAAAGACTAGTGAAGTAGCAGGGTTTGAAGGAAGTGGACAAGTGCAGATTGTGAAGTTCACGTTTGTCACTGGGTTCCCGGAAAGTATTTTAGTGCAAACTACAGCAGTTGCCAAATGTGGAGAAACTGGAATACAATGAAATAATCTCAACTGCTAGGGTGCTTACAGTCACACGAAGACCAGGAGTAGTAGTGGTCGCAGAATGAGAACCTAAACAGCGTAACGGAAGACCAAGAGTGATCAAAACCGTTTAGTGGCAAATGTTATAACTGCAAGGGTTATCACTTGTTGAGAGACTGTAGAGAACTAATCAAGGTGACCTGCTATGCAATGAACCGGTGGGGGGGGGAGAGAAAAGAAAGTTAATCTACAAAAGACCAGACAATACAAGAAATACAATATCTACAAATGTGCCATTTTAAATATCTCATAAAATCGGTTGTGGGGCTTTGAAGTAACTTTGCAACCAAATGTGATGACTTTGCTGCATATGCATAAACTAAACACTAGCCTGTGAGCCACTGTCATGTCCTAACCCATTTTTCATGTCTTGATCACTTGGGTGTGTCAGCTCTCCACCCCAGCAACCTGAAGTCCAGATGTTGCACCCTGAAGCTTCTGTTTTTTCTCCAAAGCTAAAATCATCAATAAAAGTTTTCAGACCATAGGTGAGATTAAGTAGAACATAACAAGGTACCTAATGGTGACCTTCAAATGGGGCTTTACAGATTGTTTTTAAAACAAAACAGAATGCTGGGAAAATTGGGTGATCTGATGTCTGAAGACAAGGTATCATTGCCCTATTATTTTTCTTTCCAAAATAATTTTGCTTCAAAAATTACTTACTGCATGCAGTTTAGGGTAGGCCCCTACAGGTTGAATTAACTGGTATTTACACATAGAATGGACGAAAGACAACCTCAGAAAGGAAGAAAATTAATGACATTTGATAGAAAAGAGATTTGTATTTTCAAATGTCATCTACAGAAAGTTTGATATTCTTGTATCACATTCTTGTTAGGTTTTCCCACAACAGAAATCAGTTTTTCATAAAAAAAAAAACTTACTTTAGAATTGCGTGAGAAGACAGCCGAGCAGACTTCTTGTCCATCATGTGCATGTTTGAAAGTATTGATGCATTTGTTACTAACACCATCCCATAATTTCAGATCTCCATCTTTAGAGCTGGTCACATACAAATGAGCATTGGGACTCCACTTGACCTGCAGCAGCCATAAAGAAAAATGTGTGGTTGAAGAAAAAAAAAAAAAAAAAAAACTTGTAAAAATAAAAATATTGGGAAAAAAAGAGAAGGTAACGGAGATAAAAATGATATCAAAATTTTGCCTTAGACTTTTTTTTTGTAAAAGTAATGTTTAGGTTTGTTAATAAAAAAATTTATAAAATTTAATAATAAAAAATTTAGGTCTGTTAATAAAAAAAATTTATAAAATTTAATAATAAAAAATTTAGGTTTGTTAATAAAAAAAATTTATAAAATTTAATAATAAAAAATTTAGGTCTGTTAATAAAAAAAATTTATAAAATTTTCTTTGTCCATCATATTTAATGAAACATGTTTAAAAGAAAGGCTGCTGGTCAAATAGACATTTTAATCATATATAATAAAAAGGAATATACAAAGGGGTGCTGAAAAATCTAACCAAACATTAGTTTTTCAGACTCCCATTGTATTTATTCAAAAATGATTTTTTCGGCACTTGAAAATGCTTAAGATGATTTTTAATTTTAAATTTACTCAAAATTCAGAAAATAAAATTAGCACCATCTAGATACTTTTCCAAATAAATTGCTTTTAATAAAAATGAAAAAAATCCATTGACCTCATTTATTCCAAAATATTCTTCCCTAAAGTGTTGGTATGAAACTGGTGACAAATCCAGAGAGTTCAAAATGATGACATCACCCCCCACCCTACTCTTATTTAGTGTGTGTGTGTGTGTGAGAGAGAGACAGAAAGAAAGATGTGTACATACGGAAGTAATTGGTCCAACATGTTGGTCAGCAGGATTACCAGACACAAAACATTGGAATGTATTGACATCATAAAGTCGTACTGAAAGAAAATAAATTTTTAAAAGAGAATTGCAAAAACAATTCAAAACATATTCCCAATAAGAAAAAAAATTGTTGAGCAATGGCATATTTCTGAAGTGAAATGAAAACCAATTCAAAGACTAAAATAAAATTGTCAAGGATAAAACCTTCATTATAAACAATAGCAAGAACCAAGTACAAAACTAATTCTGTTATTGAAAGAATCTGTGAAAACAGACAACAAAACTAGGTCACTTACCAAAGACAACTTCCACCCTCCTTTAAGGTCTTGGTGAGTAGTCAATTGAATATTATAAGTTTCAACTGTTCTTAGAATAATGCAGAACAAGCTCAGTAGATCTTTATTTTCAAGAAAAAGTGTATTTACACATAAAATACCCAGATTTAGTCAACAAAAAAAAAAAAAAAAAAATTAATTCTTCTGATCATGGTTATCCAAAAGTCAGCACAACCTTTTAATAAGGATGGAGGAGGGGGGAAGGGTTATTGCAAAGAATAATGATTAATGTTCCTGACAAATTTAATGTTTTTTTTTCATCTCTGAAATATTGTTTTCTGAATAACCTTATATATATATATATATATATATATATATATATATATATATATATATATATATATATATATATATGTGTGTGTGTGTGTGTGGATATACATACACACACCACAGGAGTGATTCCTGCAGGGATCAGAGTTCTTGGGCTTGGCTCTATTAACCCAACTGTCACATCTATCTACTTGTAAGCAATAAAAAATATTTCGGAACACATCAGTCATCCTTGATTTTGGTTGGACCCAATGTTTTGACTCCGACTATTAAAAAGAAAATAATCTTGAACTGTTTTTAATTCCCTATTATTTTTAATAGCTTTATTCTTTTTAACTTCTTCCGTTAAATGTTGACATAAATAAATTTTATTGATAGTATTCATGACAATGTTGCATGAAGAAAAGATCAACGTTTCCAGTGATTGTGGCATGTGATTATTTGCGGTTCAAAAATTTTAGCCCAACAAAGCGAATGAAATCCTCCTAATAATATGACTCAGATGAACAAATTTCTAGCTGAACTTAAAAAAAAAAACCCCAAAAAAAACAAAAAAAAAAAACTTAAAATCTCAAATTATTTTAATTCCGTTTTTCAAAGCTTATATTTCTTGTTTCAAGTCCATATCTTTAAATCTTGACATAATGATGGTCAATTGGGTTTGCTTAAAAGTCACAGGATTGGTGAAATTAATTAAAAAATATAGTACCAGATCTAAAAAAAGAAATTATTTTAGACAGAGCAAAATGTTGCTGAAAAGTGTGAAGTTATCAAATCAGATGAGCCAAGTCCTCTGCTAAAAACTAAAATAGACACATGTTCATTTCAAAACCTATTTGTACAAACAGATTGATTGGCTGTATGCAACAGAAGAAAAACTGATGCTGCTTTTGTTAGCTTTTTCAATCCAAATCAGATCAATTGTAAACCAATGGCACTTATAGTAATTATAAATCTACTGTGACTTCAAGCATCATTCTAAATCTACGAGTCATTTAAATAAATTACAAATATTTAAAGCCATTGTGCGAATGTGACAGAGAGGTATATTGCTATTAGTGAGTCTGCAAAGATGGAAGAGGTATAACAAATTAATTGATGGAAATAGACAAGATTTAAAACAATTAGTAAACGGAACTGTCATTGTGTGAACATGATAAAAGAAAAAACAAACTTAACAAAAGTAATTATCCCAAGTTATTGGATTGTTTTGCTGAAATATCATTTTGACATCAAGACTTTCTATCACACAAAAAAAGGATTTCAGCTTTTTTTTTCAAGAGTTTCAATTACAAGAGAAAAATGACATTCTATCTGCACTTAATAATCAAATGGCCGATGTAATTCGAATTGCAGTTGAAAGTGCAGAGTTTATTTCAGTGTTAAGCAAATGGAACAACTGACTGCAATGCAATTATTATTGTCAAAAATAAAATGAAATCATTTTGGGATTTCATGGTGGAAATTATAATAAAAGTACATCAAGGTTGGTTGACATGATAGAAAAATGTGTGACACTGAGCTGTCGGTCCGCGGTCAACTCCCAGTCGCAGCACAAAACTGTGATATTTCTCCAACCAGCGTTTTGGGGTTGACTCTTAGTCGCTGCCACCAGCCTGTGCTCTGGTTGATCGGTAGTCGTCGTTACCCAGCAGAATTCTTTGATCAGGGTACCAAGTGGGATGGTCAGTCGATGCTAATGGCTTCACACCAGTTGCAACCAGTTCGACACCAGGTTCGTCATTCTCAGCTCACTTCCAATGTCTGGTTACCGAAGCAACTACTTCGATCTCAAGTCTAACCTACCCACGTTGTGATTTTGATCTTAGGTAGACAAGATCAATTAGACATCGAGCCTTAGTGTAAAATGAATCTAAACTGGAGATGATATCCCACAAGTGTAAAGAAAAGAAGCAAATAAAAACCCAAGAGGTTCAAATATGTTAAAAGTAACAAATTAACTTTTATCCATCTGTTATATACAGCAGTGTGTGTTTTTCTCCCAATCCAGTTATTTTCAGAGAGTGACACTTTTATGCCTCTAAGGCAAGTTCTGGTCTTCTAAGTCACCTGGCTTAGTTTTTAAGTGCTGGCTTAGCTTCGTTCATCAGTTTAACTTGCTATTGGTAGGATAGGCGAAGTCGGAGGTCATGGAATCTCTCAGTCAGCTTCTGCGAGGCAACACTCTGGTTCCTGCTACTCGAACTGCAACTCAACTTCAACTCAAAACTGGTGAACTGCCCGAGGGCGTTTGTTTATATGGACACCGACAAAAAACCAGTGTGGAGTTAGACGCAGCCTGGGGTTTTCAGTTAATCCCGATTTCTGACAAGAAACTTCTTTGTTGTCTGGCCAGAAAAATTGATTACTTCTCATTTCAGAAAATTAATCACTTTCCATCATTGGTGGGGATCCCTTCTTCCATGAGGAGCGGTTGCAGGACAGCTATCCTCCCACTCTCCCTGCTCCTCACATTGATACCTCATACCAAATCCTTTCAGTGGGTGTTAATAATTTCCCCGTCTTTCTCATCAAATTACCTCCGCCTATCACCATTGCTATCACTCAACCAATGGCGTCCCAGCCATGTGGGCGTGGCTATTCTGTCCTTGTTAAAATTATAACCTAGAATATTTTTGTTTACAAAATTCTCTTTCCCACCAGCCAAAATTCTTACGAATAACACATGGCCACTTAAAATCTCTAAGATCTTCGACCCTTTTGGTCACTTTGCATCTTCTTAACCAGTATTTTACAAACATCATCAATTAATTGTCAAAGTCTGCTATCTGGTCCCTTCATGAAGTTAGCCTCTACAAGAACCCTTGGCTTCTTGAGAAAAAAAATTTTAAAAAATTGATAAGTTTCTTTATCTTCAAATTGACAATTCTTACAAGATATTTTCTCATGCCAAAATCCTATAATCAACACATGGCCACTTAACTTGCCGGTATTTAAAATGATGTCTTGGAAAAATAAATAATGCTAATTCTCTCTACTGTGTATCAGCAAATAATTTCAGAATATTTTCTCATGCTAAAATTTTTATAATAAACATATGGCCTGTTGCCTGATATCTTAAAACCTTTTTCTGATTCTTGTGTTTTCTTGGCCAGTACTTTTACAAACAATATTAATCAATTGTCAAAAGCTCACACATGGCCTTTTTGTGAGTCCACTGTTTACACCAATTCTCAGGTTTTTGAGAAAAGTAACTCGATCTTATTTTTAATGTAAAAAATAAAATCTCAGAGTATCTTCTTTTCCATTCTCAGTATTTTCTTGTTTAATTTTTATGGTTAATTAGTTAATTAATTACCATAACTAAATAGTGTCACAAATGTCTTAAACTCTTTTAGTAATGCTAAAACTAAATTAGTTAGACTTATGATGTAGGAGCCATAATGGAGTAAAAACAAAAGTGATGGTGAAACAGTTTAAATATAGAAATTTAATTCCTTGTTATGCATAGAAGATGAATTTGGTTTAAAGCAGAGATGGCATTAAAGTAGTTTTTTCCCTGTTTGCACAGCTTTTTTAAATTTACATCTTTTGAGCAATGACGAAGAATGTGATTGAGAATTTTAATATCAGAATCTCATCATTGTGTTATGCAAGATATTGATAAAGATCCAGAACCATGTCAAAGATTTATGTAAAGATTTGAAAAATGCATTTTAAGTTCAAATTATTTTAGACTACGACAAAAGTTTTGATAAAGATATACTTGATGAAACTGGCAATCCATTGGTAAAATTGAACAAATTCAATTTCGTGTTTTTAATGAACTGTTATTATACAAGTCAAGAAAGTGATTAAAAATATATCCAGGAAAAGACAAACAATTTTTATTCAATATATTGTAAGTCATTGTTATGACGAACAACATGAAAATATTATCCAAGAAACAATGAATACATTAAGCGTTTACTGAGATTCCTCCCACAAAAAGAACCAACAGAATGAAAATAGATGATAAAGTAATGTATCTTGAAATATTTATTAAAGTATTTAACATCATTAAAAGAATGATTTACTCACATTGACAAGGTTTTTTATATTTTGAATTACTATACATGAAAAAGTTTCAACAGTTTACAGGTAATTTCCCATTGCAGAATACAGATATTTTTTACAGTGGAAATACCCTGACAGGTTTGATTAGAAATCCTTGCTGAATGCATTCAAGTATTTGTATTGTGATAACGATTTTTAAAAAATACAAGTCATGCCATTTTAGAGTTGCTTCATAAACTGGGCTTTTTATCTGTTATGCCAGAAACTGTGAAAAATGATTCAAATTTTTATAACCATCCTTCACTTGGAAACAAAAATGTTTCTCAATCTTGGATAGAGTTTGGTCATTTTTAAGATATACAATGGATAAAGAATGCTTGTCTTCACTGGTTTGTATTTCCATTGAGAAACATTCTTTTTATTTAGAATGACAAAATTATGCAACAAGAAACAAGAGAAATTTGTGATAAAAGCAAGCCACATGCAATTTATGGATAAATGAAATTTTGTTTTTTAAATAAACTTTGTTACTTTCTACTTTTTAAATGTATTTTTGTCCAGTCTATATAAATACATTGCAGATTTTACTATAGGATAGACTTTAAAATTATTTTACTGTTGAAATGTAAGATAAGTTAAGATAAAGTTAAATGTAAGACAGCGAGTTGGAACATGGATGGCATGAGTAGTCAATTGTACAAAATCTGGAATGGTGACTGGAAAAAAAAAAGAAGAAAAGGAAACAGATAAAGGGAAGTAATCATTTCTGTTTTCGTACAATGGCCAACTGTTTAAGTAACAGCATTGCAAATCTGCATGTGACACAGAAAATTCTTAAATTGTATTTAGTTAAGTTTATATAAAATCAGTTTTCATTATTTATACAACTCAAAAATTACAAAAAAATTTCAAAGTTATAAAAACATTAAGAACTAAGAAAAATTTCTAGAATGAAGATTGAATTTAATGAAAAAGTTTAGATTAACTTACAGACTGGATGCTGAGTTCCAACCAAAATATAATCTCCTGATGGATGGAATGAAAGACATCGAACGGGTGCAGATTCCTGAAAATTACAAAAGAAATTAGACGTCGACACATTTCAGATTGTTTTACTAAACCAAAATGTATTTTCTTCTGAACAATTCCAGCAAAATAACTTTATGCAAAAAAATAAATTATTTTCTTATGTTTGAATTCAGAATTTCTTTTGTCTGGTTTGAAATGATAATTCTACGATCAAGTGGATAGTGTCAAGTGATATCATGTCTCTTCAAATTGGAAGTAAATCTAAGGAGAGAGTTTGGCTTAGTCCAAGAACTTTCAGTCAATTGACTGAAACTGTTATTCACATCCTGTTCATCTGGGAGACAACTTTTCACTTGCCGACAAAGTTTGTTAAATTGACCCCAGGAATAAAACCAGGATCTTATCTAGAGCGTGTTTTGCGACATGTTTGGTTAAGCATGTATCGTCTCTTACAAGTTATTGAAATCTGGAGAAGCTGTCATGCAAATCTTTATTGTCAACAATCTGAGCATGTCAACAGATATATGCTTTGTTAATAATGAAAAGCTTCATCCAGTAAAATCAACTTGGAAGAAAATAAAGTTATCAGGCTGAAATGTTTTACTGTATTCTTCACACTCATTAAACCTTTTGCACTTTTAGCTCATCTTTTATTTTGATCACTCAGACATTCAGAAATAAGGAAAGTGTTAATTCAAATCCTTTGCCATTTTTTCTTTCATTATAAACCCAAAATTGTGTCAGTATAAAATGAAAAAGTACCTTCATGTTGGGCGATTGTTATTTCCAATAAGAATAATTGAGAAATATTAAAATTTAATTGCATTTTCATTCAAGTTTTATCTTTTTGAAAATGTGATATATCTTTGTGAACAGCTTAAATTTTAAATTTCAATCCAAACTCTGCTTCAAAATAATTGTGATAAGATAAAAATAAAAATTGCATATCAAAGATGGCATTTTAATTTACCTAATACATAGAAAAATAAATTTCTTCATAAATGAAATGGTTGTGTCCCACTAACTGAAACTGTTTATTCCGACATTGTTGTATGAATTCTGTATTGATTATCTCAAGTGTTTAGGAAAGGAAACCAATCTGTCAACCAAAATGGAACCAGATTCTCTTTATTTTTTTAAATGACACATTTCAGATATTCCAATTTATTTTATTTTAGTAAATATCTCATTACTTAAATATTAGGTTGGTGCAAAAATAATTTCGTTTTCTAAGATATGTTACTATGTGAGAAAACGAAATTATTTTTGCACCAACCTAATATTTACTAAATATTTAACTTCTTAGACAGAAGCAAACTGTTTAGAATTCATTCATGGCACAGAAAAAAAAGTATAATTACTCAAATCAATCTTTTGTAAATCCTATCAAGTCAGCCGTTAAGATTTTTTTAACCTATTATAGATGATTGTATTAGATGTAAAAGTAAAGGAGCTTTATCAATATGGAATAAAGATGGCTTCAAAATGTCAATTCTGTTAGCCCAAAATTTATTTCAGAAAAAACAGAATATTTAATCAAGTCAGCAGAATTACATTATTTCTTTTCATGAAGAATAATTTTAAAATTATTGCAAAACATTAAAGAATTACTTTTGAAAATTATTTTTTCTCCAATGAAAATCTGATATCATTCAATGAATTATTCATTTAAATTTTTATTATTGTTTTGATAATGTGAACATTGTTCGAAAAACATTTATTCAAATTGTGAAGTGTTTGAATGAAAATTAATCAAAAGGATAAGTATACTAAATGATAACTAATCAAAAAGCAAAATTTTTTATTGCAATAAAAATTAAAAGAGGAAATACACAAATGATGATTATTCAAAATACAAATATTGTTAAATAAAACAATTTAGTAAGAAAAAACCCTTATAACCTTAAGTTATATGATATTGTACACAAATAAACAGTCAACTACTGAAGAGTACTCGTTAAAGGATGCCATTAATTTTTTAAGTTTTCCATTTATGTTCTGGTATTTCTTGGTGCTCTTGATATATTGGCAATCTGCTCTTATCTTTGCAATATGAATTTTTTGCAAGTCCTGTTCTCTTTCAAGAGCGTCTAAGAATTTCCATATTGTGGGATGATGGGATGACACTTGCTACAAAAAAAGCCCTATGCCATCCTTCAAGCGTGTTATTAGTTCTAAGTAAATCAGCATGGACTCTCTCAAAGTAAAGACCACATAGGTATTTTGAATAATTATCATTTAGTATAATTGTCCTTTCGATTAATTTTCATTCAAACAATTTGAATAAATTTTTTTCGAATAATTGTTTTTGAACATTTATTTCTCAATACAATTGTTTTGGGCATCATGGCATTGGATTTTTAATTTTAATCAGTTTGAAGGATTTTCCTTCATATGAAAAAAAAATGAATACTGGAGACTATGCTATTTTTCTAGGGGATGTAAAATAAAAAATTAAAAAAAAAACATTTTAAAAATGAAGGTCTACTGACCACAAAAGGTCAAGTCCAAATTTGTAAAATAAAGAATTAATTTTGCTGTTTCAAAATCACATCAGCTATTTACATGAGCTTTCCCCCAAAATATTTTAAGTATTTTCATGCTATTGAAATGCACAAATGGACTATCTACTGCCATACAACATATCGACAAAATATCATTCATAGCTATCATGATTTATCTCCCTTGTTAACTGAACTCAATGGCATCAAATGTATTTGCTTAATGAAAAAATGTTGCTCGTCCTACAAAGTCACTTTTTTGTGCTTGATTTGATATCAGTATTGTACTTTTTTATTCAACGATTTGGTATAGGGGAAAAGTAGACACTCTTTTTGAGAAATTTCTTGATTTCTGATTTTATTAACTGAAATATTTTAATTTGAGTTAAGACACAAAAAAGGAAAAAAGAGAAGAAATAAAAGAAACACCTATACAAACATTTTGACTTGAGGCGAGGACATCAATTTGTTTCATTAAAAACAAGTTAATCTGCAAACGAAAAACAGAAACTAAAAACATTCAAATCCTGAACATTACCTGAATGCTTTTGTAGGCTTTTTTAACTGAAGGTTTTGAGAATTCAAAAAATTTGACACTGAAGTCTTTGCTTCCTGAAACTAAAATCTGATGGAAAGGGTGAAAATCCAGAGATGTAACTTCCTAAAAAATAAAAGTATTTAAAATTAAACAACCATTTAAAAAAAAAAGTCACTTTCAATTAAAACAGTAGAGTTTAAATATGAAAATACAGATAATATTTGTAAAATTCGATAATTCACCAGAGAGAAATGGCATCTTTAAAACATTTCTTTGCTAACAAGGAGAAAATAATTCTTGCTATAATAACTAATGAGAAATGTTTCTTCAAATGCTGTGAAAGTAAGAGAGAGAAACAGATTGTACTTAAATTTCACCATTAAGTGTTTCGATAGAGGATGTGGGGGATCTTTGTGATTCCTGCTGTGGTAGGTAATTCAAGTACATCAGTAAACAACAGTAATTTGTGTTCAACAAAAAGATTTAATTCTTAAAAAGATGGAATCTAATATCAACTCTGGTAAGCTTTGTTTCATTTTAAATAATTTTGTTATTACTTGCAAATGAAAAGAAATTTACTCCTAAAGACGACCAGTATGTTTAGCAATTTGTTAAAATTCCTTTTGTTCTGCTAAAAAGCATTTGGGAATTTTTTTTTAGAAAACAATTCATCTTCATTCAATAATTTTGGTTGCAACTATATGTACTGGTCCACCTTTATGATAATGTAGCCTATTTTTATTTTTATTTTGAGGGTGTTGAAGGTATGAGGAGTTATCATTGTTTACATTATTGATATTCAGCCTAATATCCTCATCTTCATTGTTATTATCACATTGTGTATTCCAGGTGTTTGTCAATCTGAGTAACCTTCAGGGAATTTTGAATTGAACCAATTAATAGTGTAGATTGTTCTTGTTTTTATTTAGTACTGCTCAGTTACTGCTCATCCTGTTTCCACTGAACTTAAAGTTTTGCACTATCATTGGGCTATTGTTCTGTGGATTAAAGCATTGTGATAATAACAACAAAGATGAGGAAATTAGTCTGATTGTAAATAATGTAAAAACCTAAATTATTAGCATTGATAAATTAAAGAGGAAAGTTTGGTGTTGTTGGAAGTTTTGTTGCATCTTTATTTTGCCATATTTTCACAATATACACTTTGGGCATAATGTAAAATCCTATTTTCAAGTGAAGAAAGTAGAAATAAGCTGAAACAATGAAGAATTGAAAAAAAAAAAAAACTGCTTACAGCATTGTGGTCATATAAGGTTCTGATGACAGGATGGTTCTCCATTGTTTGTTGTGGTGTTTCCATGGCAATAATCTCAGCAGGGGTTGCACTTTTGGCCAACATTCTTTCAACATCTAAAATCTGAGGAGGAAAAAAAATGTCAAAAATCAAAATGTTATTACTTTTCTCCAAACTATCAAAAATATGCAATATTACTTGGATAATATCAGGTTTTACCAGTTTTGCACATCTCCTGTGAGAGACACAAAACACAATGTTCATCTGATATGTGAAGAATAATAAACAATGGCTGATTAATAAAATCTTTTTAATATTGATGAAATAAATAAATCTCAATTAACTATGCAGGTTTTAATACTATAAGGAATTTTCAAAATTAAAAGCAAAAAATGTGTTGAATTCTTTCTACAAAGGACTTGCCTTAGCACAAAATAAAAGTAGTTTACTGTACTCAGGATTATCAAATCAATGTGAAAGCTCCTTTCCTTAGCTGCAAAGTATTTGCTTTGCCAGGGCTATGGGGTTTTGTATTTACTTTTCCTTCTCCTGGACCGGTTACCACCCAAGGTTCTAGAACCCAGCCTGTTCTACTATTTATCCATAGCTTGGGGGAGGGGGGGAAAGAGAGAAGGGTTGTTTTATACCTTTCCCAAGAGTAGGCACGTAAGTGAATGTAATGAACATGACTGGAATTCAATCTTGGAGTCACAATCCATTACTCTACCAAGTATTAACACTTCTAAAATAAACAATTGTTTATTTTATTGGTTTTGATGACTGTATTTAGATTTGTTCATTTTTTTTTTTCTTCCACTTTTTTATATTTTTCTCTTTCATCCAATCAGTCACTTGGGTGATCAACATCTACATCGGGTAATATTAGAGAAAACATAGCTGTCTTTATGTCTGCATCATAAAACATAGATGTCTTTATTGTCTGCATCCATAATGAATGGTGAATGATGACAGATTCTTTAAAGGAACAGTGTGGATTTATTTTTTACAGCAATGAAAAAAAAGTAAAAATTTTACAAAAATGATTCTCAATCGAACTTTGTACATCAAAACAAATGAACCTGATTTTTATATAAAGGAAATTTTTTTATGATTAATAAGTTGAAGAATTGTTTTTTTAATTCTTTATTTCAAAGATTATATTAAGACAAGGAATAGATGAAGCTTCTTGTAGGTTGTTTAACTGATTGATTTGTTTTTTATGGCTTATCAACTTTCAGCAGGTTATTTAAAGCCAGAAAATATTTTTGTAGATAATGATAGTTTACTGATAAAGTCTCATAGCTTAGGGGTGGGGGAGAGAAGAGGCAGATTCATCTTTTTCCCAAATTGTATTTGTGCATAAGTGAATATAACGAACCCCAACTTTCTGATTTACAATTCTGAGCCATTATCCATTTCATCAATCGCACATCCAAGCTTACAACACCTGGTATTCTCAAGCAGTCACCCATCTAGGTACTGACCAAGCTCAGTGTTGCTTAACTTTGCTGATTGTATGAGAACCAGTGTTTCAATGTGACATGGCCATAAACCACCTTACTGTAGGATCATTGGCCATCTAGCACAATTGGACAGAGGGTTTTCCTAGAGTGAAGTCATCATCCAAGGCAGAGGGTCCCTCGCATGAAATCAACAGCCACATGTCTGTGAGCAAGTTGGAGGACATTGGTTTGCCCTGGAGAGGAAGGGTTCTGCTAGGTTGACTTGCCAAAGACATGACACACATAAAAGAATACCTCTCTGGCTTTCAAACCAGATATATGGAGGGAACTAGTCAGTTGTTCAGCTGCATAGTGAGCCTATGGCCAAACCCAGTCATGGAACAGATGATGATGAGGATTATGGCATCAAATATGTATGATACTTTAACATATCAACATCTACATCAGTATATTAGAGAAAACATAGCTGTCTTTATGTCTGCATCCTAAAGGATGGTGATGATGACAGCTCTTCAAAGGAACAGTGTGGATTTAGGTGAATGCCCGTTCCAGGATGCTGTTATCAAATTTTCAATATGAGGTGATTGTTCTCTTTAACATAGCATCCAACTTGAGGACTGAAAAAACGTCAAATTTTGCCAGAGTTCTTTAGTTTAAATACCACATCTAACAGCTGTTTTTTGTTCTGTTTTAAGCTACTAAATTTCTATCCTTTGCTTTTGTTTCAAATAACTATAACAAAAATTCCATAATTAAATAAACCGTTTTTTGTGGAGTACACTGTATTAATGTGAATTCAATTTTCACCGAGTGGGGATTGTGACTTTGGGCTGCATACAACATAAAATAAACTCAACAGTGTATATAGTTAGGTATCTGTCAGGCTGTGATGACGAGCTAGATTATTTTGCAGACCAAATTTCTATCAGAGTGAGTTTAATACTCACTGAAACTTCCAATGATGTGGCCTTGCACCAGTCTAAGTTAAGCTTAGTAAATAACCATGCACCAAATGCATGAAGGAAACTAAATAACATTTTGAAGTCTTGAAAAATAAAACAAATGTTGAAGAATTTCATGCTCTCTTATTTTGGCCATACAAAAATTTTGAAAAGAAAAAAAAAGAAACTCAAGTAAATTAATACAAATATGAAAATAACAATAGACAAAAGATAATATTCTAAAATGTTTGATTTTTCTTTACATTGCAAATTTTTAAGTAATGTTTCATCATCACAAAGCAGATGCTGTTTTCCGTAGTCATAATTAATGGTTGTACTCTTAATGAGGTTCCCTGCTCAGACAAAAAGTTGTACTCTTAATAAGGTACCCTGCCCAGACAAAAAGCTGTACTCTTAACGAGCTTCCTTGCCCAGACAAAAAGTTATACTCTCAATGAGGTTCCTTGCCTCGAATGTCTGTTGGGACCAGACCTCAAGTGGGACTTTTAATGTGATCCATCACTAAAGACGCTGGAAAAGTGGTCAGTTCTCTGTACCACTCCAAAAAGTACCAGACTCCCTCTGCCATGCCCTATCTTTAAGAGAGTCTGATCAGACTCAAAATGGCATATTGCTGCCATATTTGGGCTGGAGGTATGATGGAGTAATGGACAGTAGCTTGAATTGAGGAATCACAGATCTGAGTTCGAATTTCGGTTGAGTTTGTTACATTCCGCTTAAATGCAAATATTCTTGAGAAAGGTATGGGTAAATAGCAGAATATACTGGGTTCTATAGCCTTGAGTGGCAACCAGTCTAGGAGAATGACAACTCTGAATTCAAAAACCGTATGTAGCCCTGGCAAAGGATTGTGAAATTTACCATGATTCTATGATCCCAACTGTGGTCTGGGCTAGAACTGCCCAATCTTCACTTTTCGGCCTTGGCAGAATTCAAAAATATTTCTGTAGCCTTGTGCTTAATAAATTACTTTCCACCCTACGTAAATGAAACATTGCTACCTCTATCAGTATTTTCATGGTAGATATCCTGGCAAACTACTTTCATTGGTTCCTCCAGTCCAGCCTTTTATAACTAGAAATCGCCATGTCATATACATTGATGAGGAGGAAGTTTTACTTCTTCCCTGTTACATTGTGGAACAGACAACAGAGAGGTTGCTTCCCTCATCATAAGAATCTTAACCGTTTCAAGCCAAGGACCAATTCTTGTTTATCCTACATATACTCACAATATGCAACTTTTATTAGGTTGGTGCAAAAATAATGACGTAATAATGTTGTTTTTTGATGTTAAAAAATACGTCAAAAAAACGACATTACTACGTCATTATTTTTGCACCAACCTAATACTAAGTTCCTTGTATGCGCTTACAACTAGTTTCATTTAGTAATCTTCTACCTTGAGTGGTTCAACAATAGTAATATATATATATATATATATATATATATATATATATATATATATATATATTTATTTATTCAAAAATTATAACAAATATGTTATAAAATCATTACAAAAATAGCCATTTTTTTCAACACTTCTGGTATCTTATCAAGTAATGGTGTTGAATAAAAAAAATAAATAAATAGAAAAACATGTATTTTTTTTTTTCCTCAGTTTCTTTAAATAATTTCATAATTTTGAACTTAATATAGATTAAATTTAAAATTGTTAATTTTTAATTTTATAGTATAATTTAATATTTATTAGTTAGACTAAAATAGAATTAATTCTAACCTCAACATTAAAGCATTAAATAATTATTATAACCAAAGTTCATTGTCAAGTTTTTTGAATTCTCATATACTTGTATTTTGATTGGTCATTCCAGCTTATATAACAGCGTTTCCTCAAACGAGGGATGTTTGATTGATTTGAACCTTTTAAAAACCCCTTTATTATACATTCAACACCATCACTTGATAAGACACCAGAAGTGTTGAAAGAAAATGGCTATTTTTGTAGTGATTTTATAACATATTTATGTTATAATTTTCCAATAAATAATTATATTTGCTCTACTCCATATTGAGCACTCTTTTAAGAATAGTATTTGTTGGTTATTGGAATTTATTCCATATACACCAATCCTATACTTGGAGATTATATATATATATATATATATATATATATATATATAGAGAGAGAGAGAGAGAGAGAGAGAGATATTGTTTACCTTTATAGAAGCATCCTCAGAACCAGTAGCAATCAGCTGACCTTAAAAGACAAAATAACAATGTAAAAAATTTTTGTAAACGTTTTTTGTTTTTTTTTATGTTCTGACATGGGATATTTTCATTATTATAAACATTATTTTCATCTTTGTTGGTTTATGGACACATCACATTGAAACACTGATTCCCATACAATCTCCAAAGTTATGCAACATTGAGCCTGGCCAGTACCTAGATAGGTAACTGCTTGGAAATACCAAGTGCTGTAAGCTTGGCTGTATGGGGGTGTAATGGATAATGGCCCAAAATTGTTAATTGGAGAAATGAGTTCCAATTCCAGTTAGTTTCATTATATTCACTTACACATAAATACCCTTGGGAAAGGCATGAATCCACCTCTTCTTTGCCAGCTATGTATTAATTAGTAAAACTTGTATCATTAAAAAGAAAAAAGAAATCCTTAGAATCTTAAAATATTTTCTGGTGACTTTAAATAAACTGCAAGGGATTGATAAGCTGTAGAAAACACATCAATCAATCATCTTTGTTGATTTTAAACATATTTTGGCTGTGTTTTTGCTTTCTTTGATTATATGTGGCAATGACTGGATTTTACAAGTGATTTAGTAAAGTTTATCATCTCCCCAACCAAAATAAACTAACAAATGTGTTAAAACCAAACTTAATAGTCTAAAAAAAAAAAAAAAAAAAAAAAAAGTATAATTCTCACCCAAAATGATTTTATCTACTTAATAAGAAATATTTATAAAAAAAATATTCAAGATTTTTTAAAAAATCGAGAGAGGGGGAATAATAATTCATTTTTTAATAAATTTAACTCTAGTTAAATACTTGCTTGTACACATTTAGTATAAAATGTTTATGCAGACATAATTGGTGTAGTGACAACTGGGAGAATGTGGATAAAGAAATTTTAGGTTACAGTTTTATTTGCGAATGACCAGTGAAATTCATCTAGCAGGTTTTTTTTTTGTTTTTGTTATTTTGCATTCAAGGGAGAAGGACAATATATACATGTTAAATACAACTATGTTTTAATGTTTAGCTCCCTGGCAATAGGTTTAACTGACAGGGTATGCAAAGCAGAAGAGTAAATTGCCTACATACTTACCAACTCTCCTTCATAAATCAGGTGATATTCTAGTAATGAGAATTTGATTAAGATATCTAATGACAGGACAAAGTGCATGGAAAGTCAATTCTTGCCTTTCTAAAGTGTGTTAGCATGAAATAAGCTCCCCACCCCTCAAATTCATCTTCTTCAAAAAGTTACTGGAATTTCTTTAAGAAACAATGATGACCCCTTTTTTAAAGAATTTAAACTCTGGATTTAAATATTAAATGATAACTTGGACCAACTCTGTGGTATCTATTGATATTTTGTTCTAATCATCTAATTAAACAGGAATCCCCTTTTTATTCATAAGACCTCTTTCTGTTATCAGCATGTTGATTGAACTCAATCTCTGATTTTCTTTGTGATGCCCCTTGGACTGACATCTTTAACCCTCCAATTGAGAATTGTGTCACTGAAGTTTCTTCTTGGGTCAAAGCTGGCATGGACACTTTCATTCGTTCTCAGGTGAAATCATGATCCTCTCCATGATTCACACCAGAATGCTCGGCCTCTATAGCGCACAGGAACCACTATTTTGGGCTATATCAGCATGACAGTTGATGTCACAACACGTGCCTATTCATTGCTGCGCATAATAAATGTAAAGGAGTCTTTGAAGTAGCTAAGTCTCTGTTTGCTGAGAGATTGAGACACCACATAGCATCTAACAACTTTGGCTCACATAATTACAGGCAGCTCTGTAATAGGGTACTAAATAAATGTAAGGTCTCTATTCCTCTCCTCTTTAATCATTTTGAGATGTTAACATCCTCTGCTGATAAAGCTGAATGCTTTACCTGTAAATTCTCCTCAAACTCTATTCTTGACTCATCTGGTGTATCCCTACCTAACTTCCCACTTAGAACTGAATCTCTGTTGAGTGATATGCATATAACCACTTCTATAGTTTCTGCTATCATCTCTAACCTAGATCCCCTTAAGGCATGTGCACCCAATGGTTTCTCTGTAAGACATTAGGAAGTGTGCTCCCAAACTGGCTCCTGTTCTCTCTAAATTGTATAATAAATGCCTCACTGCCTCCTGCAAGTCATCATCTGTTGTTCCAGTTTCTAAGAACTCTGGTGAACCATTTGACCCTTCCAACTATTGGCTCATTAAGCCTTCTACCTCTTTTTGGGAAACTCTTAGAGGCCCTAATCAATGCCAAAGTGGTTCATCATTTCTCAATGTAAGCAATATGGCTTTTGTTTCTCCAGGTCAGCTGCTGATGTATTGATAATAATTGTGGAAGGAGTTTGATGAGTTAGAAGCCATTGTTAAAGTGCAAGATAAATAACACAATCAGAAATTAATAAAGTTTGCAATGAAAAGAAAAAAGGTAAAAAAATATGAAACGGCAACTATCATGCAAGCAAACAAACAATATAGTTAAAGCAAATCAAAATTGATAAAAAGGCAAAAAATTCACAAACTAGAAGTTGGTGTTTGTACACAAAAGCAAGGTCAACCAAGCGAACACACAATATCTGTCTAGTAGTTAAGACAGATCTGGACTGTGTGATCTCAAAATGCAAGCCGTCCCATTTTATGGGGTAAGAAAACTGTCCCAGCATGCATTCTGTGTCCTTCTGACTATAAGAGTGGGAGGGAGAAAACCTTTGCAATCATTCCTCTTCATTGGGAAATCAACAAAGTTTATCATGCTCTAGATAAAAACAGTGAAACCCAGGCTGTAGCATTGGACGTCTTGAAAGCCTTTGACAGGGTTTGGCATACAGGTCTTCTCCACAAGTTGAAAAGTTACAATGTCTCTGGACATATTTTTGTACTGATCCAGTATTTCCTATCAAATCGTAAAATGAAAGTTATCCTGAACGACCACTCATCTAGATTCTTTCGTACTAACATGGGTGTCCCCCAGTGCTCCATCATTAACTGGAGAAAAAAATGCCTTGTTAATTTTAACACCTCCAAAACTAAACTTCTCTCCATTATTCATCTGAGAGACCCACTCTGCCTTCCATCAGCATGGCTGATGCTAACCTCCAGGAAAGTGACTTGTTGTGCTAACGTTCTCAGCTGGCATGAAGGGGAAAGATTATATTGAATCTATTGCAAGGTCAGCTGCTAAGAAAGTTGGTTCACTGTGTTGTGCGAGAGAATTTTTCTCTCCAGAATCTATCTTACATATCTACATGTCTACCATTCATCCATGCTTAGAATATTGCTGCCACATATGGTCTATTTACCTTGAGATCCTTGATAAAATCCAAAGAATCAGCAATATTATTAGTCCTGATCTGGCAGGTTGGCTTCAGTCACTTTCCCACCACTGTAAGGTTGCCTCTCTGTGTCTTTTCTATAAATACTTTCATGGTAATTGTTCAGATGAGCTCTTTGTTATGGTAGCAAGACTTTTTGAATTTAAGTGCAGTACTAGACTGGCATCGAGATCTCATCAATTTACAATCAAGCTAGCTAGATGTAGCCGTAAATTCTAACAGTTTTTTTTCTCGCACTTCTCATTTGTGAAACTTTCTCCCAACTCCATGCTTTCCAGTCAACTTTAATCTGTAAAAGTTTAAATGCAATGTCAATCATTATCTACTGTCCTCCTGATTACTCTTTTCTCTTTCCGTTCATTATCAATGTTTCTATTAGGTTGGTGCAAAAATAATGACGTAATAATGTCGTTTTTTGACGTTAAAAAATACATCAAAAAACAACATTATTACGTCATTATTTTTGCACCAACCTAATATTCCTAATTCTTCCACACCCTGTAATCCCTTGTGTCTCAGTGGCTTTACTGCCTTGCATGGGGTGAAAATTTCAATAAAAGCCAACTAAGATATTAAGATGAGAGTAAATACAAATGAAAAAATAATGGTTGACAATGCTTTATTGAAATTAAAGAAAATTTTAAAATAAAAAAGGTAATTTGAGATGAATTACTTCTCAAATTACCTTTATTTTTATTAGGTTAGCTGTTCAAATTTTAGGTAATTTGTCTAGTAATATGGATTAGCAGAGAAAATCCCACCTGAATGGTGAAAGGCTCCTGCTCTACAAGCTGCCTTGTGTGCAGTGACATAACAAGTCTCATATAAAGCTGCTTCAGGAGAAATGGTTTGCACTGGAAAAGAAAGAAAATGGAAACAACAAAATATTATTTATAATTCAATAAAATTATTCCAATCTCAAACAAAATAAGGCTGTCCTTGTTATTAAAACAGAAATGTTAATTCTAAATCAAATTATTACTTCTGTTAATGGTTCACCTAAGATGTATGAAATAAAAATTGATACATTTGTCAATAAAAATTAGTTTATTAATTCAATGCTTGGAATCATTCATTTTGAAAAATATTTAAATAATTTACATCCAATCATATTTTTAGGTATTTAACATAGCATCAGGATTACATTTAATGCTGTCTGAGAACCAATTTTTATGTCTGTGAATAACACGTGCCTAATTTTATAACCAAGTGTGCCGTTAACAATTTGGCTATGGGAGACCATCTTGATAAAAACAAAAATCAATTATGTATTTAAAGAAAGCACATCCATCTCTCCTTGGGAATTTTATGAGTCTATGTCTGTTAGCTTCAGTTTTGTACCCCCAAAAACAAAATTTTCAATCTAGGCCAGTTTTTATTAATTTGACTGTTTAAGAAAATAGCAAAACAGAGATTAGCTCAAATTAAAAATAACATTCATAGTAATAAGTATTTATATTCATAGTAATGAGTATTTATATTTATAGTAATAAGTATTTATATTCATAGTAATAAGTATTTATATTTAAAAATTCATTTGAAAATTCCTAAGTTTACATTTTGGGTACAAAAATGTAGCTCGCAGATATCAATCTGTAAAAATCCAATGAGACATATTGGTTTACTAAGTGTAGCTTAGTTGTGGCACAAGGGCAAAAATATGGGCCACCCAGTGAGGATCGAAATCACTTGCATCGCTTGCAACCCCTTTCCCCCACCCCACAAACAAAACATTGCTTGCCTCTTGCTACACTATTGCCATTTTCATGGCCTGCACATTTAAGAGCCTCCACGCAATATGCACCAAATTTACTCATCCTCATTTCTTTCATATTCCATTGGTTTGGAGAAATTGCCACTCCAACAGAATTTCACTCAAATGTTGCATAGCGGAATGGACTCCCAAGAGGTTGCTTCCCTGATCACTACAATTCTATATATTCTCCTAATATGCACCTCTTCAGTAACCCTCTACCTTGAATGGCTCTTGGTAACAATTTGGCACATTTACCTTTGCACAGTTTGCTTTAAGACACTTCATGTACCATTTAAAAAATTGTTTGCGTTAAGTTTAAACATTGCAACAGAAAGTTGTCACTTGGACATAAATGTTGACATTTATGATGGGCAATGAAAAGTAGATACGACATAAGGATACAAGAGAAAACAGTGCATGCAAAATGAATCACCATTACAATATCAAAGATCAATTGACTTCATTTAAAAATGGTGATGCCATGCATATATTGGGATTGGAAGGTAGTCATGTATTATTAGTGTTTTCTGAACAAACAAATGACAGCCCAATTGAAGACGGCAATCAATAAATAGAATTTGGAATTAATACCATAAAATTCTATCAGGATAATGCTAAATGATAGGGTGTCTATGATGGCTGGAATGATTTCTTTCACCTACTGGGCATATTTAATAGTTATTACCTCTGGATTATTATTTACTAGAAATATGTAGAACCCAGTTTAAAAAGTGTAGAAAAAAATCTAAAGATTTAAGTAGTATGATTAAAATCTCAATTTTGTGCAAAAGTAGGATTACATGAATGTAAAATTCAAATTTCCACATTAGCATCTATTGATCAATCAGCGAGGTTGTCTCAAACGCAATTCAAGATTTGAAAAAGGAAACAACCATTTCTTGTCATATGCTAAAGAAAATGAAGGCTTACATCCAGATGATCATTAACAATCTTTTCCCTTTTGATATCACAAATTGGGAAATATATTTATTAACCAATAAAACTTCTGAGTTTAATAAATCTGACTTTTAACTTTTTGTGATCTGATTTTTTTCTTATAAATAGCGTAACATAAATTAACAGATTGGTTTTTCAGTATATTTTTAATGGGATAAAAATAATACTGATTACTTAAATTTTTGCATACTCAAATTAACTTATTGAGTGCTAAAGCTCCTTTGTGCAAATTATTGCTTGCTTTTAAAACTAGTTTGCACGGTTTACATTACAAAAATACCCAAGTGAAACATAAACAAAAAGTAGCTGTATTTGCACTGATACTTAGCTGACCAGCCTACTACTGCTAAATTTACACTATGCATACATAAGTTAAATGTGGATTTCCCAAGTGAGTCAATGTAAAAATTAATATGAGCAACCTTACACAGAAATCAAAGTGGTTAATTCCATTTTCTGTACTGATAACTATTGCAACACTCTGCATCTCTGAATTAAGGCATGAATCTACTCCTCCCTCTGCTCTCTCCCATTGCTTAGTATTTTGATAAAAAATGTTTTAAAGGGTGTTCCAATAACTTGGACTGATTTTAAACTTAATTCACATTTAAAATTGGTTCAAGTTATTGAAACACCCTTTATACCAGTTGAGAAAATAATGGAGTGAATATTTGGGTAAATCATTTTTTTGTAACCATATTAGCTGACTAGGAAATAACAGCAAAATGTTGGAACACTCATTGTTAGCCTTGACAGGAAGCATGTTATAAATTTGTAAATGGACAAAGTCACTCTTTAAACCTACATAAGATTATTTATTAATATAAAAAAGTTATATTACTCTTTATTCTTACATTACAATGACACCATTGAATGTCACTCAAGTCAAGGGAACAGTTTAAAATTTGGGAATGTTATCAGCCTTTGATTTAGAAAAAAATGGCTGAAACACAATCGACCTTTGGAAAGGTCATCAAAAGCAGAGTTATTCAATTCTTTGAGACATTTCCCATGTCTGTGTGGATTTTAGTAACTTTTTATGATGGTCACTTGGAATTGGGAAAAGGTTTTGAGTTCATACTTACCATCTGTTTCATATTCCAAGTCAATACCTGTGCCTGGAGTCACGGCCTCTGTGGGGACTTGTTGCTGGGGATTTTGAGCTGAAATCAGTCATAAATAGTTCTTCTTAATCTGAAGATGGTAACAAGTTAAATACAGAACTACAGTAAAACCATAAGTCAAGCAATTTTGATTTGTGTGCATTTGGATGTAGTACAATTAATTGTATTTCTGAAAACAAAAATACTATGTGGCCATTTGACAGTTGGGAAATCCTAATTCTACCAATGTATGATTAATATTTGTAAGAATGTATTGTCATGAAATGATCCTATATTAGTTTATAATTATTCTATCAATGTGTATCAATGCATTGAACAACCTTCACTATTAAACACTTCCTCATAGAATGTAGAGCCTTCGCTCCCATCATAAAATGCTTTTACAATGCAAATAATAGGAAAGATCTATTTGAAAATGTCAACATAGATGACATTCTATCTTTTCTTAGAGAAATAAAATTATACCAAAAAATATAAATGTAAACCCAATCAATACCATACAAAGATAACCCCTCGACAGGACCCCCGATAATGCTAACATACCATTAAAACCATTAATTAAAAAAAGTGTAAATATCAACATACAGCACATACTATACCCTAAACTCTAGTCATAAAATGATCCCAGACAGGCCGACATGCCATTAAAATCCATCAACCAACAAACTAACCATCAATGCATTGAATCACATTTAGATGATGTGAATGAGGAAAGTCTCATGGAATTAGGGCAGCAATGTATGTAATTATGAGGATAAAGAATATGTTGAAGATCCCTGCAAAAAATCATTTACATTCAACTTTCATTTAGGAAATGCTTTTGATTTGATTATGGATATCAAACCAAATTTTGAATGCAGCAGCAAAAAACAAAAATGCTATTTGATCCCAACAAAAAAAAACAAACTTGAAGATAGAAAGAATGGTACCAATACATTCAAGGATTATTTCTCCAGAAAAGAAAAAATTTCCAAATTGCAAGCATTTTTATTTGCTCCTAAATATTTTTAAATTGATTTTTTTTTTACTTGTATCAAATAAAAAGAGTAAGATATTGGTCTAGTTTTCATTTTTAATCTCCTTTTTCAGTTGGAATGAATTAAACTGAAATCCATAATAACAAGACCTTGAACAGGTTTTGAGAAGTCTGCACTAATTTAGGAACAAATTAACTGAATTATTCATTGCTGGATACTAATTTTTAATTAAAATCTGTTGTGAACAAATAACTTGTTTGGATATCAATCCAACTTTATGAATAATCAAGACAGTAACAGCAGATTCTATATTGCAATAAAATGGTGGTATACAAAAAGCACTTTTGTGGCTTACAGCCACATCACATTGAAACACCAGTTCCCATACAATCACTGAAGTTAAGCAGCATAAAGCTTTGTCAATACCTAGATGATGACCGCTTGGGAATGGCCTGGAGAGCCAAGTTCCAAATCCATTTGGGTTTGTTATATTCATTTCTGTGCAAATACCCTTGGGAAATATATGAATCCAGCCTTCTCCTCCAAAGTATGGGTTAATTAGTATGACTTGTATCATTAAACAATTATTATCACCAAAAACAAAATAAAATGGTGTATAAAATATTTAGATTTCAGCATTAAATAATTTAGAGGTGTTGATATGCTGCTCAACCAAAGCACTTTTGTGTAATGTTATTTCTGTGGGGAAAAAAGCCTCTTCATTAGATGAGGTCGACAAAGATGTAAATCAACTTCACTCTAAGCCAAGGTGCAAGTTTCTGGTGCCAAGTGCTGGAGAATATGTTATGGCAGACTTCAGGAATAGATTTTATGTCAAATGACTTATTTGACATAAAATCTATTCCTGAATTCAAAGGCACAATTACAGCCCCACCCACGCTTGAATAGCTTGAGAAAGTGAAGCTTGTTTGCAGAATGTGTGGGATCAAAAGACTGGAACAGATTCTTTTGCTGCACCTGAGTGGCGGGGCCCTTTGACATGTATCAGCAGATTAGTAAGGAGCAAACATCAGACGTTACACAAATACGACAATCTTAACTTCTTCAAATCAAGGGTCAATTGATATCTCCTTATCCTCATAATCCTTATTACCTCTTTCATTCATGCCTCATTCATTTTTTAACCATAACTCTCTATCTTGAGTGGCTCTTGAGCCGCCTTGTATTACATGAATACAAACTAACAAATTATGAGATTAATTTGCTTGCCACTGTTCTGTGGTAATGGTGATAATAGTTGTTTCCATACAAGAAACATTTGGCATTAATTGATTGAACAGTTAGTATTACTGTTTGAGGAAACTTATAAAATCTTTTTATTAAAACAGTTTTCAGTTTTCTCAAGTCCACTAACTTTTATCATTCTTCCAATTATTGATTGGAGTTTCCTTTCAAACCTTTTGTTTAAAGTAGTGTGGAAAGTCAACATGTTGATTATATCAATATTTTCTCAACTTATTTGTGCTACCCATTTATGTTGTTGCTGTTGAAAATCTTCAAGTGATGTCATTTTGGTGAAGCTCTTGGTTTGTGATTTTGTAGTGCCATTCTATAGGTTCTGATGAAAAATTATTGGACAGCTTCACCCCAAGAGCTGTTGCTCTGCAAAACAAAATCCTGAGAGGACACTTCCCTGACCATTACAATTTTAAGCAACTTCAAGTCTATGGTCAACTGTTATCTACCCTACATCTCATAATCTAGCATTCTTAGGTCCGGTAAAACAAACTCATTTACTAACCCACTATCTTGAGTAGCTCTTAGGCCTTGTGTTCAGTGATAGTATAAAATTTTCTTTAAGACTGCCAAGATTCATTTGCTTGAAGCCATTTTTAATCATTAAGCTGAGAAAATAGTTTATATAGCTGATAGTTTAGAAAATTTCTGAACGAGTTGGTCGCCATGCATAACATCCATATTAGAGTCAAGATCTGATGAGGTTATTTAAGAATACAAATTGAATTGGTTGTGTAGCCGTCACATCAAAAAGGACGCACTGGAACAGGGCAGTCGTCTCTTGTACAGGGCAGTCATTTCTCATCGTCCTTGTCAGCACCCTCAGCCCCAAGTGCATCAACTTCCTTTGTCTGACAATGCGATGATTGTGCAGCTACTGCCGCTTGCTCAATATCTGTAGGACTTTTCTTCAGTATGGCGCATGCTCAAGCTAGCACTTGTGACGTGTCCATATCATCTAACTGGGAAGAGGCTTGGAGCAATTCCTCAGCATGCTCCGGCAATAAATGCACACATCAGACTTCTTTCCATCATACCACTGAACAGAACTGAAAGTTTATGCAATTCGGCCAAAAAGACATTGACAGTCTCACCCGGGCACAAGCGGCATGCAACAAATTGCTTCCAAGCTGTAACGGAGTCCAGAGCAAATGCCATATACAAAGCATTTTTGATGCAGGTAAAGTCTTCTTTTCTTCATTCAGCTGCTGGTACACAGCATATGCACCACCTGGCAGACACATAGGAACCACACATTCAACATGCTTTACACTGCTAAGCTGGCATATCAATTCTGCCCTCTCTATCCACTCGATAACTGACTGTCCAGAATCACTTCCATCAAATAGTGGTATCAGTTTAGGATCAAAAACCATAATTGCCAAAATAGCTTGTAGCCGTCATGTCAAAAAAGACCCGCTGGAACAGGGCAGTCGTCTCTCGTTGACTCTCTCAGCCCCAAGTGCCAAAGCCTTCAGACACATTCATTTTATAGACCATGACGAAGCAGCCGATTGGTTGAGTGGGAGAGCTTTACATATGCGTAAGCGCACTCCGCCAATTCTCCCTTCCTCCAACTGCTCTGCAACACCATACGCATGCAATGAGTTAGTTGCCATGCAAAGCATCCATGAGATTCTAGGTATGATAAAGCTATTTAAGAACATTTGAGTTTTCAGGCTAATATTTGGATTTTGGAGTGTTGGACAAAAGTATCCCTAAAACAATCCTATCCTATGCTCAATCCCTTTATCTCCTCAACTCAATTTGTTATTTCATTTGTCTAGAAATTCAAGAAGAGTTATTAACATTTCAAATACTGTTTGGACAATTAAAATGGTAAGCACTATATTCAGGTATTTGTCTAATAGCTTATTTTGGAAGTATTTAAGAGGATTATTTTAACAATCTTGTTTAAAGCTATTCAACAGATACACTGACCTTCTTCCGCTTTTAATCCAAGTTGTAACAGTTTCATCAAGCGATCTGACGGTGGACATGCTGGATACGTTCGAACTGTGGTGGCCAGAGTTGTTGCAATGTTTTGATGACCATCGTAAAACAGTTGACTGTAAAATGTACAAAAATATTAAGTAATAAAAATGGGGAGATCTTATTTGTCAAAGAAGTTTTATTTATTTTCTTAAAACAGTTTATTCTGCTTAAAAGTACATAGTATCAGAGATTGAAAAATAATTTCTTCAATTTTAAAGTGAAGTAAGGATTTCAGACAGTCCAACCTGCTGCCTCTCAACTGATGGTGCAGTATGAAAGTACATATATAATGAAATCATGAAATTCGCTAGGCTTTTATGACAATAGAAATTTATTGTATTATCTATAAATTTGCTGAGATTTACTGTATATACTTATGTATAGTGTTATGCATATAGTTTTTTTTTTTTGCTAAAACATTAAATTTTTTGCATGAAATTTAACCAGAAAAATTTACCTGTGTATATTGCAAACAGTTACCAAAAATGCATGATTTTAACCTCTTAAAAAAAAAAAATACCTGTGTATAGTGTGACCCCCTATCTTTTGCATAAAAAAAAACTGATCATTAAAAACTCACACTAAACTCAAGTAATTAGATTAACATTTTAAAGTGTTTGAACATTAAAAAATCCCCATTTTTTTTTTAAAGTGGTTCAAAATACTTGATGTCATTAATATTTTGAATGAACCATTATTTTTTATAAAAAAAAAAAAAAATTTTTTTGTTACCCTGAGGGCTTTTTTCTTGGAAAAAAAACAAAAAACAACTAAACCAATATACTTGAAGAGGGTTGAATAATAGATCAGCCATAATGTGTGTGTAACATTATTTACAAATTCATTCTTCTGCTATCAAACCATAGAAATTTTATAGAGCTTACATTTTTATTAGACAAGCTGAATGCATGAAAATTCCCCAACTAAGATTATCCAACATCTGTCTATATCTCTGAAATGAGGTATTATGATTATTTACATTATTTGGACTGTTATCCTCACCTTCACACATGGCCCAGTGGATAAAGACGTTAGTTAGATCCAATGACTAGACCCAAAGAGTTGTGAGTTCAATAATAGGCCACAGTAGTGGTGAACCAAAAATTTGGAGTTGATTTAAAGGGAAATAACCGAGATATTCAAAAGAGACATGGCACGTGGAACTAGAACAATCTACCCCAGTGGACGAAATAAAGGGTTTGGTTCAAAATTCCAATCACCTGAAGAAGGCCAGAGTGTACAACAGCCAAAACATTGTGAATATGGCAACAAAGATGAGGATAACAGTCTGAATAATGTAAATAATAATGTATCTATTATCTAATGCATTTGTTCTCTGCTCGTATTTCATTTCAGGATCTCAAAATATTCTCCGCAAGAATATGTTAAGTCAACAGCCAAAGAATGGAATAGCTATTAAAATAATACTGTGATAAAAAGAAATAAAAAAAGAAAACTTAGCAAACATCGACCTTTCTGCCCACAAAAAGACGGAGTGTCAAAAGGGCAGTTTTTCCCACACCACCACTTTTTTACCAACCTTCACTTTTCGGCAATATTTATTGATTTAAAAAGTGATGATTAGAACTATAATAAAACCTAAACATATGAAAATGAATTTATACATTTTCTTTGTTCTTGCGAATTGACAACAAAACATAATAAACACTATTAATTATTAATTGTTTATTTACACTATTCACTAATTTATTTATTGTTAGCTAAATATCAGCTAATTGTCAATTTCTTCAAATTTTATAAAACAGTGAATAATAAGTATTTCCTTATAGCTGGTTTATATATTTTAATAATTTAGTAAATGTTTATAAATTTATGAATAAAAAATTGTATTCACATTTATTTCTTTATGAACTGGTAAATGATAAATACTGCATTGCATTAGTTCTAATTGTATTAGTTTTTAGAATGCTGTAAATATAAAACTATTCTTATAAATAAACAATCTAATAAACACTTGTAGGAATTATTAAAATCCTAAAGTGATTATATAGAAAACTGAACAATGATTTTCCTGATAAAATTAATGAGTAAATTTTAAGACAAAACAATATTAATCTGTATGTGTTGTCTATTTTTGTCAGTAAAACTTCTTAACTTCTTTTGCTATAAATATCTAAGTTAAAAAAATAAAAAATCTGTAATAAAATTGTTTTTCCTAACAATCAAAATGTTTAGTTTTCTGAAAAGGAAATGGTAATTGAAGATTTCAATACAGGATAGATCATCAAACCTGAATGCTTAGAAACAATCAAGAACAAAAGGAAAACAATTTGCTATTCCTTTAGGATTTATCAGCCATTTTCATAAAATGGAGTCAAGATGAGGAGATGCTGAAAAGTTTTCAAACATCAGAATACTGATTTGGGGACATGAGTCGAACTGACAATTCTACAGAATCCACTTATATATATATATATATAATTATTTATTTTTAAAGAAAAAAAAATTTATAACATAAATATGTTATAAAATCACTACAAAAATAGCCATTTTGTTTCAACACCCTCGGTGTCTTATCAAGTGATGACGTTGAATGTAAAATAAATGGTTTTAAAAGTTTCAAATTAATTAATATTCTATGCATGGGGAAAACGTTGTTACAAAGGCTAGATGGACCAATCAGAACACAAGTACAGGAAAATCCAAAAAGCTCGATAACGAAGTCATGTTATAATATCTATTCAGATGTTTAGTATTAAAAAATAATTTATTCCAACGAATAATTACTAAATTATATGATAAAATTTAATATTAAAATTTAAAACTGCTAATTACAAAATCAAAATTTAACATTTATTCGCTATCAAGTTTACAACTATAAAATTACTGAGGAGAAAAGAAGAAATATAAATGTTATTCAATTTATTTTTTCATTGAAGTTACTTTAGCTATATTTAATATCCGGTCTTTTTACAATGTATACATTTTAATCCTCATGGTGTGTAAATGGGGTCCTAAACTCACGCGTAAAACAAACGCAGTCAGATTCTAATACATAAGCACCAAGACATATACACACACAAAAAAGGGACAAGACAGAGAACATCTCCACGGTCTGTCATGAAAAAAAAAAGGGGGGGGGGAAATGGGAGAAGGGAAACCAACACACACGTACATACATACATAATTAAAAGTGGATGCACTTTCCATACACATAGATACATATAAATACATGCACACATATCCACAGACATTGACCCAGACACTTGGATACCCCAACCGATAAATATTTAAGACAGAAAATGTCATTGCATGAATGTTAACAACCTATTGAAATCTAACTTAAGCGAGTAAATATACAAAGATA